>JAHTLZ010000225.1:3369014-3410702 GCA_023846285.1 Phrynocephalus versicolor | reverse complement strand
CCAGAAACCCCTTCTAGCACAGCGAGCACTGGAGGCTTCTGGGAGTTGCAGTCCAGGAACATCTGGGGACCCACAGGTTGAGAACCACTGAGCTAGACAGAGAAGACTTTGACATCGAGACAGTGTGTGGCATCAGGAATGGAGAACTTCTAATCCAGATTTGAAGCTTCCCACTTTTAATTTTAGCATCCAGTCCAATACAATGCCTCTAGGGCAATGGTGGAGAACCTTCGGCAGTCCGGATGTTTTGGACCACAACCCCCATAATTCCTAGCCTGTATTGCCAATGACAGGGGGCGTGGTGGCTCAGCAGACTAAGGTTCTGAAAACTGTCGGCTGCAAAGTCAGCAGCTCAGCAGTTTGAATCCCGGGTGCCATGCAGCGGAGTGAGCTCCCGCTGATAACCCCAGCTCCTGCCAACCTAGCAGTTCAAAAGCATGCAAATGCAAGTAGATAAATAGGTACCGCCGTAAAAAGCGGGAAGGTAGAACAGTGTTTCCTTGCAGCCATGCCGGCCACGTGGCTATGGACTTGCACCACACTGGTTCTTCGGCTTGAATATGGAGATGAGCACCGCCCCTAGAGTCGGACACAACTAGCACGCATGTGTGGGTGGAACCTTTACCTTTTATTGCCAATGACAAAGGACTGTGGGAGTTGTAGTCCAAAGCATCTGGAGTGCCAAAGGTTTGCCTCCACTGCTCTAGGGCTTCGATCTCCCAAGGAAAAACTGGACAGATTCAGATAAACCACAGCAGGGCTCAATATTGAAAACATAAGTAGGGGCTGGCTGATAATTCTAAGTGTGAATTTGGGCATGTCCCTGAAACCTTACATCAGATTCTGATGAAGTGCCCGCTTAGAAAGTTCCCTGGCTCACTGCAAGTATTCTATTGTCCTGAGGACACTGCTGTTCAGTGGTTAAATGATTTAGACCTCCAGCTTTGGGCTCAGTCGCCCTGGTAACTGTTCATACATAATTTATGTCACTAACCATGCATTATTTGCATCATGTGTTTTTAAAATCCGGACTGGTACAATATATTCTTTTACTTTTTTTTACATTTTTGATATGTTTTATATTATCTTTGCAAAGTCTTATGCACTAGTGCTATTTTATGTTACGCCTAATGAAATAAGCAAATAAAATGAAACTATACAAATTGCACACCCCATCCCACCCCCACCCCTCAGGTTCAGCACAACTGCTTCATGAACAGGGCAGAAAAACTATAGACCAGAGTCCAAAACCTTGATGCTTCATGAGAAAGTGGTGACTCAATTCCTCTTGAGATTGCATCCCCCAACATGATTTTCATTTCTGTACACACACCCTGTTCTTGTGAACAAAAGGCTGCCCATTGCTTTGTGATTGCTCCCACACACCGACTCACATTCGCCTGTTGTGAAACAACTTCAAGATTCTGGTTGGGGGGTGGCGGGGTGGACCCATCGGCAGGAAGCATAGACTTGTCTTACCGGGTTAATCTCTTGCAAATAAACACTGGCGTGATTCATCAATTGTTCACTTGCTTCTCTGGAATTTGACAGTCATTTATGCAAGAGGTCACACCATGACATAAACAACTAAATACTTCCCCCCCCCCTTTCCTTCCTCTTCTTGATAGTCTGCCAAGTCAATCCAACGGTAGAAAAATGTTACCCTCTACAGACAGGTTCAAGTTACTGCAGCCATATTGCATGCTTTCCAATTCCTCCCAACATTATCAGATCATTTTCAACTGAGCAAATATAAAAGCCGTCACCTGTTTGGTTTGGAGGGTAGGTTGAGAAAGCCATCACGTGGTGCTCCCGGCAACTAATATTCCTCAAGGCTGCCATCTGAAATTGCATTCCTTCAGTATTTAGAAGTCCTGTACATTGAACATGTTCTGCTCGAATGTTACAAATGGCCACTCCTGGAAATGCGTCTCTGCTTCCATCCACGATGACCAGGTGCATTAACTAAAGAGTCCAGCTAGGGAGAGCTCCTTTTTTCGATGACAACTCCCAGATTCCCCTGAATCAATGTGGGCTAGTGACTCTTTTCACCCAGTAGTAGACATCTGACCTACATGAATGATCCCACTTGGTGCAATAGCGTATTCCAAACTTGGACCAGTGTGAGTCTGAGCTGCTTTTGTCTTTGTTTCTCTTCGGCAGTTCCCAGCGCAGGGGGTGAATGCAGTGGCTGTCATCCTTTGAGCACATCATGAGCAGAACAGGTTTCTCTGGAACAGGCAATAACTCTGGGAATGGTGGAAGGTAGCAGTAAAAGGAGAAAACCCAACAAGATGGAGGGACTCCCTAAAGGAAGTCACGGGCTTGAGTTACCAAGAGCTAACCAAGGCTACTGAGGAGAGGACATTTTGGAGAACATGCAGTCGTAGCGCTGCCATAAGTTGAGGGTGACTTGATGGCACATGACAAGAACAATGCAGTGGGAGCTCTGGGTGTTGCTATGCTATAGCTCAGTGGTTCTCAACCTGTGGGTCCCCAGATGTTCCTGGACTGCAACTCTCAGAAATCCTGGCCAGCTCAGCTAGTAATGAAAACTTCTGGGAGTTGCAGTCCAGGAACATCTGGGGACTACTGCTATAGCTCTTATCTGCCCCAGATAACATGGCCAGTGGTCAGATGTAATGGGAGTCAACAGCAAAGACCATGTGGTGGGATATATAGTAGCAAACACTATGCATAGCTTGATATCTGGCTCCCTTTAGTAGCCAGTTATAATAACTTCATCATAAGAAAGATATCTTTCCAGGAAGTTTTTAAAATATTTTTAATACAGCATTTTCAGATTGTGGAAAAGCCAGTCAGTGAATCCTGAGGTTTATCCACTCTGGGGGTCCTACAGTATTCACAACTGTCATGTTTGTTGGGCAAATTCTGGGGATTATAACCCAAACAGTCACTTTTCCCAGTGCCACCTAGACATGTCCCAAAACTACATGAAAAGGCAGCTGACAAAAACTGGAGTCACATTTGTCCATAACAAAAACTAAGCATGGATTTTCCACCCAGAGGGTTACTTTTTAGATAATATGAGGTCTTTAAGTGTTAGTTCTCAGAATCAACACAGGTTCTCTTGGTAGAAGGGATCAAAGTTGCTAGTAGAGCTTGCTCTCTTGCCTTTCGTTACTGGTTAAAGGTGGTGTATGCTGACCCAACATCCGGATATCTTTATTATTTTAGTAGAGATGTATTTATTGGTGCTTGGATTAAGGGCTTTATACCAAAACTACAGTTATTAGGGTTTTCTCTAGAGTTTCTTTACAAACATACTTTTCATAATATTAAACCAATTATCGAGCAAAGAATTAGAGATATAGATCTTCGGTATTCCTTATCAAGGGCTCAAGGTCCTTGTTCACCTATTTTCTTTGGATTAGATTGGGAGTTTCCTAAGTATGCAGGATACTTGAACATACTGTTATGCGTTTTCCAAAGCCAGGTTTAATTGTCTCCCCTCAGCTGTTTTAGAAGGTTGCTATCGTAATATTCCCTATGCTAAGTGACTATGTGGTTGTGGTGATAACGTAGTTGGGTCTTTGGGTCATGTTTTGTTTGAATACAGCTTTTATATAGAAGAACGTAACAGATTTATTGTGCCAATTTTGAAGAAGTGTCCTGCAAGATCAAACACAGAGCATTTGTCACACTTATTGGCGGGTAAAAATAAACTAAACACGGAATCTGTGGCTAAATTTTTTGCTTCTGTGGTCAAGTTTAAAAATAAGCTACGTCTCAATTATGCTATTGATTTCCCTTAGCACTGGGTCTTACGGTTTTCTTCGTTTTTAACATGTCCTGGTTTTCGCTTGTACGTTAACATTTTGTATTACAAATTGGTTTTATTTATTTGTTTTTACCTATTTTCCTTTTGTGCTCTCAAATCGGGTCTATGACCGCATAATAAAGAATGAATGAGTTGCTGTATTTTTCTGTGTATAAATCTGTATATTTGTCTAAAACCATTAGACTAAAAATTGAGAGTTGTTTGATGCACAGAAGTAAGCTCAGGAGAGAAGTGCGCTGTTGTGAAACTGCCCATACCTTGTCTCTGCAAACAGTTGTCTTATACATTGGGGTGGGGTGGGGTCTTATACAGTATAGAGATGGGCACGAAACGAACAATTTTTCATTTCCGTTTTCATTTTTTTGTTTTGTTACACAACGAAATGACAAACAAATTTTGTCTCTAAAATGAAACGAAACGAGCAGAAACACTGGAAATTTTGTCGTGCGTTTCGTTTCTGTTACTGCAACATGAGTGAATTGCTTAAAATGCTAAAAAAATCACAAAAAATCGAAATTAATGGTAACAAAATGGTAACGAAACGAACAAAAACAAAAATGAATTTTTGCAAAAATTCGCGAAAAATGGAAACAAACTGAAACGTACCCTCCAAACGACAAACGACAAATGAAATGCCATTTTTTTGATTCGTGCCCATCTCTAATACAGTACATGGAAAACTATGGACGCTTCTTTAAGAGGCTTTAGTATTGATTTTTCTGCACAGTAGGGGGGCTGGACTCAGTAACGTTTGAGTTCCCTTCCAGCTCTACTGGTCTACAATTCTATGACTGCAACAAATCTCCAATATTTATTCGGGTCTATGACCGTATAATAAAATTTGATTTGATTTGAAATCTCCAATATCATGGCTGGCTGGCTGGTAATCTGTAAAAGTCTGTTCCCCCTACTCTCTTATGGAAAACCTACAGGACCCGGCAGTCTCCAATGCTAGTTTGCACAGAGCCACCCCCGGGGTTGATCTTTGCCTTCCTCCTGGGAGCTGCCGCTCCTTTTTTGCTTCTGGATTGGAAAATGTTTCCCCAACCACTTGCTTGCAGCACAGCTGTCGATCAGCGCTTCCCTTTCATGTGAACACAAACAACCCTTTATTCACCCGTCATCGGGGAAAAGGCTGCTCCTGATACGGAGTTCTGTGTTGTAAGCATGCATGCAAAACATCTGGTAGCTGAACAGCAGGTTTTGCAATACTTTATACCTGCAAGGCATTTTAATGAGGGGGTGGGTGGGATAGAGAGCTTTGCATCATAGTGACAGCCCAGAGCCAAGAGGGAGAATCAAAAGCATGTTTCTGCAGGCTTTAAAGACAAAGTGCAACAGGCTGCCATACAATGAACAAGTGAGATCTTGCTGGGTCTCATGGCAACAAAAGCTCTGGAAGCATTAATTTATTTAGCTTATAGGGCACTTTTACACAACTCCTAAGATCTGCTGGCAACTTAAATTCGGACCAGAGATCTTGAGGGTTTGCTCCTCTTGCTGTGTTCCCACCCCTCCGCACTCCCTTGCTCCTGTCTGCCTGAGGGGAGGGAGAAAAAAAGGGAGAAAAGAATGCAGGCTCACCTCTGCTCTGCTGTTGGAGCTGCCCTGGGAAGCATTCCAGTCTCTTAAAGGGGCGGGGGGCAACCCCCCCCCCAAAAAAAAACAAAAAACCAGAAGCCGGGGAGAGCCCGGCAGTCACTGCTTTGCAATCCGCATAAGAAATTTTTCACCTTCGGAGACCAGGTACTTGGAAAATGCGGTGGGATGCACTCAGGTGGGTGTGGTTGTACTTAATTTTTTTTAAAGGTCCGGAGCTGGTGGGAAAACAATGTTAACCTCCGCATCTGGGAGCCCTTTGCCTCGGATTTTAGGGGTCGTGTAAAAGCGCCTTATAAGCTAAATAAATTAATGCTTCCAGAGCTTTTGTTGCCATGAGACCCAGCAAGATCTCACTTGTTCGTTGGCCGAGTGGTTTAGGTCTTCGGAGTTTGATTCTCAACTGAGCCTCCAGGAAGAAGAGTCAGCCCGTGTGACCTTGGGTGAACTCCGCAGTCCCTATTACAACCCCTTCAGTGGGATGTAAATTGTTTTTGGGGAGGGGGGTTCATGACAGTTGCTTTTAGTTTCAATTATTTTTTATATTTATTATATGAAAGATGGTATACACAGCCCTGTTTTATTTTAATCCTCTTGACCCACAGAGGCAATCTAGAGTTCTTGGTTATTTCTGTGCCCCTTTGGGTGGTTTTACCTTTCAAACTCCTGTCCCATCCCAAAGAGTCACTCTCGCTTGCTTCTCTTTGTTCCGCTGCATCCACTTTCCAAGGACTGACACACGTCCTTTGGATCCATGTATTAGCTTGTCCCGAAGAGGCCTGAAGGAGGCAAGCAAACGGTACATGCTGGAAACATGGATGCGAAAGATGGCACCAGGAGTGAAAAACAGAACACAGAAATCAAATTCAGTTTAAAGGGAACTGGGGTGTAAGGAGAGGGGTAGCACAATTAACACATCATTAACCTCCATACATTATACTCATTATGATTTTACCTCTTTAGCCCTATTACATGTAATTTGTTCTTCTTCCTCCATATGCATTTTGTATTGTTCAACATTTTCGTTTTGAAGTGGACTTTCAGGCTTATTTTGCATCCATTTATATAGCACTTCCCAAATCTATTTTTTTGGACTGATTGTTCTTTTAAAGCCCCAGACAAAATGTCCATTTCTGCTGCCTCCAAGATCTTCCCCAACAAGTCTTCCTTCTTCAAATTATCTGCCTTCTCCCAATCTCTTGCATACAGTGCTGCAGTTACCATAAGTACCATTAAGGGTAGTTTCTTGACATCTACAACCTCAAGCATAATATTCAACAGAAACAGTTTTGATTTAAAAGGTATAACAGAAGACCGTATTTTTGTAAGAGTTCATGTACCATTTTCCAATAGCTTTTTACTTCGCTACAAGAGCATGCATGGAACTCCACATGTTTCCTTCGGTTCTGATTGGAAAAGTGTCTGAATGTGTCAGAGTATGTGCTATTTGATTAGCCAGCAGAAGCAATAATTGAATAAATAGTTAGCCAGAGATAGAGTTTTCATAAAACCAAGCAGGTGTATTACAAACTGTACAAAAATATATCACAGCATCACAGAACTTATACAAAGTTGAACAAAGCATAGAGGGAAAAGTCACTTTAGTGCATTTATACAAAATTCAACAGCATAACAGCATAACAGCATACATTACATTGACAAAATATATGACATAGAAACAAAGTGGGTGCCTTACTCACGGAAGGCCCAATGAACAATGATTTACAGAACATATTTATACATGTGCCTGTCCAATCATAAATGACATTACCTCATAGCTATTGCAACCCCTTGCATCAGCCAAAATTAATTATGTTAATTCTTAACATCTGTACTCCATTAGAAAAAACTATACATTGAGTCACTGTGACTTTGCACTTTTTACAGACTCCATCTTTAAATCAATTAAATACATATAAAACACATATAGAACATCCTGTCTAATACATGTATTTCACTAACTCATATCTGACAGAATGCCTTATGCATGTTGTACTGAGTTCTAAGATGGAAGTTCAGACATAAAACGATGTTCTGGTCCATTTCATTTCCTCCAGAATTTAGATGTAGATTCATCTCCCTGGCTGTTCCACAAAATCCAGAAAGTGGGAATAAGACAACCTGTTACCCTCCTGTTGTATCTGACTACAACTGTCATCAGCCCCTACCAGCAATGCCCAGGGCTGGAGATTATGGCCTTTTCTAGGCTAAACCAGCCAGAAGACAGCAGATTGCTTATCTCATCCATATTGATCTACAGTATACAGAGGACACACTTTCCTCCCAATGTTATTTTTCCTGCCATTATGGGCTCTTACCCGTATAACAGCTGCAGGACAGCAGTCAAGCTGGCAACAGCTGTCGTTTTCACCACGGCTTCTCTGTCACACAGAATGCTTTGTCCACTGAAGGCATGGAGCTTGTTTTAAGACAAGGAGGTAGCTGCCTTCTGGTTTAAATGCAGAACGGAACCAGCAAGCGTGGCTGCAACTCATTGTGCCTCCGTGTCCCTGCTTGGAACCACAAGACCACTTTGAACAGGCCTGGTTTCAGAAGCTATGCAGCTCAGGCCTGCTCTGTTCTTGGATGAGGAAGCAGAGGAACCACCAAAGATCAGCAAGGATCACTAGGGAGGGGGCTAGGAAATAAAAAGATCGCCAGAGAAGGCTAAGAAAGGATTTTCTCTGACACTTCAGAACACTCTGCTAGTGTAGCCTCCATAGTTAGTTACTTGGAAACCACCCAGAGAGTCCTTTAAGCACTATGGGGGGTATATAAGCAGCACCGTTTGATCAGATGCATAGCCAGGATTTGGTGCGCCTGGAGACAAAGTTTGTTTTTGCACCCTTCCTGCCACCCCCCCCCACATCGCACCCCCCCAGCAACGGGGGTTGAATCCTGCGGGCATGGGGTGGGTGCATACGCACGCGTCTGCACGGGTGGGTGGACAGACGGAGGGTGGACAGGTGTTTGTGCGCGCCTTACATTTCTCCCATCAAGGCAAGGAGGAGGAGGCGCGTGGTGGCAAAGGCAGTGGAAGGGGTGCCGCCAAGTCGAGAGGAAAGGAAGACTGCTGGGCGGCGGGAGGGTGCACTGAAGAGTTATAATGGAGAAATAAATTTTATAAATAATAATTGGAGTGGTTCCGAGACCCATCGGAACCGCCCAAATACACCCCATACCGTCACAAGCACGACACTTTTTTCCCAGTCCCAAAATTCCAAACCGTTCCTGAGATATCGGGAAAAATACAAAACTGCCGCTTTTTGCTGGCTAAGAGGCCTTGCGAGCAGGGGCTTGGCAAGCAGAAAGCTTCAATTTACACCTAATTTGTCCATTCACATTGTATTTAGTCTGCTGCGGCAGCTCATTTCCGCGGAGACTCTATAAAACAGCAGGGGTGTGAAGATAAGCCTGTCTGCGCGTTTTGACCAATCAGCACCCCCGCCATCAATCAATGTCTCATTGATTATGGCTTGATGGGGGTGCACGGCGGGGACCCCTATTCCATTGAATTGGCTGAGAAGACCGCCCCAACCAAAAGAACCATAGCTCCTCCCCGGGAAATTAAAAAACTCTAGCCGCTTTGAGTTCCAGAGAGGTGGCCAACCTTTCAGCAGCACCAGCAGTACAAATCCACTCTTCCTACCTGACTCTCAGTTCCAGGGACTCAGGGAAGGCAGCCGAGGGTAACGACCCCTCTCACTACCCCTGTCAAGCCCTGCACACAAACACACAACCAGCCCAGTTCAGTTCTTTGTCAGGAATTTTAGTTGTAATCCAAAATACAGTCCAAATCAAGCCAGGATAACTTACACAGACAAATGCCAAGTTCAAAGGGAACAGAGAAACAGAGTAGTCAGGAAGCCGGTCCAAGGGTCAGGAAACAGGGAACGCCGTGGTCAGAAGCTGGTCCAAAGGTCAGGAACAAAGTCAGGATCTTCAGCATTTAACCCTTCATATTCAGGTTCCATGACAGGCAGGGTCCTGGCAACCCCTTACCCGAGCTGCAGTTCCACAGAATTCATGCCTTCTCCCAGCCATTCATTTCTGTGGCGATAGACCGGTCCCCTCTCCACTTTTTCTCCGCTTACTATATTTCTCTATGGTGGTAGACTACCCCCCGCTCCCGAATCGACCAGACAGGGTTTCCCTTCTTGCGAAAACCCCTGGAAATCCGGTTTTCTCGGTTCCAGGGGTTCCCGCCAAGAAATAAGGAATGTCCCTTGCTGGTGTATCAGTTAACCCTTTCCTGCCCTCTTCCCCTATTTCCCCAACCCTGAAGTCTCAGCCAGAGATGCAGTTCAGGAGAAATTCTTCCTGAACTGATGAATTATTTCCTTCATGCTCTGGCTTGCAAGGGAATGATTCTGAGCAATCATTCTCAAGGATCAGGGACTTCCTTACCCCCAGAAACTTGGTTCCCCTGCCTCTGCCTAAAACAGACCCAAGACTCCTGATTCAAGGTGCCCCCCGATCCCCCCCGATCTCTCTCTCTCTCTCTCTCTCTCTCTCTTTCTTCCTTTCACCTTCTCTTTCTCTCTCTCTCCCCTTTTCCTCCCACTCCTTCTTCCCTGGGTGTGCTTAAACGTGTTCCTGCTCTATCCTATGGCCTCTATACCTATAATCAGGGGCAAAGGGGGTTATGGCACAAGGAGACAGACATCATGGCGGTCCCACGAAACAAGTTACATCTTCTAGAAAGGATCCATCTTCTACAAAGTTTCTGGCACGTCCACCACAGATGTTCACTGGATTATGCCACAGCCTGGGGGATCTTCATTATCACATCTCTGCATCCACAAAGGACTGTCCAGCCACCTCCGGATGATCTCATCAGCTTTCCGGCTCCCCATTGACTTCTGTATTGACCTTCCCCAACCTTCTATTGACTTTCCAATTTCCCCAGTTTACCCAGTCCCAAGAACAATACCCTGTTTCCCCTTCTTCATTGTCATAGCCTGATGGCCTAATTAAAGGACCCTTGTGACTCATCAACACCTGGGCAGGCATCCGATTCCAGCTTACCAGAGACCGCCCAGGAACGCCTCTGAGCAGCCACTGGACCACACCGATTGGGCCACCTGAAGAAGTGTCCCCTTGCCCACCCCTGGGCGGCGCCACTCAGGGGAGGGATGAGGGGATACTAATAAAAATGTGGTTCTCTTTGTGTTTGGGGTCGGACATCTTAGCTGTGTCTTTGCCTTGTGTCCACCTGATGTCCTTTAGTAGGCCTAATAAACGCAGTATTCTCTTCAGGATTTCTCTCTCGTTGGACTCTTCATTGGGTTTCTGGGGTCCAGCGGAACTCAGCAGGACTAGCCTGGCTGTAATATAATTTTAACTTTATTTTAAATTCAACAGCATGGCTTCCTCCTGCTGCTTCCCCTCCAGACACCCCCAGATTGCTGTGCCTGGGGCAAATGTACCCTTCTGCGCCCCCCCCCCCCGATATGCCCTGAGCTTTGCTTTTGCTATAGAGCCTTGTGGTGCAGTGGTTAAGCTGCTGTACTGCAGCTATAATTGTGCTCACGACCTCGGGTTCAATTTCAGGTAGCAAGCTCAAGGTTCACTCAACTATCCATCCTTCCGAGGTTGCCAAAATGAGTACCCTGCTTGCTGGGGTGGGGGGAGAGAAATGAGTAGCCTTCATCATAACTTTTAAAGCCTAAGGTGCTGAAAACCATAAAGCATGGGCCATTAGCTATGGCCTTGGTGGTGGAGGCCATCGCTAATGACCCATACTTTCAGCACCTTAGGCCATTGTTCACCTAATGGTCTATATAGACTATTGTCCACCTAACAAGCCTATTCAGGCTATTGTTCATCTCATGAGCCTATTTTAGACCAGGGTGACATGAGGTCAAAGTGAACTATAAAATGGAGGACTTGCAACTAGCTTTCTTCAGACTGATGAAGCTGTTCAGAGGAGCAGTGAAACGTCTCAATCTCTCAAGAAAAGAAGTCCAGTTGGCATGACTCAACTACCAAATATTCTTCTACTAATGAACCATTGTTGTTATTTGTCATTGTTTTGAATTAAATATCACTCCACAATACACACTCTGCGCAATTTACAACATAATTATTCAAACAACACCCCCCCCCCATGAGCTGGGTACTCCATTTACTAACCTTGGAAGGATGGAATCCTAAGTCAGCCTTCAATCGGCTACCTGTACCTGGTGGGCCTGAATTCATGTTGTGAGGGAGATTTGACTGCAGTACTTCAGTTTAACCACAGCTCTGTAGTACCTTGACACTTTGTCCATTATCTGTACCTCCATGGAGCCAGGTATAAATATGAAAGTCATATAGTCTTACACTAAAAAAGTGGACCTGATCCACAAAAGCTCACATTGAAATACGACACTTAGTCTTTCAAGAAGAAGCCATACCTTTTTGTCTCTTTTTTTCTTCTTCTTTTTTACCTGATGAGATTAGAAAATTTATTTATTTATTTATTTTCAAATTTATATACCGCTCCTACTTCCCGAGCGGGAACTCAGGGCGGTTCACATAAAAAAGATTAAAAAGCAAAGAAGGTTGCAAGGGCGGGAGCAGTCTCAAAGGCGTCCAGCGTGACACGTATACGTATAAGTGTAAGCAAGCCAGGGTAACAATAGAAGAAGGACAAAAAAAAAAAAAAAGAATTCTCTAGTCATGGTTGAAGGCGTCCCTGAAAAGCAAGGTCTTTAAGCCCTTCTTAAAGGACGCCAGTGATGGAGCCTGCCGCAGTTCGCTCGGTAAGTTGTTCCAGGTGGACGGTCCCACCACCGAGAAGGCCCGCCCACGAGTACTCGTTTTGCGGGCCTCCTTGGGGGGAACCGTCCGGAGCGAAAGGGCCAAAGATGACCGGGTGGGTCAGGCCGGATTTAATTGTCGGTGAAGGCGCTCTGCCAGATAATCAGGGGCCAAGCCATGGAGGGTTTTGTAAACCAAAACCAACACCTTGAACCTTATTCGGGAGGCAACGGGCAACCAGTGAAGGCGAGCCAGGATGGGGGTGATGCAGTCGAATCGACGCGCACCTACCACCAGCCTGGCCGCCGCATTCTGGACCCGCTGCAGTCTCCGAACAAGGTTCAAGGGGAGCCCCATGTAGAGAGTGTTGCAACAATCCAGCCTCGACATGACCAGTGCCTGTACCACAGTCCTCAGGGAGCTCTCGTCAAGGTACGGGCGAATCTGGGCGATAAGCCTTAGGTGGTAAAAGGCCGACCTGGTCACGGCGGACACCTGGGACTCCAGGGTCAGACCCGGATCCAGGACGACGCCCAGATTCCTCACTCTTTGCGCCAGCTGGAGGGCGGACCCGCCCAGACTGGGAAGAGGGCCACAGTACCCATCCGGGCCGCCCCCGAAGAACATAACCTCGGTCTTTCCCAGGTTGAGTCTGAGTCTGTGAGTCCTGGTCCAATCCAGAACTGCGGCCAGTGACTGTTTTTGAACTACAACTCCCAGAAACCTCCAGCCAGCAGGGCATAACCCAACACAAACTTCTGCTTGTTCTGGGTTTGCACCGGTGGCATTCCCAAATGGTTTGTACTCCTGTTCTTGGAGGATGTGGATCCAGCTTATATATATAGAGAAAAGTACAGTATTCAGCCAAATACAATCAACATGTATGGAAATAGGTAGTGAGTGTTTTGTTTTAGGGTTGTTGTTTTTTGGGTGCAAGTCAGCACTTCTGAGTACCTTTCTTGCCTCCTCACTGTGTCAAAGACAATTAAGTTAATGGTAGGTAATGAGTGGGAAGGACTTGAAGGAACACTGATGACTGAGCACACTGCCGAGCCAAGAGAGAGCTGATTGCCTCTTTTCCCGGTGCCCATTTATGCCACATGAGATACACTATTCTTAGCCGGAGGAGGTGAAATTGGGACAGGATTTTCAATCAGTAGCTGAACAGGCAGGGAAATCATTTTTCGGAGGCTGGCCAGGGGGCAATCAATGGCTGGTCTTGGGGAGGATGAACAGGGATGACTGCTTGAGATTGGGAGAACAGGACCCCCCCTCCTTACCCCAACTCTCCTTAGAGGTGCACCTGGCTTCCTCAGAGGCTCAAGGGGGCAGTTTTCTGCCCCAAGGACTCACTAGGGGCCAAGCTGGCCTAGAAAAAGAAGAAAATGGATAAAAGGTGATCTATGAAAAAGTTCAGGAAAGGTTTGGAGTAGATACAAGTGTAACAACAACCAAGCACTATCAAAGTCTTATCCTGTTCCATTCTTGTTAATCAAGTCCTGTTGTGAAATTCTTGCCAAGTTTTCTCAGTGTGGAATCTGTGGATTCTTGACATGGAACTATCAAAAGCGGAGAAAAACAAACACAATCCGTTCCTACTGGAGCGCTATTAACACATGACCAAGCCCTTAGGCTTTCATATGTTTTGGGGTCCCTCTGACACTTCATCCCACTACAATGGACAGCCTGATCCTGGTACGGTATGATAATAATAACTCTTTTGCCTCCTACAAACAGCCTGGAGGAATATTTGAGCCTCTCCCATCTTTTCGTACTTACACCTGAATATCGGAATGGAGAGATGGACCAAAAAGTAAGCAGTGAGCAATATGGTATTAGATTAAATATACTTTATATATTTATATTTAAATAGATACTATATATTTAAATATAATATATATATATTAAATATATAAAAAGGTAAAGGTTCCGCACGTGCGTGCTTGTCATGTCCGACTCTAAGGGTGGTGTATTTAAGCCAAAGAGCCAGTGTTGTGCAAGTCCGTGGCCACGTGGCCGCTATGGCTGCAAGGGAACAAGTTCCCATCCCTACTTATAATTATATGATATATATTTATATGAAGCATCTCCCATCTTTTCTTACTCTTGCCTGAATTTCGGAATGGAGATAAGGACAAAACAGGAACCGTTAAGCAATATTGCATTAGAATAAATACACTACATAAATATAGTATATTTAAATACAGTGGTACCCCAACTTATGATGCACCCGACATATGAAAATACCAACTTAAGAGCACTCTTCAGCACTCCCCCACCCCCTTGGCTGCTTATGAGCAAGTTTGGTATTCCCCATCTTGCGAGCATCGGGGTGTGTGTGTGTGTGTCGGGATTTGAATTACCTTCAAGTCACTGAGGCAAACATTGCCTTGGTGACTGGAAGGCATTTCAAAAGTGCCATGCCACTTCTCCCCCACCACCTGTGGGGGCTCGGGAGAAGCGGCACGCCACATTTGAAATGTCTTCCAATCACGGAGGCGGTGTTTGCCTCAGTAACTAGAAAGCAATTCAAGAGTGGCGCACCACTTCTCCCACCCCCAGGGGCTCAGGAGAAGCAGTGCACCACTTTTGGGATGCCTTCCAGTCATTGAAAGCATTTCAAAACATCGCCCGTCACTTCTCTCGACTCCCCTGCAACGAGAGAAGCAGCGGGTGATGTTTAAAGCAGTTTCTCATAGGAATGCATTGAAATCCATTCCCTCCAGAACAGATTAATTGACTTTCAATACATTCCTATGGGAAACCGCTCCCTGACTTATGAGTTAACCGACTTACGAGCGTTCGCTCAGAACGGATTTATATATATATATATATATATATATATTTGTATATATATATATATATATTTGTTTTCGTAGATTTTCACGGGTATAGGTATGCATGTTAGGGTGGATATATATATCCCGAAAAGATGGGAGATGCTTCATATAAGTATATATCATACAAAGCACAAAGCACCGCTGCCCAGCTATTACTAATCCTTCTTCCACCCAGCCACCCAGTCCATTTAGTAGCATCTGTGCACTGCCAGGGTTCTTCTTCATTGCTGATACACTGTTCCCAGACTCCTCAGGCAGGCAATCTGCCACTCATTAGCTGCATGGGGAGCCTTTTCCTCCTGTCTCCTCACTGAAGTGGTTGGCTGCCTGAGGAGGTGGGGAAGGACTGGCTGGGCTCCAACATTGATTGGTGTACTGACAACAAAGAAGGAACCCCAGTGGCACACAGAGCTTGGTAAGGGAACTGGACAGCTGGAGGGGGGAATTAAAACTGCTCAGGCAGGGGTGCTTTGTACTTCGGCCATAGCACAAAGCACCTATCTCTACGTCTGAGAATATATACAGTATATATGAACAAACAAACAAACAAACAAACAAACAAACAAACAAACAAACAAACAAACAAACAAACAAACAAACAAACAAACAGCCTTGCTGGAACAGGCCACAGCCCATCCAGTCCAGCATCCTGTCTCACACAGCGGGTCACCATTTGCTGCAGGGTATTCCCAAGCAGATGTCTTCACCTGCTTATGATTCCCTGCAAATGGCATTGAGAGATATCCTCCCTATCTCTCCAACCTGGAGGTTGTCCTTAGGCATCCATAATGATAGCCACTGAAACCCTTGTTCTCCATAATAAACAAACAAACAAACACATAAACAAACACTAACTAACTAACTAACTAACTAACTAACTAACTAACTAACTAACTAACTAACTAACTAACTAACATGACAGACCCCTAGCCCCCTGCAAGGGTTCACCTTATGAATCATATGGCCTTGGGTCCTACTGGCGATATTCCTTTTTTTTCATGAGAAGCCCTCTGATAGGTTTTGAATTAGGGAATAGACTACAAGGGAGCCCATAGTTACACACCTCTCCCGCTGCCCCCCCCCGTGTGATGAGAAGTTTCAGGGGCTGTAAGAGGCATGCCTTCTGTAGGGACGGGTGAAGAGGGAAAGCTCTTGATTTATCCCCTTTGCCTGTGCATCTGTTTCCCATTTTCCCTCCTGCATAATCAGGTCAGTCTGCCCTTGGAGTCATGCTTCTCATTTCTCGAGTCATGGAGAGTTCTTGCTAGTAACAACCTCCTTTTTGCACTATTTACAGATGTGCATTTTCAAATACTGTACACATTTGCATTTACAAATACGCATGCCCTGTAAGTATAAATGTCAATGTTTGCTCTTACATTTGCAACAACGCTTCATAAATATACAGGATGAGCCTAGGTGGAGGCACACCCTTAAACACTCTTGCAGATTAAATAACATTCACGGCTCCTCATCAAATATTATGGAGGGAGGAGACACTCTGAGATGCTTCCAGAGGGAACTCAGCTTTCCTTCCATCAGTGCTTGCAATGTACCTCTCTCCAAAATTAGTTCAGACACACAAATAGTACCCATGGGTGACAGCGCCCCCAACCTCCCTCTAAGATTATTTTGGACCATTTCTTATGGTCATCTCAGCAAGATTTTGAGAGTCATCAGCCTAATTTCCATATCTGAAGAGGTGTACTTGTTCATGTAATCTCCTCGATCATTGGTCTGGATCACCTTGGAAAACTCCTTTCACATTCACAAATGTACAGATTCAGGAGGGTCTCCTAAGACCATCCACCTCTGCCCCAGATACTATAACAATTACTGTTGTTAGTTATAATTAAAACACATTTTTAGAGGGTTGATCGTTGCCTTTTTTTCCTTTGTCAACATGAGGGGTTGAGAAAGCTGATGCAATATTCTTCTAGAATAGGTCCTGGCCAGATAGGCAGTATAAAACAAACAAACCAAACAACCTCCCCACCACCAGCCGTAATATGAAGTTCCTTTTTTGCTCTGTTTCTAAACTTGCGATAACTACATTTTAACCCTGCCCCATCAAATTCTTCCAGACTTCCCTTCCAAATCTTCCTGAGAATCTTGAAATGTCATCCGCATCTGAAATCTGAAATTGCGCCCATGGTTGATTCAGTGTTGGTCATAATGGCCAGGTCTTATGAACCTGCTTTCTGGAACCTTGAAGAGGAAAGGTTGATGGAAGGAAGGGCAGGCACTTTTCCAGTTTTTATCTCTTTAGAAAGGGGTTGCCATTGAGGTATTTCCTAGTCATATTGCTTTGAGTTTAGTAGATGGTTTCTGTAGGAGTGAGAAGTCCAATGGAGAATTTTGGTCACGGCATCTGGCCTGGATGCCTTCAAAAGGGGATTGGACAGATTCCTGGAGGAAAAGTCCATCACAGGTTACAAACCATGATGGAGCTGTGTAATCTCCAGGCTTAAAACCGGGGTACTTCAAGGGCCAGATGCAGGGGAGTGGTATCAGGAGACAGATATCGAGTCTCATGCGCTCGCAAACGCATCTGGTGGGGCCACTGTGAGATATAGGAAGCTGGACTAGATGGGCCTTTGGCCTGATCCAGCATGGCTCGTCTTATGTTCTTATGTTAATTTTCAGCTGCCTTATGGCAGAAGGAGATAGACTCATAATGCTAAGGACTGCAGTGCCTGTTCTTCCGTCTACCTTGTGCTGACACAGCCAAAGGTACTCCAAGCATATGAAGTTATTTTTGTAAAATGTCCTCTGCTGCTGGTCTTTGCATTGGCTGCACTCCAGCTGCTGTGCGCAAGTTGGCCATTTTAGAGACAGAAAGTGCTTTGTGGCTCAAAGCAAAAGAAAAAGAAAAAAGAAAAAAGAAAAATGTTCTGCTTATATACCACTCTGTAGTGCTTAAAGGAGAGTAAGAACAGACAAAAGAAAATATTTTTTCACCCAGTGCGTTGTTAGTCTGTGGCACTCCTTGCCACAGGATGTGGTGTTGGCATCTGGCCTGGATGCCCTCAAAAGGGGATTGGACAATTCCTGGAGGAGAAGTCCATCACAGGTTACAAACCATGATGGAGATGTGTAATCTCCAGGCTTAAAACCGGGGTACCTCAAGGGCCAGACGCAGGGGAGTGGTATCAGGAGACAGCTATCTAGTCTCATGCGCTCCCAAACACATCTGGTGGGGCCGCTGTGAGATACAGGAAGGTGGACTAGATGAGCCTTTGACCTGATCCAGCATGGCTTTTCTTATGTTCTTATGTTCTTATGACTCTCTGCGTGGTTTACAATTTAATTATGTTGGCTACACATTGCCCCCCTCCCCCCCAGCAAGCTGGGTACTCATTTTGCCAACCTCGGAAGGATAGAAGGCTGATTGAACCTTGAGCCTGCTACCTGGGATTGAACCCTGAGTCATTAGCATAGTTTTGGCTGCAGTACAGAAGTTTGACCACTGCACCACGACACTCAAAAGAAGGTAATCAGTAAGAGCCTTTTCACACGACCCCTAAGATCCGCTGGCCACTTAAATTCGGACCAGAGATCTTGGGGGTTTGTCGCTGTTCCTGTGTTCCCACCCCCTCTGCACTCCTGGCTGCTGGCTGCCTGAGGGGAGGGAGAAAAAAAAGAAAGAAAAGAATGCCGGCTTACCTCCGTTCTGCCGGTCTCGCTCTGTTCCTGGCAGCATTCAGATATCTTAAAGGGGCGGGGGGCAAAAAAACAACAAACAGAAGCGAGGAGAGCCCGGCACCCACTACGTTAGATCGCATCAGGGATTTTTCACCCACGGAGGTACCTGAAAAGTGTGCTGGGACGCGCTTAGGTGGGCATGGTCGCACTTAATTTTCTGTAAACTCCGGAGCTGGTGGGGAAACAATTTTAAGCTCCGGAGCTGGGAGCCATTTACCCCGAAGTTTAGGGGTCATGTGAAAAGGCTCTAAGCCAAGGGTTGAGAAGGGGGCAGTATGCCAGATGTTGTTGGACTGCAATTCCCATCAGCCTGTGCTGGGAGAGTCAACGAGGAGAAAGAATTATGGGACATGCAGTCCAGTGACATGTTTTCTTAATTTCAGCTGCTTAATTTAGGTGGAGAAAGTTATCTTGTCAAACCCTTGCCAATCAACTCATTCAGAGCTTCGGCAGTAGATCTTCTGTTTACCACATGCCCACCTTTGGTTATTAACACTTTAGCAGGTCCAAAATGCAGCAGTTAGATTGCTGACTGGGGCTGGTTACAGGGATCACATAACCCCTCTGTTACAGCAGCTCCACTGGCTTCTGACCTATTTCAGGGGACAATTCAAAGTGCTGTTTTTAGCCCTAAACAGTCCTAAACAGCTATAAAACCCTAAACCCTTAAACAGCTATAAAACCCTAAACAAGCTATCTCAAAGACAGAATCTCCCAATATGAGCAGCTCGGATATTAAGAGCACCAGGAGAGGTGTTTGTCTTCGGGGAAGCCTTTCCTCTGTGACTAGCTACCTGTGTATGATTTTTCGATGGAATTGAATGCCTTGCTGCTCTGAATGGCTTTAGTAGTTGTGCTTTCCATTTCTCAAAGTGGCACTTGGTGTTTAGTACTTGTATACTTATTGTTCTTAGCTTTAACCCTGCCTTTGAATTATGTAATCTGACCTTTACATTCATTCTTCTTAGCTGTAAATAGTATCTTTTAAAGTTATAAGCTGCCTTGGGTTCTTTTCAAAGAGAAAGGCAGGGTATAAATAAATAAATAAGAAGTGATTGTAATTTGATGTGTTTTCTTTCCTTTGGAAAAATGCCCTTTGAAGAGCTTTCACATGAAGTCCAACTGGGACCCCTGTATCCTTCAGTCTTGAATGCATCTTGGGGCAGAGCCCCATTGGACTCAACAGGACGTAATGCTTCCTAGAGATGCACCAAGGGTTGTATGGCGAAGCACTTCCTGCATGTCCTCCACCTCCATCAATTTCATTAGGAAAGTGGCAGCACTGGGGAAAATTACCTTTCTTGAACTACAATGCTCCTAGAACCATAGTGTTGGAAGAGACCTCAAGGGCCATCCAGTCCAACCCCCTGCCATGCAGGAACCCCCATCACAGTATTTCTGACAGATGCCCATCCAGCCTCTGCTTAAAAACTTCCAAAGAAGGAGATTCCTCCACCCGCCATGGCAGCCTATTCCACTGCCAAACAGCTCTAACTGTCATGAAGTTCTTCCTAATGTTCAAATGGAATCTCTTTTCCTGTCGTTTGAAACCATTGCCCCGAGTCCTAGTCTCTGAAGCCATGGAAAACAAACCTGTTCCCTCTTCAAAATGACATCCTTTCAAATATTTAAACATAGCTATCATATCCCCCCTCAGCCTTCTTTTTGAAAGGCTAAACATTCCCAGCTCCATAAGCTGTTCCTCATAAGACATTTCTTCCAGACCTTCAACCATCTTGGTCGCCCTCCTCTGGACCCGCTCGAGGTTGTCAACACCCTTTTTAAATTGAGGCGCACAGAACTGGACACAGTACTCCAGGTGGGGTCTGACCAGAGCACCTGGAGGATCTGCTCAGGATCCTCCACTATAGTATAGAATAGAATAGAATACTTTTATTGGCCAAGTGTGGTTAGACACACCCAGAAGTTGTTTTGGTAAAAATGCTCTCTCTATATAAAAGGAAATATAAGAATCATATAGTCAACAATAAAAACACAGTAAAATACAACAATATAACCTATTATTTAAAAAGGAAGAAGAAATGTAAAAATTAATTATTCAACAGTTTGATAGCACTTGGAAAGAAACTATCTCTATATCTAGTTGTCCTAGTATGCAATGCCCTAAAACGTCGCCCTGAGGGTAACAATTGAAACAGATTATGTCCATGATGTGTGGAATCTGTATATATTTTCATTGCCCTCCTTTTAGCTCGTGTGGTACAATTCCACAATAGATGGCAAATTAGTAGCAATAATTTTTTCTGTCCAATTATCCTTTGAAGTCTATATCTGTCATGCTTAGTCGCAGAGCTAAACCAGACAGTTATAGAGGAACAGATAATAGTCCGTGGCCATGTTAGCCAGGGAATTCTGGGAACTGTAGTACAAAAAAAAGCAACTTGCCCCATGCTTGGGAAAGGAGTGGCCTCCGATGCAAACAGTTTCCAAAGGGGTCTTGACGAGGCCTGAAGTGGGTGCCTTCCAGAGCAGCCGGATGACTTTTCTGGTTTGCATAGAGATATGGTATTGAAATTGCCTCCATTATCCCAAAAGGAGATCCTGTGGGTATCTCCTTTGCTGTTGCTGCGTTCAAAAAAGAGCAGCTGTTCGATAATAAAAGTTTAACGACAAAATGCAGAAAGATTGAGCCAGATGCATTTTGGGGGGGGAATAACGCTTGACTTGCTATTTTGCGGATGTTTTGGCTGACACTATGAGAGAAGGGGATTCGGGGCAGGGAGAGGGCAGTATTGGGTGGGGAATAAGCAGTCAATCCAAAAGATGACATCACATGCCTGATAACCGTCCACATGGGAAAGGTAAGCTGGCCAGATTTCTCCTTGAGTGCTTTTCCAAGATCAGAGGCGTCATGCCAAAAAACTTAATGGAGGCTGTATGTTTTCCCTTGCCATCTGCTCCGGTGTGGTCCCATTCTGTGTAGCTCCCTCTTTGAAGGACACGTTCCTCCAGGTATCATCTCAGTCAAAAGAAAGGTTCTGCTTTTTTTAATGCTGCCTCTAGCAGAGCTTGGAAAAGTCACCTTTTTTGGGACCACAGTCTCTCAGGTGGTTACTTCACATTCTTCTTTGTTTTGCAACTAGTTTTGTACTGTGACAGTGTTGGTCATGATCACGTGTTTTTGTCCCTGTTTCAGTGTTCCCATGGTCGTGATAACTTGTCTCGTGACAAGTGTTACCTCACGGTCTTGTACCGTGACAAACACTGAATTTGTCTAGCTTCCTTTTTCCTTTTTATGGGGGGTGGGTGGGTGGGTTTAAAAATTCTTTTTTGATATTTTGCTTCTGAAAAGTAAAATAATAATAATACTGGACACAGTTTTCTGAGAGAAATGAATGTTTTGTTGTGTGACAGTCGTTACTACACAGTGTCTTTTCTCAGAACAGAAAGCGGGAACAAAGAGTGACAAGGGAAAACCCTACCCCAGCACCAGGTACAGTATTGGCACGCTTAGCAGCTGTTCTGGGGGCATGGTCGAGACAAATTTCAGTAGTTGCGCGACGGACATGAAGTAACATTTTTTTGTACCGCTCCTAAGTGCAACATTAACAGAGACAAAACGGTCATGAAGTAACCGCCTCTGTCAGCTAGAGGACAAAAAGTAACTTTCCTAAGCCTTGTTTTTCAGATACGGAAGTACAGTAGTCCAAAAGAGCTGGGAAATCGGAATAAAGGGCTGAATCGTGCTTCGTGGTTTGGAGGCACCTGGTGGTCCTTATCCTTATAGGTACCTGTTTGCATAAGTAATTTGGTGCAATGCATTTTATTGTTACATTGTTGTTGATGTGGGGGAACTGACATGGCTAGTCCTGATATTTTGCTTCAACAAAAGCTAAGTGCTCTACTTATAAACCACCCCATACTTCTTAGAGCACTCTCTGGGCAGTTTACAATTTATTTATTCAGGCTAAACATTGCTACTACAAGACTGACAAAAATGCAATAGACTAAAACAACGACACTTTAGGCTAAGAAAGTAGCATAGCCAGTTTTTTTTTAAAAAAATCCACATTAAAACATCTCCAGAAATGCCATTACAAAGAGTATTTGAGAAGAAAGTATAAAATGTTACTTCTTTCTTTACACCCAAAAGCTAATTTGTGATTACAGTATTTATCCACTTTTGCAATGTAATGTAGTTATTTATTTATTTATTTATTTTAGAGTATTTTTTACCCTGCCTTTCTCCTTGGAAAGGACCCAAGGCGGCTTACAGTACTAATGAGGGATAATATACAGTCCAGTACAATTAAGGCATGTTCAAGTATTTGAGAACAAGGAATTGAGGGACATCTTACAGCATTAATAGACAATATTACATTAAAGCAACATGGGTATAAGTAGTCATAAACACAAAGTCTATGTGAACCCATAGATTCATATAAAATACACATGGTAGTCCATCATTCAGGGAAAGCTTGCCTGAAGAGAAAGGTTTTTGTCTATTTCCGGAAGGACAACAGAGATGAGGCAGTCCTGGCCTCTATACCTCTCGTAATCCAAAATTTAATTAGTTACTGATAACTGGTTATTTCTGAGCTCTAACCAAGACATTTTAGATAGCAGAGAGAAAGCACTACTCCCTGTCCCCAGCTTCTTCACCATGGGAATATAATTGACCTACATTACAGAATTCTGCTTTGTAAGAAGGATGGGGATAACTTTAATTATGCTTTGAACACTCTGAACAAGCACTTTATAAATGTGAAACAGTGATACTGGATAGGACGGGAAGATTTCTTTCCTTCCCATGTACAGTGGGCCCTTGTACTGTATAACAAATGGTTTATATAACATAAAATGTGTGTAACATAAAAAATTCTGGAGAACAGGGGAAATTTGCTTAACAGAATCATCTATGGGGCAAATCTGTACAACATAAAATGGTACAATTAAGAATTACTCTGTTTTCAATGCATTCCTATGGGAAATGTGTATAAAGGAAAATTGACTTAACTTAATTTCATTTGGAACGAATTAATTCCTTTATACAAGGTACCACTGTAGTTGAAAGGTACTCACAGTATGAACATGCTGTGTTCAAAAACACACTGTGACTTTGTCCCAGTGACTGAAAAAAAGGGGGGGTCAGCCACAACTATGGTCTGTATAACATTGCTTCCACGGATCCCCAGCAAGGGGTGGGTACATATCAGTACAAATACAATTGTCTCATTGTGGTGCCTCCCCAGCACAACATCCAGGGCACACACACACACACCCGCTCCCATCTAGTTGTGGCCCTTGGGTGGGGGGCATTGAATCAGTATCTGAATTCTTGCAGAAATCACCCTGAAGACTTCAGCTGAAATCTTAGCCCTGCCTGCACCTTTCAGAATATTCCCCCTGTCTCTGCAGTGTATTAGTATTAGTATTGTATATAATTATGCACACTTGTATACTGTACGGACCATTAATAGCCACATTGCTTTAAGGCATAACCTTCTAATTGGAAATAAAACATCCAAGCCCTAGGGCACCCTTAAGATGATGAACAAGTTTTTACAGTAGGCAGCCCACATTACCAGAAATATCTGCCTTCATGAGTTCTCAGCTTGTTTCCCAGGTTATTTTTAGTCTTTTTTTGTTTACTGAAAAATTGCTTCTAGAAAAGTCCCCCAAAGGACTATTTCCCCCAGAAAGCAAGATGCATGTGTGATGAGCACCCTGTTTAGAAGGGGAGAAAAGTGTGTGTGTGTGTGTGTGTGTGTGTGTGTGTGTGTGTGTGTGTGTGTGTGTGTGTGTGTGTTAGTTTTTATTGTCACAAAGTGGATTCAGGAGTGGGGGATGGGCTTGTGTATGATGAATCGACAAGGGACACACTCATCAGGTGGCAGGTGGTGAGTGGCAATGAGCAGGTATAGAGACACATGACAAGTGGATTACCTGGTACTGCCTTAAACTAGCCTGTGAGGATGCTGTGACCTGTTCCTCTCGCTCAAGTAAGGTTTGGGCACTTTTACACAACCACTAAGATCCACTGGCAACTTAAATTCGGACCAGAGATCTTGGGGGGTTTGTTCCTCTTGCTGTGTTCCCACCCTTATGCACTCCCTTGCTCCTGTCTGCGTGAGGGGAGGGAGAAAAAAAAGGGAGAAAAGAATGCAGGCTCACCTCTGCTCTGCCATCGGGAGCTGCCCCGAGAAGTATTCCATTCTCTTAAAGGGTCGGGGGGCAAAAAATAACAAACAAACAAGGCAGGAGAGCCCAGCACTCACTGCTTTGCAATCTGCATCAGAAATTTTTCACCTTCGGAGATCAGGTACTTGGAAAATGTGCTGGGACGCGCTTAGGTGGCCGTGGTCGTACTTAATTTTTTTTTTAGTCCGGAGCTGGTGGGAAAACATTTTTAAGCTCCTGATCTGGGAGCTCTTTGCCTCGGATTTTAGGGGTCGTGTAAAAGCGCCCTTAGTGTCTACTAAGACTAGTTATGTTGCCGTTTGTATCTGAAATACATGAAGATGGCATCTGGTCTCTCACTTCTGGCAGCATGTAATCTCTTAGTCTAACCTTGTTATTGAGGCTACCCCCCCCCCATTGGATTTAGCACCCAGTGTGGCGTAATGAATAGAGTGATGGCCTGGGACTCACAGGACCTTGTTTCAAATCCCTATATCCTCACCATTCCTCACAATTTTTTTCATTACGTTCCACAGTTTTTTTAAAAAAGGATTGATAAGAGGATGTTGTTAAAAAAAAACACAACTACCCTTTAAAGATAATTTATAAATATTACTTGTAATTCCAATCAAGTATTTTTGATCCTACATATTCTTATACTTTTGAACCGTACATTCACTGCGCTTTGGTTTCGTGGTTTCAGGTTACCCCAGTGGTTCCCATCCTGGGTGTCGGAACCCTTTTGGGGAGTCGAACGACCATTTCACAGGGGTCCCCATGAGCCAGTGAAGATAAAGGCACAAGCAGCTTGGAGGGGGAGGGGGATGAAAGGGGGGGGGAAGTGAGTTACAGCTTGATAGGTTGGAGGGGATGTCAGTCCATGGCACTGGAGGCTGCAATTGGCTGAGGGTACCTAGAGGGAAGTTCTCTATGGCACCTGCGGCAGTAGCCTGCCAAATGGGGCTTGTGGCCTCTTCCAAGCAGGGCAAGGGGGCACCACAATAGGAGGAACTGTATTAAAGGGTCTCGGCATTAGGAAGGTTGGGAACCACTGAGTTACCCCATTACTCATAACTTGCAATTTCTAAGCTCTAGTCTGAGGGGAGGTGTGCTTGGATACAGGTTTGAGGAACATGTCCAGCAACTGTTAGAAAGGGGATGGTGGGGAGAATGTTTCTGCTCTGTTTTAGGAAACCCTCACTCTTGTTCTGTAGCCTAATAGTGAGCAATCGTGGGCGAATCACTCTGGCCGTTACTTCATGTCCCTCTCATTGCGGTTCGCCATCCCGCTTGGAACCAGTACGAAGAAATGTTACTCCACGTCCATTGCATGATGACAGGAGTTCGTCCCGACCACGCCCGCTGAACTGGGATTTAAGCGGGATGAGCAATTCCCCTCCATGGCCTTGGGAATCTGCTCATCTCAGTTCTCGTTCCGAGACGAGTGCCCATGAGGTAAGGCTCATCATGCAACGTGCCATTCTCCATCTAGTGGCAGGAGTGCGAAGTGCCATTCGACAGTACATTCCCTATGGAGTCAGCAACACAGTGCAGAGAAATTAAAGGACAAATGCCTGGAACTTAGCTCCATAACGCATTGAAGGCAAAGTTGAGGAGATTCGAAAGATCGAAAAATGGAAGGTCAGGTGAATGAAAAAACCGTGAACAAAGGCTGAGAAGTTCAGATGTTGTCACAAAACAACAACGTGCAGTAACAGTCATCATGGTACACGGGAACAGGAACAGTACCGGGTCAAGACCATGCGACTGCGAGCGATGTGATCACAAAACGAACGTCAACTCGGAACGAGGAGGGACGTGAAGTAACCGTCTCTGTCTCCGCTAACCTTCCTCACAGGGGTGTTATGGGGCGATGGGGAAGGAAGCACAGCCACGCAGGCTGCCTTGGCTCCGCTGCAGATTATAAATACAGCATATAAATGAATAAATCAAGAAGCTGGCTGGATAGCTCAGTGGTTTAGGTATCTGGCTATGGAGCCCAAGGCTGGGAGTTTGATTCCCCACTATGCCTCCTGGGAAGAGGAACTAGCCTGTGTGGCCTTGGCCGAACTGCAGTGTCCTAAAGTTAGGGTTAGGATTAGGGTTAGGCGCCCCCAGAAGAAGAGAATGATAAATCACTTCTGAGTACTCTCTGCCTACAAAACACTGAAAAGGATTGCTGCAAGTCAGATCAGAATTAACTTGATGGCACATGATGACTATTATTTTCGGCACCAGGTAAAAACCTTTCTGTTCCAGACTTTTTTTAATTGATACAATATAGCTTGTGGGTCCTCGGATGGCAATTTTAGTGTAATGATTTTAGTGTAAGGTTATTTTTTATTATTGTTTTAATTATTTATTGATATTTTATGTTTTAACTGTTTTCATTCTTTTGATTGTAAGCCGCCCAGAGACCTTTGGCTAGTGGGTGGCATATACATTGTAAAAATAAGTAAGTAAGTAAATAAGTCAGCCAGCCAGC
Organism: Phrynocephalus versicolor; assembly: GCA_023846285.1. Lineage (NCBI taxonomy): Eukaryota > Metazoa > Chordata > Lepidosauria > Squamata > Agamidae > Phrynocephalus > Phrynocephalus versicolor. Next base: position 3,383,386 of record JAHTLZ010000225.1, on the reverse strand, counting down.
CAGCCAGCCAGTCAGTACAGTGGGCCCTTGTATAACAAACAGTTTGTATAACATAAAATCTGTACAACATAAAAAATTCTGCAGATAGGGGAAATTTGTTTAACATAATCGCCTATGGGTTGAATCTGTACAACATAAAAATGGGATTACTCCATTTTCAATGCATTCTTATGGGAAATTTGTATAAAGGAAAATTTGCTTAACATCATTTCATTTGGAACGAATTAATTCCTTTATACAAGGTACCACTGTAAGTGTCAGAAGAATGCCAGAAAATAAGCAAGATTGGCCTAAAATAAAAGAGGCACATTTACAAGGAATTGTAACCTAGAAAAATTACAGGTCTGGCATGTGAAAAGAGAGAGAGAGAGAGAAATAGAGAGCAAATGAGCCTTACAGAAATGGAATGCCTTTGGATGGACATCAGAAAAAGTTTCAGGCTTGGAACAAGCAGCTGAGTTGCGAAGCCTAATTCTCTGGAGCTCTCTACGAGGTGTCTGGACAAATATCGGTCAGACTCAGGATCAGTTGGATTCTAGGGAATCTTGCCTGTACAATGAGTAGGGCTGGGTGTCTCTTGAGAGTCTCCCCAGATCCACATTGCTTTCTTTCCTGCTGTGACATCCTTTATTCTAACCCTTAAGGTCAAAAATGATTTTTAAAAAAAAATTATTTTACCTTTTAGAAATCTGACTTAAGGAAAGACTCAAGACCAGATAAAAATCTAATTTCAGGCATGGAAAGAAATGCTCTGGGGTTTTCCAGGAGTGCATTCTTTCCACCACCAAGGGCCTGGATGTGTGTGGAAGCATGAGAGTCATTTCGGGGCTTAATAGAAAAATAGAACAAAACAATACCATGCGTAAATCTAATCTTCCAGCAGAGGGCAGCAGTAGATCCTCCCAGCCTGTAAAATTCTGCCTCCAGGACTAGGAAGACCAAATCCTCCAGTAGATGTTGAAATGTTTATTGGAAGATGGATGAGAGAATGTTGAACGGTTTGCTTGAATGCTTAACCTGTGATATTCTGAGAGCAAGCCAAGCTTCATGGCCAGAATAAGGATTCTGTGGCTTTATCCATCAAATGTGGGAATCATTAGTGTTGCAAAACTACAATGCCTCGGATTCCAGTGCATCGAGGAGTGTCCTGGGAGCTGTAAACCCCCCATTTCTGATGACTTTGGCTGACACCCCACATCCTCCATTATTCAGGAATAATTAAAAACTGTTAAAACTTGGCTTTACACAGCCGTGTTCGGCGATCAAGGAGGTTGATTAATTTTTTTTCTTCGTCCTTGTCCCGCCATCTTGCCAATGACTCCTTGTAGTTTACTATGATGTTTTTATTTAGTTTGTTGTTATTGTTATTATTTTCATTTTTGTTGTAATCTGCCCGAAGTTCCTCCGGAAGATGGGCAGTATATAAGTATTAAAATAAATAAATAAACAAATAAATAAGTTTTTATAAGTAGCTGTTATGAGTTTGTTTGTCTGCCGATTTTATGCCATCTTGCCTAAGTAATGTTTTGTATTTTTAGCTTTTTCAATTTTGGTTCTACTGATTGTTGTTGGGTTTGCTTTTTTTTCTTTATGTCATATTGTGGAACTGATTATTATTTTTCTCTTGTTTAGTAGTATGCTATTCCTTGTTAGCCGCCCTGAGTTCCTGTCTAGGAAAATCTGGCAGTATATAAATATAAAAATAATATAAATAAATAAATAAATAAAAAATAATAGGGCCACTGAATTCACTGAAATTTGCTCTGAATAGACCTGTTCCATTGTGCATTGTCAGTATCAGCAAGCTCCGTTAGGATCTCAGTAACCCATCATACGATTGACTGCAAAGGGTTCTCAGTGCCAAATCATAGAATAGAATCATAGAATCATGACATTGGAAGGAGCCTAGGAGGCCATCAAGGTCTCATCAAAACCTGCTTGGTGCAGATATATGTAACAAAGGATATGTGCCAGGTGGTTGTCCAAATTTCTCTTGAATGCCACCAGGGTTGAAGCAGTCACCCACTCTGGTGGCACTTGGTTCTGTGGCTGTACTAGCAGCTCTAACAGGAACTTTTTCCTGATATTCAATGAAAATCTGGCTCCCTGTCATTTGAGCTCCCTGTTGCATGTCCTGCACTCTGGGCTGATCAAGAACAGCTCCTGCCTCTCCTCTGTATGCCAGCATTTCAAGTATTTACATAAGAACATAAGAAGAGCCATGCTGGATCAGAACAAAGGCCCATCTAGTCCAGCTTCCTGTATCTCACAGTGGCCCCACCAGATGCGTCTGGGAGTACACGAGACTAGATATCTGTCTCCTGATACCACTCCCCTGCATCTGGCCCTTGAATTACCCCGCTTTTATGCCTGGAGATTACACAACTCCATCAAGGTTTGTAACCTGTGATGGACTTTTCCTCTGGGAATCTGTCCAATCCCAGGCCAGATGCCATCACCACATCTTGTGGCAGGGAGTTCCGCAGACTAACAACACGCTGGGTAAAAAAAAAAAAATTCTTTTGTCTGTTCTCACTCTCCCAACCTTCAGGTTGAGTGGCTGTTCCATTTGATATGTGCTCCCCTATCTCCCCTCTGTCTTTTTCCCTCAGCCCTACAGTACAATTGACTATGCATTTCCTGTCCACCCTGAGAAGTCATAGAACCTGTCACTGGGTCCTTGAGCTGATGTGTGGTAGCCTAAACAGATAGGTGTGCTGCATGTATGATTTCCTACTGCAGAAGAGAAGCCGATCAGTTCATGGTGGACTGACCAGTGAAGGAATTCACTACAAGTAACAGTTACATGCAACTTGTTCCTTTTCATCCACAAGGAATCTCACTAGCACCTATGAAAGTACATTTTAGGTTTAAGGAATAAGTCTAATGTTACCTAGATGTCATAACACCTAGTTTCAAACGTTCCTTTTAAAAAACATGTAAGGCACTTTTAGTAACTGTTTGACAGGACTTTTTCAGGTTTTATGCCACGGTTTGAGTTTTTCTTTTGCATTTCTTAAAATATTGTCCAGGTACAATTATCAGGGTTCAATCCTAACAACCATCAGAGGGAACCAGGAAGTATTTCCTTCTATTTTTCAAGCCTGTTCGTAATGACAAGATACAAAAAACAAAAATGCAGGCTAAAAGTGAAATCAAATTAAGATGTCTGCTGCTCGAGGTTGCTTGTTCCTTCAGTTTCCAAAATGTCCTTGATGGTTTCTTTTAGCTGACATGGCATAGCTTTCCTGCTGAATTCTTGGTTGTTTTTTTATAACAGAGAAGACATACAGGCAATTGATGTTAGCAATGCAAATGTGTCTTACACCTTGCTCTTAAAGAAGTCAAACATTTGCAGGAATTCTCTAAAAAAACAAGGCCCTGTTTTGGGCATCTCTCAGAGAAGTTACATCCTTGGACTACAAAACCCAGAGTTCCAAATGGCGGATTCTGGGAAACATAGTAAAAAATAATTTTTAAACTCTCTGCCTTTGGAAGGGAGGGTTGAAGAGTTTGAACACACAAACACTTCCACCCACCTGTGAGTCCTGTTGGACTCACCTCCAGCGATGTCCCCTGGCAATCGTTCCGAGGGCTCCAGGTTGGGGACCACGAACTGCCTTTATTGGAACAGAGGAGCCAACAGGGACAGGGAGACTACCCTCAACTTCTTCTGGGAGCTTCTTGGGGAGTGTACTAAAATCACCACCACCACCCTGCTGTAAGGAATGTCTTTTCAAGAGGGTCTCCTGGGAGTGCCCTGGGACTCCTAGTCTCTGAAGGTCCCTGGTTGGAAACATTTCATGAAAGTGGATAGAGGGACACTCTTCTCCCTCTCACAAAATACCAGAACTAGGGGACATACACTCAGATTGAGGGCTGAGAGAGTAAGAACAGACAAAAGAAAAAAAAATTTTTCACCCAGTGTGATGTTAGTCTGTGGAACTCCCTGCCACAGGATGTGGTGATGGCATCTGGCCTGGATGCCTTCAAAAGGGGATTGGACAGATTCCTGGAGGAAATGTTGAAACCACAGCAGGCTAATCCTGCTGCAAGCTGTTGGATTTTACAAGACCCAATGAATAAAATCCAACACGAGAGATCCAGGCAAATTACCAGTTTATTAGGCCTAGCAAAATGGTAAGGCTAACGGATCACCCAAGGCAGTAGTGAAACGTTACGCAACCCCAGACAAAGAGACCCCAAAATTTATTTCCTCCCTTCCTGCCCCACAGGCTCGTACCTCCCCCAGGGTTGGGCTAGGGCTGGTGTTCCGGGGACCACCAATGAGATGAGCCCACGAGTCTCTTGGGGGAAGGTCTTGGGTGTTACACAGTCCATGGCCCGGACCCCTGTTTGGGTGGATTAGGCAAGAATTAATCCCTTAATGTGTGGCCAGGAAGCTTGACAATGGGAGGAGAGAAGTCAATATTGTCCAGGTGCCCGGATAATCAGGGAACAATTAACAGGTCAAGAGAAGACGAACAGTCACAATGGGGGGTAAGGGAGACATAGTAGAGGCAGCCATGTTAATCCGGAAAGTCTTTTGCTGCCAGGGGTGCCTTGAATAGGTGTGAGGATGAAACAATGGTGTGCCTTCTGGCTGAGATATTATCTCTGGCCCAGCTGCTGGGTGTACGTGATCTTGCTGCTTTGAGGGAATGGATCCTGATGGATGACTCCTCTTCAGCCATGCTGGTGCCCTCTTGTTGCTCCAAAGGTGGATTGGATCCAGAAAGGCAGGGGAATACAAAGACAGATCCCAAGAGCCTAGTCCTCAGTGAGGCAGGGTGTAGAAGAGCAGGAAAAGAACAGGAGGTGATGGGAGATGAGGAAGAAGGCAAAGGGAGAGAGAGAGAGAGAGAGAGAGAGAGTCCTGGTTCCGTGGGGGCCGTGGAAATTGGACCTTTGATACTAAGAGAGACCCCAATCGGGGGGGGGGGTACCCAGGAAAACATGGTGAGGTGAGAGGCAGGGCCAGCAAGCAACATCAATGGGTGAATGATGAATCATCCATGATAAGAAATGCGGTGGGTATTGTCTTGAGGTAGAATAATGGCAGACCTTCCCATGGTCCAACTGCAGATGGAGGGATTTGATGATGTCCAGGTGCTTTAGCTGGAAGTTGGAGGGCTAAGCAGGGAAAAAGGTGAAGGAAGGAGAAGATTGCCTCTGGCAAAATCCATTCAGAGGAATCAAGCAGTTTGAACTGGTTTTTCCATGTGGCAGGGTGACCCTTGCATGGAGGCAACGTGTACCCTTTTCCAGGCCTTGATACGTGAAGGAGGGAGGAATTGGGGGAATGGAGGGGTAAAGCTTTATTTGGGGAATTGAGAGAGAGAGAGAAAGAAGGAGAAGAAGAAGGAAGGAAGGGAGGGAAGGAGGAAAAACTTCTTGGTGCCTTTTTGGCTGTGCAGGGAACGATGCAGTGATGAGAAGGGGTTAATATGTATGATCCCCCATCCACCCCCACGTGTGCCAAGGTCTGATCTACTGAGGAGTAAGGGGTTGCCCCATTCCCCCTACTTTCCTGAGGCTCGGGGGGGGGGCACATGTCCAAGGGAAACAAAGTATTGAATCCACTGTCAATTGCCCCCATCTTTTGTTACCAAGCCCCTTAGCTTGTAGGGAAAGAAACCGGAGCTTCTCAGCCATTTCTTTTGCCCAATATGGACCAGGTTTGTTTGCATTGTGCTGGTGAGATATCAAGGATTGCAGCCGGATGCGGGGGTTGTTTAATTTTGTCTTTGCCTAATTGACATGTGCTCTTAGGAACAGGTGCGGGCATGCCTTCGCAGACACGTGTCTGCTCCCAATTCACACACACACACATGTTTTTCTTTTCTTTTCTGTGTCCTCTACAGAAAAGTCCATCACAGGTTACAAACCATGATGGAGATGTGTAATCTCCAGGCTTAAAACCAGGCTACTTCAAGGGCCATATGCTGGGGAGTGGTATCAGGAGACAGATATCTAGTCTTATGCACTCCCGGACCCATTTGGTGGGGCCACTGTGAGATATAGGAAGCTGGACTAGATGGGCCTTTGGCCTGATCCAGCAGGGCTCTTCTTATGTTCTTATGGCCAGTAGAGCCAGGTGTGTGTGTGTGTGTGTGTGTGTGTGTGTACTGATATCTGCTCCTTCCCTCCTTTTTTATTTTATTTATTAGATTTCTATACTGCACCATCTAGCAACAATGGCTGCTCTGGTTGGTTGTTCTTCTTGAACTTTCTCTGTCCCTCGCCCTGGAGCTTTCATCACCAGTGCCACAGCTGGATAGGAGAAGATGCTATTGCTCCTGTTGGGCAACAGGGGGCTCGGGACATGCTGGAGATGCAGTAGGCTCCTTGGGTTCCTTGTTCACGGACCCTTCCTCTACCCAACAGGTGGGGTTTGGGGACTTCAGCTCAGGTACAGACCTGGGAATCCCAAGCCTTGAGGACCTCTCCCCAATGAGGACTTCTCTGTATATCATTTCCTCCTCCGAAGTCTCCGTCTCCTGCCCTTTCCCTGAAAGAAGCTCCTGAGTCCTGCCACTCTTTCCCCTTTATCCTGACCCCCACCACGGACTCTCCCACTTGCCAGTGGCCCTCGGCAACCAGCTCCCTCTGGCACCTCTCATCCTTCTTCCTTTCCTACTAGTGGCTATGGCCTCAGGTGGCCCACCCAGGGTGCTGCCAGTGGCCCCCTCGCACCACCCCTCTACATATTTCAGTGCCGAGACTGATGAGATCTCAAGATAGCTAGGGAATGGGAAAGAAAGCAGATTGAAAACTTAAACCTAGAAAAATGGGAAGGAAGGAAGGAAGGAAGGAAGGAAAAGAAAGGAAAAGAAAATAAAATAAAAGAAAACTTCCTCCTTTAAAAAGTCTAGGAGTAAATACTGAACTAACACCTCGGTCACATGGCTATTAACTGCACATCATATTTTGCTGCATACTAAAATAGTGGGCGATCACGTGATGTTTGGTGCACAGTTAACGCCCTGACGGCAAGGGTGTATTATACATGGTTTGTACTTCTTTCTATGCGTCCTGTCTTGCCAAATGTGCATCTTTTCCCTGTATATTTATCTGCTTTTCTCCATCATGCTCTCTCTCTCTCTCTCTCTCTCTCTCACACACACACACACACACATATATATAAGTGATTTGCTTGTTCATTACTGGCATGATGGCTTTCTAGTATTACTGCAAGAGTTCATGCGAAAGTTTGAGGACGTGGCAGTGTATCCCTAGTACCAGAGCACCTCTATAGTAACACTTTTGTTTTTCTCTCATCTCTCACTTCCTTTCCCATTGGCCACTGTACCAGGTAATTTGCAGCTTGCAGAGTGCTCAGTTACCAAAATGCCAGCAACTGATTATTAAAGTAGGACAGCAGAAAGAGGCAGAAAAAAGGGGGGCTGAAATGGTGTGAATTTTCACTGGTCGCACTGCAATTGCTGCGGTAAAAACTGCGCACCATTAAGAGGAGTAATTTGGTGGTATAGGATGATGCGGTTAAAGTGCGCTTCAGGGGGCATCGTTGACAGGGGTGCCAAAATGCTGCGCCTTGGAGTAGAGGCACGATCTTTTGCTGCACAGTCATTCGCAGCAAACACAGCACCAAAACGGTTGTGTGACTGGGGCCTTAGGGACGCACATAACTGGGTTAGTATTAGAGATGGGCACAAACCATTACTTCAGTGGTTCGTGTCAGTTCCGTCGTCCGCCCAACAGGTATCCTGTGGCTCCGATAGGTGTTTCCAAGCCCCGCCTCCTCTGGTGGGCGACCACTCAGAGGCAACCCCACACGGGCTTCCCTGCCCCACCTCCTCGGGGTGCTGCCTCCAAATGGACAGAGGCTGGAATCACGGGACTTCTGTTAGGCCAACCGCCAAATCAGCGCAAATGGCTAAATGAGCCATTCGTGTCCACTTTTAGCCAGCATTACAGCAATTATTTTAGAATTTACCTTTTTTTAAAAAATAAATCACCTTGTCACTGCTTTTGGGAAGTAACATGCCGCCTTACTTATTATGTGTTACCTCTAAGCTCTCATTATACTCTGCCTGAAGTTGAATGTCACCCCTGTCAAAGGTCTCTGCCTTGAAAGCCTTTGAGTATGCCCCTCTATCTATCCTTATTTTTTGCTAAGTGTGAGTTAAGCTACCGTCAGTACCAAGCTCTTCAGCTGTCATTAGTGCCCGTGTTTTTTTTTTAATTTTGTTTTTGTACTCATTCATCCTCTGGCCCTCAAAGGCCCTATTGGCCTGAGCAGCTGAGACCGCCTTTTTCATTTCCAATTTGTGCCGCTCATTCGGAGGAGAGCAAAAGCAGGGCAGCTGGGAGAATGCCATGGGATGCTTGAGATCACAGGCCTCTGACCGGTCTCATCATCTCTTTGGTATGAGCCAGACATCAAGCCTGCCTTTCCTTTAGAGCCAAAGGCGGCAGCCGGAGCGGCAGGAGTTCTCGACTGCATTTCCTTCATTGTCTAAAGCCTGCTCATAAAACGGGCACCTTCTTCTCCCCTCACCAGCCTTGCTTCATTCTCTGAAACTGCCAGCTTGAAGGACTGAAAACCCACAACTGGAAGCTGTTCTTTCCTTAGAAGACTTTGGCCTCTTGAAATCGTGCCAGCCCTCTGTGGATGGAAGGGCACTCTGCTCACAGGAGAGCGTCTGCAAGAGATGAAAAAAATTGGGGTTCTTTGCTGCCCCTTACCCAGAGAGCACTATAGGGGATGTGATGGCTCAGTGGACTAAGGCTTCTGAAAACTGTCGGCTACAAAGTCGGCAGCTCGGCAGTTCAAATCCCGGGTGCCAAACAGCAGAGCAAACTTCCGCTGATAAGCCCAGCTCCTGCCAACCTAGTCCAGTACTTCATAAGGATGTGAATGCAAGTAAATAAATAGGTACCGCTGTAAAAAGCGGGAAGGCAAAACAGTGTTTCCTTGTAGCCATGTCGGCCACATGGCCATGGACTTGCACAACACTGGCTCTTCGGCTTGCATACAGAGATGAACACCGGCCCTAGAGCCGGACACGACTAGCACGCATGTGCGGGGGGAAACTTTACCTTTACCTTTTACTCAGAGCACAAGACCATCCCATTTTGAACACTTCCAAAATCCCAGACACACACACACACCCCGCCCCATGTTGTGATCAGGAGGCTGAACGGAGGCTGCCAGGCAAGGCTTGTCCTTTCAGGAGAGAGACTGATATTATCTGCAGTTCATCATTAGAAAAGGAAAGGGCTGATTGTGTGCGAGTGTCACAGTCGAAGCTTCTTTTACCTTTCAGAGGTGGCTAAATAGCTTGCTTCTTTTTCACGACTAGTCTTCAGCACTTCAGTATGGGATCTCTTTGAAGGGTGATTTCTCATATTCGAAAGTCTGTCTGAATAATCTCTCCCCAACACTAACATGCTTTGAAATCCAGTGGAAATGTCTGTGAAATGTCTCTTTCTATATTCAGACAGCTGAATCTCGTGTCTCTTTTTAAAAAAACCTTATTTTGACAATCCTGCAGGTTACAAACAAAAGGGGGGAAAAGACACAAGAAAACAACATAGTAACCTACATTGTAATCTTTTTAAACCTTTATGTTACAAACTAAAGGGGGGAGAAAAGAACAACACAGAGATAAGACAGAGGTGCTCCTGGTCAGTCGAAAGAGAGAGCAAGGGATAAGGATGCAACCTGTGCTGGATGGGGTCACCCTCCAATTGAAAAATCAGGTACGCAGCTTGGGGGTGCTCTTGGGCTCATCCTTGAGCTTGGATGCCCAGGTCACAGCCATGACCAGGAGGGCATTTGCACAATTAAGGCTAGTACACAAGTTACGCCTCTTCCTTGAGAAACCAGCTCTGGTCACAGTGACAAATGCCCTAGTGATGTCCCGGCTGGACTACTGTAATGCGCTCTATGTGGGGCTATCAATGAAAAGTCCCAGGAAACTTCAACGGGTTCAAAATGCAGCAGCCAGACTGCTGACTGGGGCGGGGTACAGAGATCACATTACATCCCTATTAAAACAGCTCCACTGGCTGCCAGTCAACTATCAAGCACAATTCAAGGTGCTGACCTTGACCTACAAAGCACTATATGACCTGGGTCCTAACTATCTCAAAGATCGGATCTCACAATATGAACCGACTCGGGTGCTAAGGTCATCAGGAGAGGCCCTACTCTCCATTCCCACCACCCTTACAGGTACGTTTTGTGGGAACCCATGAAAGGGCCTTCTCAACTGCTGCGTGCAGACTTTGGAACTCCCTCCCACTAGAAGCCAGGACTGCCTCATTTCTGTTGTCCTTCTGGAAACAGGCAAAGACCTTTCTCTTCAAGCAAGCTTTCCCTGAATGATGGACTACCATGTGTATTTTATATGACTCTATGGGTTCACATAGACTTTGTGTTTATGACTACTTATAACCATGTTGCTTTAATGTAATGTTTATTAATGCTGTAAGATGTCGTTCAATTCCTTTTTCTCAAATATTTGAACATGTCTTCATTGTACTGGACTGTGTAGTATCCGTCATTACTGTAAGCCGCCTTGAGTCCTTTTCCAAGGAGAAAGGCGGGGTAAAAATACTCTAAAATAAATAAAATAATAAAATAATAAAATAAAATAAATAACCTACATTGTAATCTTAGTCATTAAATATTTTACTAAACGTAACAACAACAACAACAACAACAACAACAACAACAACAACAACAACAACAACAACAACAACAACAACTTTATTTTTATGCCGCCTTTCTCCCCAAAGGGACCCAAGGCAGCTGTTAACCCTGTTAAACTGTGTAAATAGCTGGTGCCTAAGGCGTGTCTCTCAGAAATCCACCTCTTGTGAGGTAATAAAGGAGGGGATGTCTCTTTTAAGAAGTCCACTGTAAAACTTATAAAAACATGCATTTTATCCTTTGACTTTCACATCTACATGCAATTTTATGCAGGGTTTGTTGATAAACTGGCTAACAGCATCACCCACGGCCAAGGATGGGGTTTCATGTTCCGAGACTCTCAGTCAAGTTGCCCTGATGACTTAACTTGGAGTCGACTTCAGATTTCCACCCCCACCCCAAAATGACTTGGATTTGACTCACAACTTATTAGAGCCCACCCACCCTTCCCTTTTCTCTGGGGGAATGCAGACTCACACACATGACAATGTCCCCCTGCCCAATTACTTAGAAAGATATTCCCCTTGGCTTAGTGGGACTTACTCCTAGGTAAGATGTGCATATATACGATTGTGTCTGTACATTTATTGAGAGGCACAGGGTGGGGAGGGGGCTCATCTGGAGTTGTGTGGGCTAAGAAAACTCAGTGAGTGTATAATTCCGTCCTTCTCTCCTGACAACACACACACACACACACAGACATGACAAACTACACCCGCCAAAATTCCCTCTTCTGTACATTCCTCCTATGCACTCTTCTTCTGCACTCTTCTCCCCTCGGTATCTGTTCACCCAGACATGTTGATTTTACGAAAGTATAATACAGTATCTGCAGCCTCCTCTTTCGTCATTATTTTAACATTTGTGTGTATGTGTGTGTGTTTGTGCATGGACAAGCCTGACAATTGGGCCTTTGCCCTAAAGTCTCCATTAGTGAAAAAGGGAAAGAGAACATACAGCTACATGGCTTCTCCTGCTGTAGCATTCAGTATTTGAAGTGACAGCACAAAAGAAAAGCCGTTGCATTTAAAGGCGCAGTACAGCAGCGGTGCAGGGAGTGAGGAAATGCCCCCTCTTTCCTCTCTCTTTCCATAGAAGTCCCAGACCTCCTTCATTCGGCGCGCACGCTGGCTTTTCCCATTAATAATAAATCCTGCCAGGCAGAAACCCTCAGCTTCCAAATGCAACTCTGCTTTGATTGCCTTTTATTATCAGCTATTCTGTTCAAACGAATGCAGGAACAAACCATCAAGAACAATAGATCTGTTGTTGTTTTGTTTAAAAAATAATAATCTGCAGAATGCTATCTCAGATCTCTTCCTCCTCACAGAGGATTTGCTGACAAATTCCAGCTGGGAAGGGTAAGAAATCACCAGAGGCTGAGTTGGGAATCTTCTTTTCCGAATGGCCTTCGTTGATACACAGAGGATAAAGACAATAGGGGGAAAGTGCTTTGTATGTAGTTCAAAGAAGAAATAGGTAGAATCTGTAACCCACTGAATTGAGTAGATTTCTCTGGCAGTTGCATGTTAGCAGAGGATGCTGCAGCTGGGTTAAAAAAAACAGCGGAAGCTGCACCTCTCTGAATATCAATACAGTTGGGGAGCACAGCTCACTCTTAGAAATAAATCATGCCCAGACTTCTTATTCTTTTTCTAGGGGAAAAAGAAAAGTGGTATTAGAGGAATACACTGGAGGAGATGGGAGGAATGAAAGGAATTCTCACTGAAGATGGATTCAACTGGCTTTTGTCCGTGGAGGATGCCACCTTTGCTTCAAGCTGGCTGTGCTTAAATTTTATGTATTGAGTGTAGTTTAAATATGACTGCATTCCAAGGACTCCGAAATCTAGCACTTTTAGAAGTTTCTTACTATATTGTGCTGGAAAAAAAGTTATAATTGTGGGTTATTCATTTTCCTATATTTTTTTAAAAAAGAAATAATTAGTACAGTTTTAATGAAACTATTTGGGGGTTGAGGATACCCGTGCAGGTTTTAATGCAATGGTTTTAATGTTTTAATTTTGTGTTTTTAATGGCTTGATTTTAAAATTGGTTTATAACATAAGAACACAACAGCCTTGCTGGAGCAGGCCACAGCAAGTGGCTCACCATTTGCTTCAGGGTATTCCCAAACAGATATTTATTTATTTATTTATTTATTTATTTATTTATTTATTTATTTGTTAGACGTATACCACACCATCTGGCAAAAAGGCCACTCTGGCTGGTTTACAGGACTAAACAAACAAATAAAACTATTAAACATAATAATATATTAAAAATTGACAGTATCGTATAACATAAAATAACAACACAATTATGGGCATCAGGTGGTTACTCCAAAAGTTCCCAGTCCAACACCAAAGAAATTGCCCCAAAATGACTTATACCCCTTCTCAAGCCCTTCAGGAGCAGCATGCCTTTGCTCCTATGTTTGAAGTCCCAGATCAGCCCCACTCCACAATAAAAACAAAAGGAAGTGTCCATACAGGCACCTTCTCTTTCACTTCTTTAATGTCTTCACCTGCTTATGATTCTCACAAATGGCATTGAGAGACATACAGCTTATCCCTCCAACCCAGAGGTTGTCCTTAGGCATCCATAATGATAGCCATTGATGCCCTCGTTCTCCATGAACTTGTCTAATCCTTTCTTAAAGCTGTGGAGGCTGACACCTGTCACCACTTCTTGTAGCAGGGAGTTCCAGAGGCCAGTGATCCTCTGGGTGAAAAAAGTACTTCCTCTTATTTGTTTGAGATCCAGCACCCAAAAGTTTCATGGAGTGCTCCCTAGTTCTAGTGTTGTGTGATAGGGAAAACAGCTTTTCTTTATCTACTTTGTCTACACTGTGCATGATTTTATAAACTTCAATCAGGTCACCTCTTAGGTGCCATCATTCAAGAGTGAAGAGGCCCAGCCGTTGCAGCCTGAGATGGTAAGGAAGGTGTTCCAGTCCCCTAATCATTCTGGTTGCCATCCTCTGCACTTTTTCTATTTCCATAATATCCTTCTGGAGGTATGGTGACCAGAACTGTACATAATACTCCAGATAGGGCCTCACCCTATATAAAGAGGCAAAATGACACTTATTTTCTATACCCTTCCTAATGATCCCTAGCATTGAGTTTGCTTTTTTCACTGCTGTGGCACACTGGGTTGACTCCTTCATTGAGCTGTCCACCAGGACACCAAGGTCCCTTTCCTGGTTTGTTGCAGAGAGTTCAGACCCCATCAGTTTATAAATGTACTGCAATTGGTGTTTTTTTGCCCCAACATGAATCACTCTGCAGTTACTAATGTTGAAGCTCATTTGCCACTGGTTTGCTCACTCCCCCAGTGTCAAACGATCTCTCTGGAGCTCCTCACAATCTCTCTCACTTTTTACCACCCTATATAATTTAGTGTCATTGGCAAATGTGGCTACCTTGCTATTTACTCCTACTTCTAGATCATTTATGAAGAGGTTGAAAAGCAGGGGTCCCAGTACTGAACCTTGGGGGACCCTACTCTTTACCTCTCTCCACTTGGAGAAGTGTCCATTATAGGTTTGTAACCCACCCTGGGATCCTGTGATATAGGATAAACTGCAAATGTTTTACATACATACATACATACATACATACATACATACATACATACATACATACATACATACATACATACATACATACATACATACATACATACAT
>JAHTLZ010000225.1:3271684-3345831 GCA_023846285.1 Phrynocephalus versicolor | reverse complement strand
TTAGTTAGTTAGTTAGTTAGTTAGTTAGTTAGTTAGTTAGTTAGTTAGATAGATAGATAGATAATTAGTTATTATTACTGTAAGTCCCAGGATTCTCCATCAAATATCTTCAGTCAATATGGCCACTGGCCATGCCAGCAAGGGGATTTTGGGAGCTGTAGCCTCTGGTAATCTTGGCTGGTGGTATTCAAAGAGATAGAGGCAGTGGCCACACTGGCAGAGGCTTTGTGGGAACTGCAGTCGAGCAAGTATTGATGTAGTTTCCAAGTTCCACAAACAAGGAAGGGGCCACTTTGGGCAACATTGGCTGAGGGATGTGGGGCCATCGAAGAGCAGCACTGAACCTGCAAAGGTTTCCTGCTGTCCTATCTCCAGTGTCAACAGAACATACTCTGTGGTGGCTGCTTTAGCTGGTATGGCCAGGAGGCGCCATCTTGCCCCTTGTCTCAGGTATCAATAAGTCTTGTGTTAGCTTGAGTGGAGACAGCACTAGAAAATAGAGGCTGTTTCTTGTAACTAGGAGCAGCTAATGTTTACGTGACCCTGTTCTCTTGGATATAAATGGGAACTTTAAGGCAAACCTAGCCTTTCCAGTTTTCTTTGTAGCTCCCTTGCTATCTCATATCACTCCTACCTGTGTGTAATAAGCTTCTTTATCTCACAAGAGGATAAGCACAAATTGCCGTCACTAATTAATAAGGGCACAGCTGAGCCACTGTTGCTACAGAGAGAGCATACAAACATGGACAAAACGAGGGCTTAGAAGCAAACGAAAGATTTCTCTTTTGTCTCTGATCTAATTATATGTGATAGTCGTCAGTGAGCAAGCAAGGCACAAGAGAATGGCCAAAAATATCCATCTGGGGTGTTGTAGTAATTTTCTATCATGTCAAGGAAGCATTAGAATGTACAGTTGCCTCTTGGAAATGATCTTCTGCTGTCTTTAGTATTCAACAGAAAGCCCAGTTAGATATTTTATGAATCCCCTCTTTAAATTGTCAGTTTGCACACATAATTATTTTCTTTCCAAGAACAAACAGAACTGAAAACACAGCAAGGGTGTGACTAACTAAGGAATTGTTCCACTGTTTGTTTGATCTGCTCTGGGGACAGGCTGGTTTTCCGTTTTCTCCCAGTGGTTTTCTTCCTTATTCCCTTTGGGAAGCGGGCCAAATAAGCTCACTTGAGGTGTGTATGACATGTGAATGCAAGGATTGCATCGAATGGTGTGCCACACTTCCACGTGACTGCAAGCGACCTGCAGGGGTCCAACCGAGCCATCTGGCCAAGTCCTCAATTATTCTGTGTCTGTGTCCTGTGCCATCAATTCAGAACTGAGTTACAGCAACCCTGAGAGGGCTTTCAAAGTAAGTGAGATATTTAAGGAGTGGATTTACCAGTTCTACTCTCTGAGGGTGTTTCCATGTCCCATTGGGAATTGAAGCTCGGTACTCCAAAGTCCTAATCCATCATGGTACCCACTACACCATACTAGGGAGAACTCAGTTACTCTCGTCAAATATAATTTAATGCATAATATAACTAAACATAATTTATAATCCCACACAATGTTGGAATGCAACACATAGCATCGAGAAATGTATATTTTAATGTTACAAAATGGTTATCTCACATTTCTTCAGCTTGAAAAGTCCAAGTGGCTACAAACCAGAAGTTAAAATGTCAGCTGGAATCCTATCAGTGTTTGCACAGTTTGGTATGGGCAATTGCGGCTGGCTGATGAGGAGCCAAGGCATGTCTTAGTCACGTGTCTGGTCATATACCCTGTTACACAAGTAAGATGTGGTATTCTGCCAGCTCATCAGCTAGCTGCACAAGTTGTGCAAATGCCACAGGAATCCAGCTATTCAATTAGCAATCATACGGCTGCTGGAGGCCACTTTTAGAACTCTGTAAGATACCTTTTGCCTGCCCAAGTCTACAGGGTATCCTGTAATGGAGACAGATTTGCAGTAGTCCAACATGTGAATTGAGAGCCACTGCGCTTTAGTGGATAGAGTGCTAGGTGAGATCAGGCTCAAATCCCTGCTTAGCCACAAAAAACTCACTGCGGGTGGACATGGCACTGGCAAACCACTTCTAGAACATCTCATTTACTAAGAAAACCCTGTTAAGGTCACTGGAAGTCAGAAGCAACCTGAGTGCACATGAAAATAACTAATGTGCACTCTGGTCCTAAGACACGGCAAGAAAAGAATGCTGTAGACTTGTACATTCCAAATGCCCAGACAACATAGATATTCTTTTGTGTCTTTTAATCCAACACAGTTGTCTTTTGAAAATATATATCTCTATTCTATTTCTGCAGCTAGACTTCTTGAGCACTTTGACCATGACCAACTAAAAATACACTGATGTTTCAAATGTTACAGAGCAATCTGAAACCTTGTAGAATCATCAAATCATGATTGTTCTTTCCTTACCTTTGTGTATAGACCATTAAGGAGTGGTCAATGGATTGGAGACTTTTTAAGGGTGGCACCCCATCCATGGAATCCCTTGCATTATTATTGTAGTTTATATATTTAAAGGGGTCTATAGCAGGGCTTGGAAAAGTTACTTTTTAAGATTATAGCTCCCAGAATCTCTGTTGCACTGTCCAGAAAACCCAGCTGAGTGAGCAGTGCAAAAATGGAATTGATCAATAAGTAAGGAATTATTTCATAGGGTATTTTGGAATACAAAGAGGATAAGAAAAAGACCAACACCCCCAGTTAGTCCTGGAGGTCATGAGACCTGCCACAAACATGGCAGTGTGAAGCAGAATGGAACTCTTAAGAGACTTTGAACGGTTACAAATCAGCATGAAAACTCTGCCCAGAAGAAACATTGCCATGCTCGTTGTCAAGGACGGTTGTGTGACTCAACACAGAACACACTGCCACCCGTAAGGGCACTGCCATTCTGTATCTTGGCAAGTGCATTGCTCTTTCTGTGCTGGGCTAGCCTTTCCTAGCTCAGTTTTTTACTCGTGCCAGTCAGCTTGGCACAGTTTGTTTGTTCTTAAGATCATATGGACAATATTGCCCTGCAGAATAGCCTGGTCAGATTGATGTAAAAGAGCCATCTAGTGTGTGTTTGTTGTATAGGAAAAAGAAGCAAAAGATTATGGCACAGCGTAATGTAGGATGCAAAGCAAAATCTTCTGCTTATATACCACCCTTTAGCACTTAAAGCTCTCTGGGCAGTTCGCAAGAAATTATGCAGGCTACACATTGCCAAGGTGGGTACTCGTTTGACCAACCTCGGAAGGATAGAAGATTGAGTCAGCTATGAGCCAGCTCCGTGGGATTGAACCCCGGGTCATAAGCACAGTTTTGGCTGCAGTACAGCAGTTTAATCACTAAATAAATCTGCTTGCTCCTTCTGCCACTGATACGTCTTATTTGTACTTGTTCCAACATTTCTCACGCTTTCCAAGGCAAAATCCATCCTGTTGAATATCTGTACGTATTTCAAATATGTCCATAAAATAAGTATGCATTGCTTGCTCATGCTCCCTCTATTGATTAAGATCCATGCTGAATAGATATTTGGCACCTACTGTATTTGAAATGGAAGGGACACTTAGGGCATAGCTGTCCCAAGCTTGTTGTTCTCCTTCTTGGAGCGCCGTCCCGGTGAGCTGTCGGCCCCGTGGACACTCCCTTGTGGGGTTCCGCAGGGCTCGTCTCTCTCCCCCATGCTGTTTAACATCTATGTGAGGTCGCTGGCAGGGGTCATTACGAGATTTGGAGTCTGCTGCCATCAGTACGCTGATGACACACAGCTCTATCTCTCCTTTTCCACCTTTGCAGTTGAAGCTGTCTAGACCCTCGACTGGTGCCTAGAGGCAGTCACGGCATGGACCAAGGCTAACAGGCTCAAACTCAACCCCGAGAAGACTGAGGTTATGTTCTTCGGGAGCTCCCCGACCGGCTATGGAGGCCCTCTCCCCAGCATGGAGGGAGTTTCCCTCCAGCTAGCAGACAGTGTTCGGAATCTGGGCGTGGTCCTGGACCCGGTTCTCACCATGGAGGCCCAGGTGGCGGCCGTGTCCAGAACCACTTTTTTTCATCTCCGTCAAATCGTCCAGATTCGTCCATACCTGGACAGGGACTCCCTGAGAACTGTCGTACAAGCGCTGGTGATCTCGAGGATAGATTACTGCAACGTGCTCTACATGAGGTTGCCCTTGAATCTCCTCCGGCAATTGCAGAGGGTGCAAAATGCGGCAGCCAGACTGGTGGCGGGTGTGCATCGTTATGACCACATCACTCTGGTTCTGGCTTGCCTGCATTGGCTACCCATTGCATCCCGGATTAGATTCAAGGTCCTGGTTTTAGTTTATAAAACCCTTCATGGCCTAGGACCTGATAACCTGGCACAGCGAATCACCCAGCGGTCAACTTCGGCCCGCCCAATGAGGATGTCGCGGGCACACTCACTTCGGGTGGCCACGCCCAGAGAGGCCCGGAAAACTTCGACCCGGAATCGGGCTTTCTCTGTGGCGGGACCCACTCTTTGGAACCACCTTCCCTGCGAAGTGCGCCTTGCAGAGTCCGTGCCAGCCTTCCGGAGGGCGTTAAAGACCTTTCTCTTCCGAGAGGCCTTTGGTGACCTTGTTTAGTTTTTTTTTTCCTCTGCCATCTGCCGCTATAATTTTCAATCTGCAGTTCCCGCCATCCTGCAGACCTTGCTAAGGTTACTTATTTTAAAATTGTTTGTTATTGTAGTATTTGTTGTGTTTTGTTTAGTTGATTGTATTTGATTTAATGTTGTGAACCGCTCAGAGTTCCTACGGGAAGATGGGCGGTATAGAAGCTCTATAATAAATAAATAAATAAATGTGGATTTTGGATTGCAAACCAAATTCAGCTTGCAACCAGGTCAGGGAGTGCAGAACTGGGGAATGACTGAAGATACACATAGACACATCTTGCAAGTTATTTTTTAGAGTGACATATCTCAGAATGGCTCAGCCAGCTTGGCCAGTTGCATACTAAAGAAGTGGGCTACAGTTTATGGAAATACAGGCCAAAGACAACTTTGTAGAGCTCATCTGTGGAACAGGTTAGTGCAGGTTAAATAGGGTTGCTTGGGATCAAACTGCTCAAGCAACCCAAGTTGGTCTGGTTCTTTCTGTTCTGAATGTTCAATACAGTGGTACCTTGTATAAAGGAATTAATTCATTCCAAATGAAATTATGTTAAGCAAATTTTCCTTTATACAAATTTCCCATAGGAATTCATTGAAAACAGTGTAATCCCTAATTGCGACCATTTTTATGTTGTACAAATTTGCCCCCCAGGTGATTCTGTTAAGCAAATTTCTCCTATCTCCAGAACTTTTTATGTTGTACAGATTTTATGTTATACAAACTGTTTGTTATATGAGGGTCCACTGTATTGTGAAGTGTCTTAATAAGCAAGATGTTTGTGAAGATCCACAGTCATCCAAGTAAGGTTATCCAGAGGTTGAGTCATTGAACTTTATTTATTTATTTATTTATTTATTTATTTGGGTAGATTAAAATGTTTTGCTACTCATCTAAGTAGCTTCTTCAGAAGTTATCATAGAACCCAACAGTAAGCCTAGAATAGAAATTTACAGGAAACCCACACAAACTGACAAGTACCTGCTGTTTTGACTCCCACCACCCATTGCAATAGAAACTAGCAGTCATCAGGACTCTCAACCATAGAGCAGAAAACATCCCCACCTCCACAGAAGCCAAGAAGAAGGAAGACAGGCATCTGAAGACAG
This sequence comes from Phrynocephalus versicolor, assembly GCA_023846285.1. Taxonomy (NCBI): domain Eukaryota; kingdom Metazoa; phylum Chordata; class Lepidosauria; order Squamata; family Agamidae; genus Phrynocephalus; species Phrynocephalus versicolor. The sequence continues at coordinate 3,340,065 of JAHTLZ010000225.1, read as the reverse complement.
TTCTTAAGGTCTGTAGATATCCAAAGTGGGACTTTAACAAGGCAGTGTCCCAATCCATCAGAACAATGGAACAGCCTGAGACCCAGAGTCGATGGAAGAACTTGGTCATTCCTTACTTGGCTGGTGTGTCTGAGAAGCTCAAAAGCTCAACCTATATCCATTCACTTCAAACACACAAATAAACTAAGGCAGAGATTTGTCCATCCAAAAGACCTGACACCGGGAATGGAAACAGGAGGAGCAATTTAGTTTGCTCAGTCTAATGCAGTGGGGAGTGTTCAAAGCTTTACACTGGAGAAACTAAACAACCATTAAACAGGAGGATGACCCAGCACAGGACGGGCAATAGCTCAGGACCAGAATCAGCAGTGTACCTTCATTTGAAGGACAAAGGGCACTAATTCAAAGATGAAGATGTACACATATTAGAAATAGGTGGTTCGAGAGAGGAGTCAGGGAAGCCATTCATGTGCATACTGAAAATCCCTCTCTCAACAGGGCTGGGGGCCTTTGGTACAATCTATTTCCCACTTATCATGCCATCCCTCTATCCCCAGAAAAATCAGGACCATTCCACACCTCCACCAGGAAGGTCACTGCTAATGATGACCCTTTGTTAATGGGTATGGGAAGGGCTGCAGAGGTGTGACTTTCACACACGCCTGGCCATTGTCCATCAGAGATCCTTTTCACACGACCCCTAAGATCTGCTGGCCACTTAAATTCGGACCAGAGATCTTAGGGGTTTGTTGCTGTTCCTGCGTTCCCACCCCCTCCGGACTCCTGGCTGCTGGCTGCGTGAGGGGAGGGAGACAAAAAGGAAGAAAAGAATGCCGCTCACCTCCGTTCTGCCGTCCCAGCACTGCATTCAGATCTCTTAAAGGGGCGGGGGTCAAAAAAAGAACAAACAGAAGCAAGGAGAGCCCGGCAGTCACTACGTTATATCCGCATCAGGAATTTTCACCTCCGGAGAGCAGGTACCTGAAAAGTGCGCTGGGACGCACTTCGGTGGGCGTGGTCGCACTTAATTACCTGTAAACTCCGGAGCTGGTGGGGAAACAATTTTAAGCTCCGGAGCTGGGAGCCATTTGCGGCGGAGTTTAGGGGTCGTGTACAAATACCCTAAGAGACCTATTTAGACAAGGGTTAAGTGAAACCAATGTAGAGTATAAATTGGAGGTCTCCTACCAACCTTCCTCAGACTGAAGGATCTACTTGGATGAGCAGTGAACTGTTCCAGTCCAAAAAAAACAAAGTCCAGTTGCCATGACTTACCTTCAGCCTTAATAAGCAAGCCACTTCAGGATATCAGCAAATTGTACACTTCCTCCGTTCCTTAGCCAAGAGGCAGAGGAAGAGAAAGTGTTTTTCCAGACTCCGGCATACAAACACAGATGTGCTTGATCATGTATAAATAACTTGTGCTCAGATTTTAAATTTATATTGAGCAATAAATTTTCTACACTAAGAGAGTTGTAGCAAAATAGTAATAATAATAATCATCAACAACAACAACTATTTTTACTTCCAATCAATGTAATTTTAAGAATCACAGTCTTTGGCCATCTACTTGTTGAAAATGAATCCCAGTCCAACGCATAGCACTGCTGGTACTCACATAACTTGTAGTAATTCTTTGTGGAAATAGCAGATGTTTCACCATGTGAGATGAGTTGTAAATGGCCTGCCCCACATCATCATGTAGATCTGCTGTATCTAAACTCAAAGGAGCTATGACATCGTCCCATTACCACCAGAAACAGACATTGTTTGACTCCAGGCCACTTAAGGCTAAAATGAGAGTTGACTGATTTCCAGATGCCTGTCTGGAGTCCCACAAGAGCATGGAATATTACATTTTAAAAAGGAACCCATTGTACTGCTTATTTCAGCAGCCAGCTTACCATTACCATTAAGATGACTTCAGTCGTGTGGTCATTTCCTGTACTGTATGTTATTAATGCACTACGGTGTTGTCACCAACAAATCCGGAAATATTATTTGGTTCCCCCTAGGAATCAATTATAACACTTCACATTGCAGATAGATGAAAAAGAAGAAACAACAGATGACCTCCCTTACTAGAAACGTTCCTATACGAGGTTGTCACATGTTAAAGTTCTATGGGGCTACTTGCTTACTGTTGGGGAATCTTGCCAACACAGTTTCACAATATGAGTCTCTTCTTATTTGCATGTATATAACAGACAGCATGAGCAATTATGACAACAACAAAATGCTGCAGTTTGTGCACCCAGGACCTTGGCAACAGCACCAATAAACAGGTTGCTTGTAGAATTTGCCAAGTCCAAGTGTCCCTTTGATTTCAAAGTCAGACAAAATTCCAAGAAGTTTTCCTCAACCAGGTTGGGTATCCATAACACAGGGGAATCCTCAAATCCCTAAAATAAAATATCAGTATAATTGTATGGAATTCATGAATTCACTACCTAGGTAAGCTCACCTGTGGAAAAGGAAGATCGACTCTCTCAGTCATGCCTCTTTTGCTTTTGCCAATTGAATCTGCTACTGCCATTGGGGTTGGGGAAGGAGAAGCAAGGGATTAACCAGATGGATATGTGTTCCCCCAGTTTCTGCTATGTTTCTCACGATCCTTTCAATTACTTTTTTTTTCTGTTAAAGACACAATGGTATATTTTTGGCACTGTGCCAAACATTTTGGGTGCATTTTGTTCATCCTGCAAGGGTTACAGTTTTCATAACTTTTCTACTTGCGGTGTTTTGTCTAGCTTTTGACTTGTGCAAACATCCATGTTAGTCCTTTAGAAAGGTTGTTGGGTACTCATTTTACCCACCTTGAAAGGATGAAAGGCTGAGTGAACCTTGAGCCTGCTGCTGGGGTTAGTAGTAGTGGTGGTTTATTGGCCTTGCATAATTTTATACTACTTATTACATTTCCATTCTGCCTTGAGATCACTGGAGGAAAGAGATCTCAGAGCACAACTTTTCTTTTTCCTATGCAAGTATCACAACTGTGAGGCATGTCGGGCTGAGAAAGAGAGAGAGGTTCTATCTGGCTACGGTCACTCAGCGAGTCCCATTAGCCATTGGGACTTAGAACTAGGACCTCCAAAGTTCTGGATCAACCCTCTTAACAGTTGTGCTATAGTGGCTTTCTCCAAAGATGTGTATCTAGGAAAACAACCAGCTTCCAAGGCAGGAATGTGGAAACAAGCTGTCAGGCATTGCTGGTAGAGATTTATAAGAGTATAAGAAGAGGACAGACAGATGCAGAGGCAAACAGGAAAATCACCCATTCTGCACATCAGATGTTGTTTTACTGAATGTTCAGGAAGGGCCAGTGGGACCCACAACTTAATGTAAAATAAAAAATATGTGTTGCTTGTATGAAGCTGCAGCTAGATTGCAGCTGCTGACCTGGGGTTCAATTCCAGGCAGCTAGCTCTAGGTTCACTCAGCCTTCCATCCTTTTGAAGTCAGTAAAATGACTACCTAGCTTGCTGGGGGTGGGGTGGGGTAGCATTGTGTAGCCTGCATAATTACTTGTAAACCACTCAGAGAGTGGTCCTATAATGCTTAAAGCACTCTCTGAGTGGTTTACAATTAAATTATGCAGGTTATACATTGTCTCCCACCCCATCTTGTTTTGGCTGCAGTACTGGCCACTACCGCACTTTAGATTTGAAACACCTTTCCTTAAAGACCAATCGCCTTAAAAATCACTGCCCGCTTTTCAAATCGCTTTTTCTGAAGAGCCCCCTTGGCCATGCCCATTTTTGACCGCTGTGTTGGTTTTTCTTGCGGCCACTGGGGGTGGTGTTTTTTTAAAATTGGTTCATGCACCCACTTTTAAAGCGATTTGGTAGTATTTGCGGACATACTACGCCGCCTTTTTTCGCCCCCCCCCCGCTTCTGCCGTTTCCCTGTCGTAATTTAAAGCGGTTCAGCCAAGTGCGAATGGGGAAGCCGATTGATAAGCAACTGCTGAAGTACGGACTGCCGAACCACTGTAGCGACCATGTGACCGTGGGAGGAGATAAGGCGATGCAAAATAAAAAGCGGCTGCTCAAGGAAGTGTGGTAGTGAGGGTCCTGATGTCCAGCCACCCCTCTTCTCAATTGCACTCCCCTCCTCCCTACTTTTCTGGACCACAACCATCAGCAACTGTAAGTCAATTTTCCGTGGCCAATGAGGATCCTGATTCCACATGGAGGTAGTAGGGAGGCTGCTCCCTGACCTTTTCTCCTAAAGATTTTTGTAGGTTTGAAAACCATGTGTGTTTCCTGAATGGAGTTTAGGAGGGGCTCTTTTGCCAGGCTATATTAGGGCTGACACTTCAAGAAAGAGTTTGCTGATTACTAAGTAGGATTTAAGTCCTCTAGCCACAAAGTGGCCACCATCTCATAACATGGCTGGCTTTCCACATTCCTAATCATATGCTACAGCAAACAGACAGGATTTGAGGCAGTGTTGCTGTAGGGTAGATAATATGGCAAGAAAAGATAGATGCAAAAGTAAAACCCCTTTTGTAGAGCATTGTGTGTGTGTGTGTGTGTGTGTGTGTGTGTGTGTGTGTTTGCTTCCCAGCCCCACGACCCTTTGTGTGTTGCGTCGTTACAGTCGTGACCGACTCTTCGTGACCCCATGTCCATGGAGTTTTCTTGGCAGGAATACTGGAGTGGCTTGCCAGTTCCTACTCCAGGCAGATCCAGCACCTGGTATTCCCTGGTGGTCTCCCATCCATGTGCAACCAGGGCTGACCCTGCTTAGCTTCGGAAATCAGGCAAGATCAGATGTGCTTAGGGCATCTAGGCAGTTTTTAGCATTGAGTGTAGCTCTACATAATTATTCACATATGATTTTGGCTGCATAACTGGTATGGTAGTACAGCCAGCTCTCTGTTGGTGCAGTTGAGTAGTTGCACGCAAGACCTGGCTGCTGAGACAAGGGTCGGGGTTGGAATTTCCACTCTGTTCGTCCCTTGGTGCTTATGTATCTTTGGGCTCACCACAATGTCCCAGAAAGCCACCAGAAAGAGGGATTTGGCAAACCAAGTCTGAGGACTGTATCCTGAAAAGAAAAGAAAAAAACACACCAGGAGGGTCACCATAAAGCGTGAACTGAATTGATGTGTGTGTTGTGTCGTTATAGTCGTGACCGACTCTTCGTGACCCCATGTCCATGGAGGTTTCTTGGCAGGAGTACTGGAGTGGCTTGCCAGTTCCTACTCCAGGCGCCTACAGCACCTGGTATTCCCTGGTGGTCTCCCATCCACGTACTAACCAGGGCTGACCCTGCTTAGCTTCTGAAATCAGGCAAGATCGGATGTGCCTAGGGCAGCTAGGCAGCTGAACTGAATTGATAGCACTTTATTATTATTGGTTCCTTCTTAGTGCAACTTCTTGTCTCGGCAATGAGTGGGGGAATTATATTTCCCAGCAAAATGTCCTCTTGTGAACTAGAAATATATATCTGGGCATTGGTTCTTAATGAGCAATTAAAACCTATCTGTGCAAAAGACCTTTTCCTGGTGTGAAGCAAAAGCACTAAACCTGTGCCTGCTGTGAATCAACCCACCTTCCTGCACATCTGGAATCTGCTTCAGGGTGTGGCGAACATCATGTGCAGCTGAATGTCAAAATTTACCCCTCAATCATTGTGTATAATGACAAACCACAGGGAAACAGAGAGGTCTACATTATATCTGAACAATAGCATGCATCTGCTGTTATGGGTTTTCCTAATAGACTCGCCTAATTATACCACCAGCGCCAAATGGGGATTTTCTGTAGGCGTGTACATAATGCAACACACGATAAAATAAAAAATCAGGAGAAGAGGGGAATTTTATTTTAAAGCACTGCAATTTCCTTGCAAAGCGGCTTTATATCTAGCCAGTTTGAATAATAAGAGAGAATAAATGAGTTTTTGAGTACAGTAGTCAGTCGCTTTCCATTAGTTATTCCTCAATGTTTCAAAATGTACAAAGTAATCATTTTTTTTAAAAACAACAACAATAAAGCAGAAGAAAAAAATACCTTGGGCAGAACCCACTTACTCTAAAAGGGTTGTGTTCTCTTTTTTGTAGCTTCACTATTCTAGTTTATCAAACTGACAGAACTGCCAAGAATTTTTGTCTTGACATCTCACCTTCTATATCACAAAGACTGAATATTACGTTGCCAGTTAGCAAACTGAGAGTCTGCTGAATTTACCAAAATGGTTTGTTCTTTGCCTGGCTATGGTCACCATAGCTACATGTTTCTATTCTGCTAACACATACTGTATTGTTTTGTTCTTCAACTCTTTTGAGGTATACCCCTGTGCTGTCAAGAATTCTCTTTAAAGAAATCTGATACATCTCTAACAGACCTTGTCTCTCTACAAGTAACGTTATCCACCAACACCTATTACATGATTATATATTCCAAGGGTGAAAGTTGTAAACATCTAGGAATGGAAATAAGAGAAGCTGAGGTTGGATAATCCACACATTATAAGTGGCATTGGAACACAACTTTCTCTCTCTCCTCCCCTTATATTATTTCTACTTATGGATATCTTGTAAGAGAACCTTCTTATTGATGAGAACAATATTTAGTGACAACCCAGGTATTCTGAAGCTTGAATGTCCTCTCAGATGCTGTGCAATGGTAATTTGGACACAGTTCCTGCCTGCGGATGTATGTTCTAAATATAAAGACTGCAGAAGAAAAACAAGAGAGGGCCAGGAAGAGGAGGAAGCAGATCAGTAAAGAACATGTTGAGAACTCAGATTTAACCAGAAATCTTAAACTTCATGGACAGAGAGTAATTAAAAGGAAAAGTAATTATAAGGAAAGGCCATAGGTCTGTGGTAGAGAGTATGTTTTGTAAGCAGGAGGTCCCATATTTTAAAAACATAACACCATTCAAGAATAGAGTACTGTACTGTATATGGTAGGTCAGTAGTGGCTGGGCATCTAAGCTCCCCAACATAATGAGCCTTGCTGCCCCATGTTGGCTACTTGTTACAAATAAATGAATGAGGTTTAAATGTGGCTTAGAAACTTTCAGAGTTGCACAATGGTGTGGAAAGATAATTGTAAAATGCAGATTGGAGCTGGGAGACAAAGGAACTTTGCATAAAAGCTTATATTATATATTTACAGGATATACTTCAAGATAAGACACACAGCATATATACAGAGTAGTGGGAGACTGCTATCTCACCAAAAGCAGTCCCAAAGTAAACAGATTTCAATGCTGCCTTTTATACACATTGGCAACATAGTTTAGACCAATCACACGAGTGTTAGGTGATTATCCATGGCACCTGGACATAATCATTCTGACCTTTTCATATGATTATTCCATACACCTGTGTCTAGCAAATGACTATGCATTTTACACAGAAACCATTTTTATGAATCTGTTAAATACCATGTTACAGACACTTTGACAAAATTACATTACTTGACACTCCGGTCCGATGGAGCTGTTGGGGCCGGAGATAACTGATGACAACAAGCAAACGCAAAAGTGCCAGGCGTCTTTCTGTCACTCACGTGCAAAGATACACAGAGGCAAGCGGATGTGAACACACGAACCCTCTCCCTCTGGTCAGGAGATGGGCAGGAGAAGGCTGGGTGAGGGCAGCTTCATAGAATCCTAGAACAGTGAAGTTGCAATGGGGCCTACAAGGCCAACTGGTCCAATTCCTTCCTCCATGCAGGAATACATAACAAAGGATATCTGCCAGGTGGTTGTCCAAATTTCTCTTGAATGCCTCCAGTGTTGGAGCACTCACCACCTCCTGAGGTCATTGGTTCCGTTGCTGCACTGCTCTAACATTGCCCCTCTTGTTCTACTGGGTGATCCTCCACTGTACCTGGCACCCTCCTGCCACCCTTCTCCAACCTTCACCCATGATCTCATTGTGGGAGTGAAAGTTGAAAGCAATGCAAGCTATACATATCTCTGACATTTTTCTGTGCATTTGGTGGGAACAACAGGGTGGGGGTTTTTTGGAGCTTGTTTTTATTTATCTTTGGACTGCTTTCCATTGCATTTTTTGGGCGGCGGGAAAAGGCTGGGGTAGTCTTACTGGTTTTGTTTCTTCATGTTTGCAAGCTTTTTGTTGCTCTGCAGGCAAAAATGGGCTGGATTTTTTTTGCTGCTTATGTTTGTTTACATTTTCCCCATTGCATTTTTGGCAGGAAAAGGCTGGGGCTGTCTTGCTGGTTTTGTCCATGTTTGCATTGCACTCCAGGGGGGGGGGGGGATGTTCCTTCCTTGCACCCCTAAAAAGTCACTTTTATAAAGAGGTCGGGGGGGGGACCAGCTTTTTTGCCTTTTTTTCAGACCTCCGGAATGGATTAATCAGTTTCCTATTCATTTCAATGGGAAACTACATTTCAGATAACAAATTGCCTCTGAGAAGGGACAACAAATTGCATCACAGAACGAACGTCTCTTTCTCTCTCTCTCTCCCTCCCTCCCTCCCCCCCTCTCTCTCTCTGTGTGTGTGTGTGTGTGTGTGTTGTGGGGAGGGCCACAGGGCTGTGTCGCAACAGGGACAAAAAGATGAAGCAGTGTTTCTGAGTGCCCACAGCTGTAAGTTCTGGTTAAAAATCTGCATGGGAACAGTGACACATTTTTACTACCTCTCAACCTGGTACTTGGAAAACTCGCTGGGCCGCACTAAACTGGGTGTGGTCACTCTTTTTTAAAATAAAAAAAGCCTGCTGGCCATGGGGACAGTATTTCAGGAGCCACATTTTCCAGCTACTTGAAGTGGTTTTTAGTGGTCTTAGGATAGCAGCCTTGGCTTTTAGTTCCTAGGTCCAGGATTTTCTGCCATTGCCCATGCGGGCTGGGCCTTTCTGGGAGTTGAGACCCCAGAAATCTGTAGAGTCAACCTACTGCTTTGGTAGGTCTATCTCAGGGTCTTACTAAAAAAAATAATAATAATAATAATAAACAGATCTTGCGGGCTTAAAACCTGCCCCCCATCCCCCATATTACACAAGGCTCCAGTTATTTGCAACAAAATGATCTGCAACAAATGAAACCTCTGAGATTGATTATGATGATGATGATGATAACAGCAACATTGTTTCCTGTATCATGGCATCAACATGCACGGTGCTTTCCATTATAACATAGCCTTCTCCCATCTCATACTCTTCAGATTTGTTGGGCTGCCTACCACCTCTCTCATGTTTAGCCAGTCTGATGGAGGACAAAGTCCAATATATTTGAAGAGCTGGGGAAGGCTGTGGTAATGTAAACAGAAAAGCCAGATTGCTCTGCCTGCCAAGAAACAGGATTCCAACTCTGGATCTTGCCCTTAACAGCTTGCAGCCTAAACTGAAACAGAGGAACGGGGGAAGGGAACAAATACAAGGGATGAATGAAAATGCTTAGGGCATCTGTTGCACTTCCTCACTTTTGGATTATCATTTGTTTGTGGGAAGTTTCTGGGGGGGGGAGAGCCAAATATGTCTCCAGTTCCTCTTTCCCTTTGTGTTGTTTTGTTTCGCAGAAAGATCTTAACAAAGGAAAGGAAAGTATCATTTAAATAAAAAGGGGGAGCCATGTGGGCATTACAAAATACCAATGCAAGTTTAGGCTATAAGTGACAACTTTATAGCCCGCTAATAATTTTTTTAAATCATGGCAAGATTTCATGGGCAATTATCCACTTCTTCAAAGCAAGTACCAAAAGTCCAAACGTGACAAAAAGGTGGTTTTCCAGGAGATTATTCTTAGATGTAAAGTTCTTGGCAAGATGATTCATCAGGCACATTTGTTAATTGGAGCAAGAAGCAGTAAGGCTGTTGAGTGTGATACAGTACTTATATACCACCTCACAGAACCTAAACACACTCTCTGGATGGTTTACAATTCAGTTATGCAGGGTACACATTACCCCCTCCCCAGCAAACTGAGTACACAATTTACCAACCTTTGAAGGATGGAAGGCTGAGTCAATCTTGAGCCAGCTACTTGAGCCCGTGTGGATCAAACAAAGGTTGTGGGCAGAGGCTTGATTTAACTATTGCGCAGCAAGGCTCCTGACAATCAAGAGAGATAATGAAGGTGAAATAAGATTCTTTAGCTTTTCTTCTGATAACATGTTTCCCTGCCTTATCTTTGAAAAAGTGGACTTGCCCACGAAAGCTCACATTAAAATAAAGCCATTAGTTCTGAAGGAACCAGAAGCTTTTGTCTTCTTTATTTTTCTTTTGTTTTTATCTGCATATGCTAGCACAGTCGGCTAACACAGACTAATATAGTGGCCTCTTCGAAAAATGCTTCCCTGTGTTACCTGAAATGTTTGTGGTTGTTCCACATGAGATGCCTGGTGTACTGAAGATGGCCATCTTTTATAACTATCTCTGTTCTTTTGCCTTCAGTCTGTGTTAAAATTAGTGGCTCTTAGTGCTGTAAACTATAAAGCCTGTGGTTCCAGCCATTGTTGTCCCTCCGATTTACATACAGTTAACTTGCAATTTGTCTGTGAGGATTCTTAGTCATCCAGGTGAGTTTATCTGGAAGTTGAGTCGTGGCAACTGGACTTCTTTTCTTGAGAGATTGAAACATTTTGCTGCTCATCCAAACAGCTTTGTCAGTCTGAGGAAAGCTAGTTGTGAGTCCTCCATTTTATAGTTCACTTTGACCTCATCTCATCCTGGTCTGAAATAGGCTCATAAGATGGACAATGGCCTGAATAGGCTCCTTAGGTGGACAATAGTCTCCGTCTATCTGCTATTTATCAGGCAGTGATCTCAACAATCTCCAGACAAATCAAAAATATTTCTCACCTCAGCAAGGCCACAGCTAACAACCCATGCTTAATGGGTGTTAGGAAGAAGAAAGGTGGGACTTTCAACACCTTAGGCTATTGTCCACCTAATAAGACTATTGTGATTACTGTCCACTTAATGAGCCTATTCAAGCCATTGTTCATCTTGAATGAGCCACTTAATGAGCCTATTTCAGACCAGTGTAACATGAGATCAAAATGAAGTATAAAATGGAGGACTCACAACTAGCTTTCCTCAGATAGATGAAGCTGCTTGGATGAGCAGCAAAACATTTCAATCTCTCAAGAAAAGAAGTCCAGTTGCCATGACTCAACTTCCAGATAAACTTACAATTCAGCAACTGATTCAATAGGTTTATTTTAGCTAGGACTAGCAATTCGACACTAACCTAAACAGAACTGCAATGCGTTTCCCACAGTGTGGGAAACGTCACATTTCCCCTGTATTCTCATTCTTTTGGACACAAGAAACCAAGCAGGCCAAGGTTTTCCCTGGCTTGAAGAGAAAGTGATGTGCAATGACTAAAATTACAGCATTCCTCCCTTCGGTTGCGGTTAAAAGGCGCAGTGGCAGTACTGGCAAAATAAATAAATAAGTTGAAAATCCATGGCAATCCTATGTGGGAAGCTATTTGCAGATCACTATACTTAGAGATTCCATGTGCATGCTCCCATTTTCCTTACCCCTTTTAATTTTTTTGTGGGCGAGGAGAGCCATTTCAAGTGTATTGGTAATGCTTACCAAAGAGACCGTCTGCCAATTCCTATCCAGAAGCTTGTGGGAGAAGGGAAATACCAGAGGTCTCTCTCTCTCTCTCTCTCTCTCTCTCTCTCTCTCTCTCTCTCTGCAACTGGCGCCAGTTCCCAGCCTGAAAGACATCTAGAGCTGTGTAGAAGCCGGAAGGAAATTTGTGCTGAACTGCTGAACGAAATACCAGACTCTGCCACCCACCAACCTTAATCAGGGTGTGTTTGTGCATAGTCACCTTTGCAAGCCCAGGGCAAGGGAAATTTAGGGAAGTTCCTTAAGGCCTTCTCTCTGGAAGCTCTCTGCACCCAGCTCATCCACAATGACTGATGATCAAACACGACCATATTCATCCTTTTACTCTTTTATGTTGTTTGTCTTCCTTGTCTTTAATCCACGTGAAAGCTAATGAAAGTGATGTTTCATGCTGTGGTGCTTTACAACAGCCTTTTGCAACCCAAGCTTCCAGGGACCCAGTGTGTCGGGATTTGGCTCCCATCGTCCCCAGACCAGCACAGGTCAGGAGGATGGGAGATGCAGTCTACAACATGATGAGGACAACACGTTGAAGAAAGCTGCTTTCAAGGATAAATGATAGATGCTGGTCTTGATTCCTAGGCAGGGGCAGGCTGCGAGGGAAACCAGAAAGTCAAACCTGTTGCTTGCAAGACTTGAGAAGTAAGTTTTTAACAGCCATTTGGGTTTACCAAGGATGCTATGGCCACTTTATGGAACAGCTGGGAAGTAATATTGACAATGATAAATTTGCTTTTTTAAAAGACTACACTACTTTTACACTTTACATATTACATTTATGTGTATGAAGATTCTCAGTCCTCCAGGTGAGTTTTCTGGAAGTTGAGTCATGGCAACTGAACTTCTTTTCTTGAGAGATTGAAAGGTTTCGCTGCTCATCCATACAGCTTTGCCAGTCTGTGGAAAGCTAGTTGCGAGTCCTCCATTTTATAGTTCTTTTTGACCTCATGTCATCCTGGCCTGAAATAGGGTCATAAGAAACATATCAAAAATACTTCACACCTCCTCCACCAAGGCCATAGTTAATGACCCATACTTTATGGGTTTCAGCACCTTAGGCCATTATTCACCTAAGGACCTACTGAGCTACCTAAGACTATTCAGGCTATTTTTCTTCTTATGAAAAAGGCATTGGACATTTGTTCTACCCTTTTCCTCCTTTAGTTCATAAGAAAAAAAGGAAAGATAGAGGAAGTATGGGAAAAATCAAGTGTGATTACCAATACAAAATGATTTAATCTTAATCCCTTTTAAAATCCTCAGCATTACAACATTTTCCCAGCTTACCTGGAACAATTCTTTGCTGTGCTGCAAGCAGTCAAACACCTTTCTTTTCAAGCAAGCTGTCTCAAATATGTCTCCCAGAGTGGGGTTTTAAAGGAATGTTTGTGTGTCCTATCTTCATAGGGAGGGAAACCGAAGAATTAAGTCAGATAGAAATAACCAGAGAGGAGGTCCTTGCATGTCTTGTTAAACTAAATGCTAACTAATCACCAGGACCAGATGGCATCCATCCACAAGTTCTCAAGAAACTTAAAGATGAAATTGCTGATGTCCTAGCCAAAATATATCTTTCCCTCAAATCAGGTGTTGTGCCTGATGACTGGAAGGTAGCAAATGTAACACCAATCTTCAAAAAAAGGATCCAGAGGTGATCCAGGAAGTTACAGACTGGTCAGTTTGACATGTGTCCCAGGTAAAGTGATGGAAACCATCCTAAAAGATAAAATTAATAGGCACACAGAAGAGAAGAAGAGCCAACATGGCTTTTGCAAAGGCAAATCATGCCCCACTAATCTGTTGGAATTCTTTGAGAGTGTCAACAAGCAAGTGAATAAGGGAGAGCCAGTTGCCATTGTTTATCTGGACTTTCAGAAGGCTTTTGACAAGGTCCCGCACCAAAGGCCCTTGAATAAACTTGCCAGTCATGGAATAAAGGGACAGGTTTTGGCCTGGATCAGCAACTGGCTAAGGGACAGGAAACAGAGAGTGGCACTAAATGGGCACTTCTCCAAGTGGAGGAAGGTAAAGAGTGGGGTCCCCCAAGGTTCAGCACTGGGACCCCTGCTTTTCAACCTCTTCATAAATAATCTAGAAGTAGGAGTAAATAGCAAGGTAGACAAATTTTCGTACAACATTAAATGATACAGGGTGGTAAAAACTGAGAGTGATTGTGAGGAGCTCTAGAGGGATCTCTTGACACACTGGGGGAGTGGGCAAACCAGTGGCAAATGAGTTTCTAGATTAGTAAGTGTAGAATGATGCATGTTGGGGCAAAAAAACCCCAGTTAAATTTATAAACTGATGGGCTCTGAACTCTCTGCAACAAGGGATCTTGGGGTCCTGGTGGACAGCACAATGCTGTCAACCCAGTGTGCCGCAGCAGTGAAAAAAGCAAACTCAATGCTAGGGATCATTAGGAAGGGTATAGAAAATACGTCAGCAAGTGTCATTTTGCCTCTTTATAAATCTAGGGTGAGGCCCTATCTGGAGTACTGTGTACAGTTCTGGTCACCATACCTCCAGAAGGATATTATGGAAATGGAAAACGTGCACAGGAGGGCAACCAGAATGATTAGGGGACTGGAACACCTTCCTTACCATCTGAGGCTGCAATGACTGCGCCTCTTCACTCTTGAACGATGGTGCCTAAGAGGTGACCTGATTGAAGTTTAAAAAATCCTACACGGTGTGGACAAAGTAGATTAGGAAAAACTGTTTTCCCTATTGCACAACACCAGAACTAGGGGGCACTCCATGAAACTTTTGGGTGCCAGATCTCAAACAAATAAGAGAATTTTTTTGACCCAGAGGATCACTGGTCTATGGAACTCCCTGCCAGAAGTGGTGACAGCTGTCAGCATTGACAACTTTAAGAAAGGATTATACAAGTTCATGGAGAACAAGGGTATCAATGGCTATAATTATGGATGCCTAAGGAAAACCTCCGGGTTGGAGAGATAGGCAGAATATCTCTCAATGCCATTTGCAGGGAATCGTAAGCATGTGAAGACATCTGCTTGGGAATACCCTGAAGCAAATGGTGAGCCACTGTGTGAGACAGAATGCTGGACTGGATGGGCTGTAGCCTGTTTTAGCAAAGATGTTCTTATGTTCTTAATGCTTTGAGTATATTTTGGTGCTGCTGTTCTTCATTTTCTTTTAGTGTGGCATTTGTTTGGTCTTTTTTAGTATTTGTATACTTGCTCGTTTTAGACTTAAATAATATATTTTAGTGATATTAGCCACTTTGGGTCCTTTTTAAAGAGAAAGGCAAGGTAAAAATATGGTGGACGGATGGATGGATGGATGGACTGATAGATGTATGGACGGATGTATGTATGTATAGAATTTATTATTCCAAACTTTCTATTCTACCTGAAATAAGTTGACAACTTAATTATTCTCTGAATTCATAGAAAGGAATAACCTGAAAAGTTCCACCAAAAATTTCCCCTTCCAATTAATATGAGTTTAGATTAGTCATTATTACACCAGATACTGTATACTTTTTGGACACCACTGTACAACTGCACAGTCAACATAGAACAGGCCTGCAAAACAGGTAGACCGTGGGCTAACGGTAGCCCGCAATGGGTTCAAAAGTAGCCCGCCGGCCACCAATTTAAAAAAGTGAGTGGATAAGTTCTCCACCCCTCCCTCCCCCATCCCAAGAACCACCACTGCCCTAGCAAAGTTCTGGGTCTGCCAGCCCACTGTCTCAGCCGAGTGGGGCAGCTCAAGGGCTGTGGCACAGTCCCCTCCTCCCCGCGCCAGCCACACACGCACTCCTATAAGTAGACTGGGGGCCCTTAGGGAGATCAAAGTAGACTGCAGGGCCATTTGGGATAAAAAGTAGACTGTGGGCTGCTCCGAGTTGGTCAGCCCTGACATAGAAGCACCACAGGGGCAAAATCCTGTTGTGTTAACTTAGGCCCTAAGCACATCTGGTCTTGCTTGATTTCGGAACTTAAGCAGGGTCGGCCCTGGTTAGTACTTGGATGGGAGACCACCAGGGAATACCAGATGCTGTAGGCACCTGGAGAAGGAACTGGCAATCCACTCCAGTATTCCTGCCAAGAAAACTCCATGGATAGGGAGACACAAAGAGTCGGTCACAACTATAATGACACAACACACACACAAACTAAGTCTGGCCATGGAAATTAATTAGCGGAAACCTCCCCCTCCCCCCGTTTCAGGTTCTAAGTCTCCATGGAGCTTCTTTTTTGCTTTTTAATAGTCAAAAATTACCACTGGTACTGGGAATGCTGGAGGCAACCCAGCAGTGATTTTTAATTTTTAAAGTCTTCCTCTGCCGTGTCCCAAGGCTTCTAAATACTTTTTTGGCCTAAAGGGGGGCCCTAGGAAGCCTCTGAACCTGTTTAAATTATTATTTCCATTGCCTGGTCTGTTTTTTGTTGGCATAGCTTCGTGTCAACAGGATTCTGCCCATTATATTGCAAACCCACTGACAGTGATGCATATTTACATGCCCTCCAGCTTGTTCTCCAAATATGGAACAAAAGCTTTTACATACAGGCAGGGTGTCAAATACAACCACATTTGCTCAGATGTATAAAATGAAAGAACCAAAGCTCACAGAGTTACAGCAGGCATTTCTTAAAATGCAATGTTCACTCTATGAGATGAAAAAAAAAAATTCAGGGCAGGATGGGGACCCAGGAACCAACTATTACTGGACAGACAGAAAAATAAAGAATGACAGCACACAGCTGCTTGTGTCACCTACAGGTTGCAGCTCTCTTTCTTTCTACTCAGTCAGGACTAGTCAACAACAACATTTGGGGCTGTTTTATTCTCAGGCAGTAATGCCCTTTTGCATTTCCATATAGGGTCGAAATGACAGTCTCTGAGCAAAAGAATCAATGGACACAAATTTAACATCAGCAATAACAACAAAGAAGAAGTCTGAGTCAGATCACTCTTCAGGGATACTCTGTGGCTGATTTCAAAGAAGCTATTGTAGCGGGGGAAAGAATTTGAGAGGGAAACAGCCGAAGTGAGTTACATTCAAAAATTCCAGTGTGCATTTACTGGATTAAGTAGGGATTGGGGTTTTTAGCACTTTATAGCTGAAACTCTGTTGCTTAGTGTAGTAAATTGTACCTAGAAAAGGACCATTGTATGAATGGAATTTATGGAGGAGTTGACTAGCCAGACCCCCAGTGACTCAGTGGGCCTACTCTAGCTGCAACTTACTGGGATAAGCAATATCAACATCACCTTGGCAATTTAATAACTGTGCTAAAAACCATGCACTTGGAAGGTAAGTTAGGTTTTACTAATGTGCAACTGGCATTCCACTTTTCCTTATCTCCCCCGCTTGTAATCCCCACACAATGTATTGTACACTGTGTAATACAGTAGGACCCCCGTATCCACTGATTCGTTATTTATCCACTGATTCAGTTATCTACGGTTGGCAGAGGACAAATAAATAAATAATTCTGTAGCTGCAAAACAAGCTTCTGTCACAAAGAGCAGCTGTAAAGCAAGCTACTGTTGCAAAACAGCAGCAGTAAAGCAAGTTACTATCACAAAACAGCAGTTTTGGGGAACATTTTGGTGTTCACTCTTATCCACAGTTTTCATTATCCACAGGAAGGCTTGAAACCAATCCCCAGTGGATACTGGGGTCCTACTGTATATCATACTCCTGTGGCCTAGACCTATGCTCCTTGTGTCTAAAAAATTAGAAACTTCGATGCTAAAGCTACAGTCAATTGCATCTTTCCATCTAGTTCAGACCGGAATAAATGTTAGCCTTAAAGATGCTGCTACAGTAACCCCCCCCCCATCTATCCCGGAGGTTAGGGACCCGATCCGACCTGCAATAACTGAAAATCCAAAATATGCGGACGCTGGGTCGGGTTGGGACTAGGGGGCCTGTCTGGGGCCCCCTACACTTATCTGATGCCTGGTGCTGCCCTGAATGGGCCTCTGATGACCTTCCTGGGCCTGTCAGAGGCCCCGGAATTGCTTTCTAGTTATCTGGAAGTCACTTCCAGTTTTCCAGAAGCCACTTGTGGTTTGCTGGAAAGCTCTTCTGGGGCCTCCAACAGGCCTAGGAAAGCCTTCAGAGGCCTCAGAAGTGGTTTTCAGCAATTCAGAAGTCACTTCCGGTTTTCCAGAAGTCACTTCCAATTCACTGGAAAGCACTTTTGGTGCCTCCGACAGGCCCGGGAAGGCCATCAGAGGTCTGTTCGAAGCAGCACCAGGCCTGGGGTAAGTACAGGAGGCCTGAAACAGGCTCATCCAGCTTACCCCAGAGGGCCTTACCTTTCATATACTGCGGTCAGGCGATATTCCAG
The DNA here is from genome assembly GCA_023846285.1 of Phrynocephalus versicolor. Classification (NCBI taxonomy): domain Eukaryota; kingdom Metazoa; phylum Chordata; class Lepidosauria; order Squamata; family Agamidae; genus Phrynocephalus; species Phrynocephalus versicolor. Next base: position 3,322,154 of record JAHTLZ010000225.1, on the reverse strand, counting down.
GACCGCAGTATATGAACCACGAACACTGTATACATTTTGTTTTTTTGTTTTTTCCTGTTGCTATACAATTCCATGGAGTGCAGTAAAGTCTATCACGCAACCCTGAACATCTCTGATCTTGTATGAATTAGGAAGCAACACAAAATAAGGGCTGCTTAGTCTTAAAGAGCAGAGACATCACTTTGCCGACTAAGGGTATTTGTACACGACCCCTAAACTCTGCAGCAAATGGATGCCAGCTCCGGAGCTTACAATTGTTTCCCCACCAGCTCCGGAGTTTGCAGGAAATTAAGTGCGACCACGCCCACCTAAGCACGTCCCAGCGCACTTTTCTTGTACCTGCTCTAGGAGGGTGAAAATCCCCAGGTCCGAATTTAATCAGGTGAGTGTGGGGTTCTCCTCGCTTCTGTTTTTTTTTTTTTGCCTCCCGCCGGGGCGGGAAGCAAAAAAAAACAAACAGAAGAAAAGGAATCAGGACAACGACGGGGCTCCGGGTGGCTTCGGAGGTGAGCCTGCATTTTTTCCTCTCTTCCCCCCCCTCACGCAGACAGGAGCAAAGAAGTGTGGAGGGTTGGGGATGCAGGAAGAGCAACGAACCCCCAAGACCTCTGGTCCGAGTTTAAGTGGCCAGCGGATCTTAGGGGTCGTGTGAAAAGGCCCTAAGGTCCAGATACTCAAAGCTATGGTTTTTCCAGTAGTGATGTATGGAAGCGAGAGCTGGATTATAAAGAAGGCTGATCGCAGCAGAATCAACACTTTTGAGCTGTGGTGCTGAAGAATACTCTTGAGAGTCAGTCCCATGGACTGCAAGGAGATCAAAACTATTCATCCTGAAAGAAATCAACCCTGAATGTTCACTGGGAAGACAGATTTTGAAGCTGAGACTCCAGTACTTTGACCACCTCATGAGGAGAGAGGACTTCTTGGAAAAGTCCCTGATGTTGGGAAAGATTGAAGGCAAAAGGAGAAGGGAATGGCAGAGAATGAGATGGTTGGATGGTGTCAATTGATGCAACCAACATGGATTTGACCAAACTCTGGGAGGTAATGGAAGACAGGAGGGCCTGGCATGCTCTGGTCCATGGGGTCATGAAGAGTGGGAAACGACTTAATGACCGATGGGAGACCATCTTTCAGTGGAAGAGATGAGATCCTGGAAGCACACATGTTGAACTGGTCTAGAGCAAGACAGCTTCCTACATTCATACTGTACAGCAAGTATTTTATTTGGAGGCAGCCAAAGGTATTGTTTTGGTTACATCATCCTTTCATTGTAAAGGCATTAGGTCTTTTCTAAAAAAAACACACATTGTCCAGAAGCCTGATGCTTTTTTACCCATGCAGAATAGAGCAATCATGGAAGTAGTGAAATTTACGTGGTCATGTCACTGGCATACAATTAAATAACTAAATATTCTGAACTAGCTACAGAGCATCTGTGCATTAACTACTACATGTGTCAAAAAAAACCCTATAGGATTTCAGACCTTGTGTGTAAATAAAAACTTACTTATTTGGAGTTTTTATTTATTTATTTATTTATTTATTTATTTATTTATTTATTTATTTATATACCGCCCATCTTCCCAAAGGAACAACAGTAAATTAAAAACAAATATCAAACACATTGCACTACAAATAGTGGGGTGGGGGAAGGAAAGAAAATAAAAGAAAAATGGCGGAATAGAATTTTTAAAAAATAACTAAAGGCCTCCAAATGATGTACGTTCACTCTCTTGGTACTGTACCACATTTTTATTTTACATTTTATTTATTTTTTTAATTGGATGCATATCCACTTTTTTACTAGTGAGTGGCACATAAGGATATACTGTAAATCAACCTGTATGCATGCCAGCAGCATAGCAACACTATGTATCCTTTGTCCACAAATCCTTGGTTTTCTAATCCTGTGTGTTTATATTTTGGTAATCTATCTTAATTTTAAGGCCAAGGGCTTTAATTCTGTACAACTATAACTTTTTCATATTTGAATATCCCGCATCACATTTAATTGGGCCTGAAGGAGGTGTTGGAACAGTAGTAACTTTAGGAAAATCCTTATAATTTAGTTCTGTATTAGTCACTTTCTAAAATTCCATCACAGTTCAGCGAGTGAGGGGCAGATGAGCTTGTCAGTGCTTGTAATCATTTTCAGTAGCTTGCACACAATAAAATAAATGGGCTGTATGCAGCAAGATGCACAAATCTCCTGTCCCTCTAAAGAAACGAGAATCTCCAGAAGCTGGGGAAAAGTTTAGCTCTAGCTGGTGGTGTTGTTGAAAAGAAAAAAAGAAAATGAAAAATGAAAAAGAAAAATATATATAAAAAAAGAAAAAAGTGTGGCAGGGTATTTATTTACTTATATTGCTCTATAAGTGTGAAACACTCTTCTGGGAGACTTACGACAACAGATAAAAAATACGCAGCACTAAGTAGTAGATACACTAAAATCAAAACATTAATAAAATAAGAACAAGAAGCATCAAGGACAATTCAATATCTGAATGATGCCAGGACAAGGAACATAAAATCAAAATCAAGTACAGTTGATATGGAAAGCCTCCTTGGAAAGCAACATATTAACATCTTCTGACATTAACAGGGCGGGGACCTGGGGAACCTCCACTGGGAGCTGGTTCCATGTCACTGGAGCCACTACGAAGAAGGCTCAATCTCTCATGGAGGACTTCCGGATTTCCCTTGCAGTGGTAACCCGGAAGAGCTTGATCTGGGAAAATTGGGTAGGTGGAGCTGATGACATTGGAGAGAGACATTCTGATAGGTAGCAGGGTCCCAAACCATGCAGTTAGGGCATTCAGAATTCCAGTCGTGATTATGCTGCTGGGAGTTATAATACAAAACAGTGACATTCCCAAGCTCTTTACAAAAGGCCACTGTTTGTGTCCCAGAAAGTCTGATAAAGCTGCCTAACCTATGGTAAAGTTACAGCATCAGTACTAGAATTTGTGAAGTCCCAACCAAGATCCCATTTATTTCTAATATTTTTGAAGTGAAACAACTGAGATTATTTTACAACATCTTGGTTACACGTTGCAGGAATTAAATACAGTATAATGAAGATTTGGCATGAAATTCATGCAAAATCTATTGTAGAATTCAACAAGCTAGAAATTCATTCCAGAACATGAGGAAAGTCTTGACAAACTGAGACTCATCTATCAGACTTTGTACCTGAATACATTGATTTTTCGTATTTAGTATACTGTACTTCTCTATGGTGTTGAAACTTGGACCCTTACAGGCGCATTATGCAGAAAGCTAGAAGCATTTGAAATACTTTATGACATACAGTACAGATGAATTCTGAAGATACCTTGGACAGCCAGAGTAACTAATGTAGCCAAATTACAGGATATGAATAAAAATATAAAATATATAAAAATATATAAAATATATGGTATTATGAATACCATAAAGAGAAGAAAATTACAATATTTCGGTCACATAATGCACAATAACAAATACCAGCTGCTCCTGGCAAAATAGATGGGAAGTGTGGCCTGGGTCATAGAAGAACATTCTGGCTTAAGAATTTAAGCCAATAGTTCACATTGAGCACATTTTCTCTATTTAGAATAGCTAGCTTTAGATAAAAACCACGTCATGCTACTGATCACCAATGTTCTACAAGGACATGGCATTTGAAGAAGAAGAAGATAATGAGGATTCCCAGCAGGCTTGCATAAACCAAAGGTTTAGCTCAGGGTTCATCTCAGGAAAAGACAGAGTACGGCGGGACAACAATGTACACTTGGCATTTAAAAAGGCGAGAGTCCAATCTCCAGTACAGTACCTTCAGTTTTAGAACAGGACCAGACTGGACTGCAGGGAATGTGAATGTCCTGTGCCCTAAAGTAGCTAATCCTGGATGAGATGTGGGTCCTGATGGCAATTTTAGTGATGTGTTTTTAATGTATCGTATTTATTGCATTTACAGGTTTTTATTGTTCTAATTTTATTGTATTTTGATGTTTTAATGGTCCATTTTGATTGTGAGCCGCCCAGAGACCTTTGGGTAGTGGGCGGCATACAAGCTAAATAAATAAATAAATAAATAAATTGTCTACATATATGGTAACCTCCTGATATATACCTATTTATGTACATAATTAACAATGATCTGCAACAAAATATTGCAGCATGGGCTGCTCGTATGTCCGCTATGCTCCCTTTCAGAAGGATCCATCCCACTTAATTCCTCCTCCACTATGGCTACCTGTTTTTCACCCCTCCAAGACTGTCCAGTATCCTATGGGGATGTCTGGGGTTTCTTTCCCCTGACTGTTACTTCTGCTATTGCAGACCTAAGGATAGCCTCAAACATACGCATGGCTCTTTTTTCCTGCAATGATGATACTATTTTTGGCTACGTAAGGATCCACACTTGGAGAAAATGTTTGCTAGTAGAAAGGACACCAGATAATTTTTTCTGCCAGGCTGGGGAAGTGTTAGATGTTTTGGACCACAACTCCCAGAATTCTAAGCCTAGACTGCCAATGACAAAGGACTGTGGGAGTTGTGGTGCAAAACACCTGGAGGGCCAAAGTTTGGGCACCTCTGTGTTAGGCCCTCGAAATCATTGGTTCCTAACCTTAGATCCCCAGATGTTCTTGAACTAAAACTCCCAGAAGCCTTCACTGCTAGATGTGCTGGCAAACGCTTCTGGGAATTGCAGTTCCCTAACATCTGGGGAACAAGACACGTGGTGCAGTGGTTAAACGCCTGTACTCCAGGTAAAACTGTGCTCACGACCTGGGGTTCAATCTCAGATAGCAGGCTCATGGTTGACTCAGACTTCCATCCTTCCAAGGTCGGCAAAATGAGTACCCAGCTTGCTGGGTGGGGGGGGGCAATGTGTAGCCTACATAGTGTAATTAAAACTGTAAACCTCCCTGAGACTACTTGAAGTGGTATGGGGCGGTATATAAGCAAACCACTTTGCTTTTACTTTATAGATTGTGTTGGGCTGCAAATTCCAACTTCCTTCACCAAAGGCCATTATAGATGGAGTTTACAAGAGTTACAATCCCACAATGTAGGAAAGGCCACATATAGGTCCTTTCAATTTATATCCTCCTTCATGCCTTTCCACTAAGGAACTGCAAGGTACATCCATGTCTTTTCCTCTTTTAACTTCACAGCAATCCTGTAGGTTGGATAAGCAGATAGTGTACAACTAGCCTAAGATAACTGAGTGAGCTGCATAAGTGACTGAACCTCTGAATCATGGATCATCTCAGTTCTGATGGAGAATTAGATATACAAAATTTCCACAAATTTATTTATTAGATTTATATGCTGCCTATCTAGCTACGAGAACTACGTAGATGCCCTAAGCACATCCGATCTTGCCTGATTTTGGAAGCTAAGCAGGGTCAATCCTGGTTAGTACTTGGATGGGAGACCACCAGGGAATACCAGTTGCTGGAGGCACCTGGAGTAGGAACTGGCAAACCACTCCAGTATTCCTGCCAAGAAAACTCCATGGACATGGAGTCATGCAGGGTCGGTCACGACTGTAACAACACAACAACACATATAGCTACGAGGCCACTCTGGGAGGTTCGTAACAGAAACAGTGAAACAAATACAAATAGAAATCAATAAAACAATAAAAAAGGAGGAGGAAATTCCCCCCAATTTTCCATTTTAAAAATATATATTTTTCCATGGCTTCAAAATTGCCAGAAATTTTACATCTCTATAGGAACTGGCAAACCACTCCAGTATTCCTACCAAGAAAACTCCATGGACATGGGGTCATGAAGAATCAGTCACGACTGTAACGACACAACACACATCCGGAACTACCCACTTGAGACTAGCATCGGCTGCCATAAGGGCTTCATAGATATGGTATAAATGTACTCAGTCTGCTGCCATAAGGGCTTCATGTGTGTGAGCGTTGTGTTGTTACAGTCGTGACTGACCCTTCGTGACTCCATGTCCATGGAGTTTTCTTGGCAGAAATACTAGAGTGGCTTGCCAGTTCCTACTCCAGGTGCCTATAGCACCCCTGGTGGTCTCCCATCCAAGTACTAACCAGGTCCGACCCTGCTTAGCTTCCGAAAGATATGCTTTTAGGGCATCTATGCAGCTAAGGGCTTCATAGATATGGTATAAATGTACTCATTCATGAAAGTGAGAACTTCCTGATACATGCTATAAAATAGGTAGGATGATACTTCTAGGGATGCTGGCAAGTCTTTGGCTCCATGTTCCAAGTACAATTGCAAAAATTAGGTTACAGGTGATACCTTCATAGGCCACTATTAAAAATAAAAAAGGAACATTGCAAGCTTTCGAGTGCAGTCAATCACCCTTCTTCAAAGCAGGTCCCAGAAGTTCAGACATGGTGAAATATGTTCTTCACCAGGAGGTTACTTTTAAAGTCCTGTTCTTAAAATCATGGCTAGGTGATGTTGTTTTCAGCCAGGAAAGGATTCTTGTAGGAGGCAAGCAGGGCAGTTGTAAAAGGCTGCTTCTTAAGTCACACCCCCCCTTTCTTCAAACAAAGAAACATGGGTCATATACTAAGTACTGAGTTTAAATCCTTAATAAAAACAAGCTCCCCCCACCCACCCCGCTGCCTCCCCAGAAAAAAAGGGAGCAGGTAGGCAGGCTCTGTGTGGGGAGGTCTGAGGCTTGTGGACCAACCACTTTTGGTTTGAGTTGATCTCCCAGCCTCCACTCCCCTCCACCCCTCTTTTTGAAAACCCTTCCTCCTTGTTGCTACCTCCTCCTCTACCATTTGTCTGCCTCTCCTGCATTGTCTGGTGATGGATGGCCTCAAAAACTTCTTCCAGGTTTCATGTGTCCTTCATTAACAGAATAGGGACTTGGCAAGGTGACTTGGAAAAATTGGTCCAAGTCACAAGTCAAGTCCAAGTCACTGGGGGGGGGGGGGGGGACCAAGTCAAGTTGTCAGTGTAACAAGTCTGACCCAACAGCCAGTTGTGCAGCTCAGGTCCCCATCTCTGCTTACTTCCCACCATTAATTGTGCCCATCCATCCTGAGCATACCTATGTGGGAGTAGTAAGCCCCATTTAACACAGTGGGACTTAACCTCTGAATAAACATGCACAATATTCTGCTGTTACCATGACTCCAGGATTGATGCATTTTCTGGGTGTTGGGTTTTGTTTTGGTTTTTTTAGGTTACTATTCTGCTTTACTGCCAGCGGCCTCAAGACAGCATACATCCAGTAAGGGGGCAGGAAAAGTAAAGAAATACTTCTCCTTCCAAAAAAAAAAAAAAAAAGACGTTGGCAAGTTCTTTGCCTGAGTTTTCCTTCCTCTCCTCGTCTTTTCCTTTTCTTCCTCCTGGCTTCTTCCTCACCAACCCACCCATCCTTCTAAACGCGTGGTCGTGCCGGGCTGTGTGGGTTAGGAGAGGAGACCAAATAAGAAAAGCCTCCTTTGCTCTGGAGTTAACGTTGGCGCGGCTTTTTTTTTAATTGGGGGGGGGAGAGGAAATGTCGATGGCCTTTATTTGTGTGTGTGTGTTTGTGTGTGTGTGTTAACGTTGGCGCGACTTTTTTATGGGGGGGAGAGGAAATGCCAGTGGCCTGTGTGTGTGTGTGTGTGTGTGTGTGTGTGTGTGAGAGAGAGAGAGAGAGAGAGAGAGAGAACGTTGGCGCGACTTTTTATGGGGGGGGGAGAGGAAATGCCAGTGGCCATTATTTGTGTGTGTTTTTGTGCGTGTGAGTGCGCGTCCGTGCGCTGTGCCTCTGAGGTGGGTTTCCACAAGAGCTGAAGTGCCCGTGGGTGGATCGAAAAGGCGCCCCCCGCGCGTTCGTGCGCGACAGCTTCAAGGGGACCTTTGGAGAGAGAGAAAAAAAGCCTCCCTCCCAGGTTCTCCTCCCTGCTTCCTCTGCTTTCGGTTCCTTCTTGCACAGTTAGAATCCTCCTCCTCTTTTTTTAAAAAATTTAATTCCCCATCTCTTCCTTCTGGAAATGGGGCAGGGGAAAAGTTCCCCCCTCATGGGATTTGAAGGGGAAGCAAGGCTCCGCCTGCCAACCTTGACTCGCTCAACTCGCTGCGCCATGAGACCCAAACGGACTGGCTTTTTTTTTTTTTTGAAAAAGGAAAGAAAGAAAAAGAAGGAAACAAACAAACAAGAAAGAAATCAAAACAACTAAAAACTCCAGCCATTTTAAGGGACTATTTCTACTGCACCCCCCCTTCTTCCTACCCCCACGCACGCACGCGCGCCCCTCTTCATCTTCCTCCCGCTTTTTTTATTTTCTCCATAGCTTCTTCACTTGGGAGCCCAAGAAGAGGAGGATGAGGCGGGCCGGTCGCCTTGGCCATTAGAAAGCAAGGCGGGGAGAGAGAGAGAGAGAGAGAACCAGGGAGCCCCAACAATGGCCAATGCCCTTCTGCCAAGCACGGCCAACGGGACCCCGGAGCCCAAAGCGGGCGAGACCCCTGGCAGCCCCTTCGGCCGTCCTAGGAGTTGAGTTTTCTTTGTATGGAGCTCCCATTCAAAACTGTTCTGCTTGCTGTTCCTCTCCCCCCCACCCCGTTGTAACCTTCCGCTAGGAGGGAGGGGGGTGGCGGCGGCTGGGAGAGAAAATAGTCCCACGCTACTCCTCCTCGCCCTTTCTGGCTGATGGGGCGAGTGTGAGTTTCCCTGCGTGTAAATGACACAGAAGCAATAATAACCTTTACAGTGGTACCTTGTATAAAGGAATCAATTCGTTCCAAATGAAATTATGTTAAGCAAATTTTCCTTTATACACATTTCCCATAGGAATGCATTAAAAACAGAGTGATCCCATTTTTATGTTGTACAGATTTGCCCCATAGACGATTATGTTAAGCAAATTTTCCCTATCTCTGGAATGTTTTATGTCGTACAAATTTTATGTTATACAAGCTGTATGTTATACAAGGGTCCACTGTGTTTGCAATGCTCCAAGCACAGCATTGGCTTTTCCCACCCCTTGCCAGCCCCACGACCCTTTGCCCCCCCACTACTACTCCCCCCCCCAGGTCCCTTCTCCAGGGCATCTCCCAGGCTCCCCCCATCTCCTCCCCTCCAATTTATGGAGTTTCCTCCCCCGTCACTCTTTTCTCTCCCCCCCTTTATAAAGATACAAATGTAGCCCTTGGAACACGCTGTCTCCATTGGGCGTAGAGAGAGATTGCAAAGCCCCAAACCCACGTAGAGCCTGCCTGGGTGAGACGCCTCTCCACCTAACCTGAGCAAACGGAAGCGCCGGGCCGGCTTTGACGGACACGAACGGCCGGCCAATCGGGAAAAGGGAAAGCTTCCCCAAAATGTGGGGGCGGCCAATCAGCCACGCGGAGGGGCCGGCCCAGGGGTGGGGGGAGCCTAGCAATTCAGGTTGACAGTGCCTAGGAGTCCCAGTGCAGGGAAGTAGAGGGGGCAGGCAGGCGGCGAGCGTCAAAGTTCGAACCTGCCTTTCAATGCAGCCCATTTGAAAGGGAGGAGGAGGAGGAGAGAAAAAAAGAAGGAGCGAAGACACCAAGAATCTGGAAAATCTGCAATAACGCAAGGAGCCTATAGTTTGCTGAGAACTTCCCAGGCGTTGCTTCCTCCTTTCCCCCCCTTTATTTTCGGGGGGGGGGAGGGGGCAGAATAGGAACCCTTGCATTATTATTATTATTATTCATTTTAATAACCCCCCCTAAATATTTGATTTTTCCTTTTTTTTTAAACCCCCCCACCCCGTACTCCCGATGCCAGCCATGATCGAGAAGGGCTCCGAGGTGTCGGGAAAAAGAAGAGGCAGGAACAATAATCATGCAAGCGGCGCAAGTAGCGCTTCCAATAGCGCCTCGGCTTCCGCCGGCGCGGCCAACAACAGTAACAATGGGAATAATAAAAGTTTGGCCGCGGCAGCGGCGCCCAATGGGAATAGCAGCAGCCACAACTCTTGGGAAGAAGGCAGCTCCGGATCTTCCAGCGATGAAGAACACGGTGAGTCTCCTGGGAAGACAGTGTGTGGTGTATGGTCTTTAGTGAAATAATAATAATAATAATAATAATAATAATAATAATAATAATAATAATAATAATAATAATAATAATAATAATAATAATAATAATAATAAAGGCCGACAATAGGACGCTCTTTTATCAAAGACGGCTGACTTTTGAGTCACACTGTACATCTTTTTTAAAAAAATAGCAATGACAGTTATTTCTTCTTTTTCTTCCAATCAGGAGGCGGAGGCATGAGAGTTGGACCCCAATATCAAGCCGTCGTTCCTGACTTTGATCCTGGTGAGTCTTTTTAAATTACAGTATTCCTTTTGGGAAGTCAGAGGTCTCACCTTTACACGACTCAAGCGTGCATCACTTCCCCTTTGGCGGGGGTGGGGGTGGGGTAGTCTTAGAGAAGGAAGACGATTATGGGATGCCACTTTCCCTTCCCTCTCCCAATTTACTTCCCATTGGGGAAAGCTCGGCCTCAACTTTAATCGGTTCCTTTACTACTACTACTACTACTACTTGGGTCCTTTTCCAAGGAGAAAGGCGGGGTAAAAATACACTTAAATAAATAAATACATAAATAAATACTACCACCTCTCTCTCTTTCTCGGCTCGGAAGTCAGATCCTCCCGAATTTGATGGGCTTTCCTCCCCAAGTTCAGAGCAGGGGGGGTAGCCCGTGCCCCCAGTCCCCTTGTGGGGCGTACTCGGAAGTACACCCCCAACGAGTTCAATGGGGCTTATTTATCCCTAAGCCAAGAAGCATGTGTGTGTGGGGGGGGGGGGGGTCGGAGCCTTAGCAGGCTCACTGGCTGGGGCATTTCAGGAGAGTGTGTCTCTATGTGTGATGATGATGAAGCAGCAGCAGCAGCAGCCTAGGAGCGGGAGGGGCTGCTTCTTCCTTTTGTTACACTTGTTGTAATAATCCCCCCCACACGCCACGCCGAAGTGCGTGTTATTTTAAAGTAGTGGGAAGGTAACCTCTTTTCTCTCTGCCAGCGCCCCCCCCTTTTTTTTTTTAAAAAAAAAAAGGCCTATGTGCTTTTTGCGTCCGCCCTGCTGTCCAAGAAAATAATAGCAACGAGGGTGGGGGGCGAGAGGGGAAGCCTGTTTGGGAACCGCGCCACCACGTTTGGGGAAATCGGCGTAGGGGAGGTGGGTGGGCGTCTTGTGTAGTTGGAGAGTTCTACCGTCCACTATCCTCTCCGCCTCCTTTTTGTTATTTTGGGTGGTGGTGGGATCCCCTAAGTCGATGTAGCGCCTAAAACGGAGGATTCATCTTCTCGATCTGCTCCCCCCCCCCGCCACCCCGTTTTTCCTGGCTTTCAGGTGTGGCTACTATTTTCATATTCACATTGGCTGAGAGGGAGGGAGGGAGGCAGGGAGGGAGAGATCGGAGCTCGCCCTTTATGAAAATCGGTGCCCGTCTCCTCCCTTCGGCTCCTCCCCCCCTCCAGCGCCCCCACCCCCGACACAATGGTTCGAGATGCAATTGACCTAAATCCAATTACTACTCCCCCCCCCTTAGATAAATAAAATAATAAGTGGTTGATGCAATTAGGTTTTCGAGAGGTACCGGAGGCTCTAGGGAGCTACTACTTTCCCTTCTCCTAATGATGAGATTTCGGGCCAGCAAAGGACAAAAAGAAAAGGGTTGGGTGCGTGGATGGCGGGGGGGGGGGGCGGGCGGAGAGAGAAAGAGCCAGTTGATAAAACGAACGCAAGTGTTTCCAGGGGGCGCTTTTGTAGACTGGGCGAGAAGCAGGAACAACACGCATCCAGATTTGTTTAAGGAGTGGTAATTTTTAAGGGACGGGGGTCTTGATTTTCATTCCCAGGTGGCTTTACTGGGTCCATATTGGGAGGGGGGGAGAGCCTCAGCCTTGTTCTCCTTTGTTTCGGGTGGGCAGATCTATTGAAAGGTCTGCCTCCCTCTCTCCCTCCTTGGGTAAGGCTAGGGAAGCGATGCCATCCTATCCTTAGCGTTCCACGTGTTTGTTGTCTTTCAGTGCCGTGCTGGCTTGATGTTAAAATGTAGAATAGTGGAAGAAGTAATTGGCCAAACAAATGAATGTGTGAGTTCAATTTAAGGCAAATGGTTTTTTTTTAAAGTGCCCTGGTACTGTGTAGTAGGAATTACAGTACTGTTTTTTTAAAAAGTAGACATTTCTTTACTTTTGAAATGCAAACGTATTGTTTGCATTGTGGGTAACACTTATCTTCCTTTGAACCAAAGCAGAACAAAAAGAGTTTTGCTTTCAACAACAAAGGTAGCTCTAGACACTTTTGCATAATGATTTTAACTGAAACCACTCCCCCTGCACCTCTTTTTAAAAAAACCTCTGCTTAACACCCCCCAGTATGCTTTTAAAAATCTGATTTCTTTCGTCTTTGCAGTACAATTCTATAAAAATCATGCTAATTGTTTTTTTTTGAGATTGCTATCATAATACTGATAACTACATAGAGGTGGTGTCATAGCACAAAGGGTGAAACTAGGAATAAAGAAGGCCACTGTTCGTATATAAATTCTGAAATTGCACAGGTTGATTGGTCTCGGTTGACCTTTAGTCTCACTTCCTGCAGGAGACTAAGAGGTACTCAACAGATGCCTTCCAGCCTCTGCCTGAATAGATAAAATGAGTGCCCACAGCCCTCCATCCATAATTGCTTTCATTGTCAAGCAGTCTCTACTAAAGTTCACCCAAAATTTATTCTCCTGTAACTTAAGCCCATTAGATCTACTCCTGCCTCCTGGGGCAGCAGTGAAAAGGGCTTTGCTCTCTTGTGTGTGACACCCTTTCATATGCTTAAAGAGTGTTATTGCTGGCTAAAGTGTACCTGTTCTTTTGACCTTTCTCAAAAGGGCTTGTCTTCTATATTGTATACAACGTTGTGTTATGATAGGTAAAACACAATATTGTATATTGTTGGTTAAAAACAAAATAAAAATAAAAAGTAATAAAAATAAAAGAGCAAAGACAAAAATGTGGTGGCACCTATATTTAGCTTCCCTCCAGGTGGTAGCTCAGAGGGCTAGAGCGCTGAAAACTGTTGGCTACAAAGTCGGCAGCTCAGCGGTTCGAATCCCGGGTGCCGTGCAACAGAGTGAGCTCCGGCTGTTAACCCCAGCTCCTGCCAACCTAGCAGTTCGAAAGCATGCAATGCAAGTAGATGAATAGGTACTGGCGTAAAAAGCGGGGAGGTAAAACAGTGTTTCCTTGGAGCCATGCTGGCCATGTGGCCATAGACTTGTATAACACTGGCTCTTCGGCTTGAATACGGAGATGAGCACCGCCCCTAGAGTCGGACACGACTAGCACGCATGTGCATGGGGAACCTTTATCTTGTGCTCATTCTATTTAACAGTATTATTCTTAAAGTCTGTCATCCAGCACAGGATGTAATACTTCAGATCTGGCCGAAGTAGCACCAAGTAGAACTACTACCAGTGCTGGCCAACTGCTTCTCCTTATTCATGTTCCGTATGTATCCAAACTGGAATTCTTGACACACTTTCCATGTTGTTCTACCAAAAAGTAATCACATATTATCATTTTGTGTTTGATACCTGATTGCATGTGTGTGCTTGCCTGTGCGCTAAACTTTACTTTTTTCAATTTGTTTGTTGAGTTACGGCTTCATTTGGTTAGTTTGAGTCTTTTATTCTGTTAGTGCTCTTTTAAATTCTTCCGCTGGCCTTCTGATAGGTAGCTGTCCCTGCCAGTTTTATGTGGTCTGCAGATGTGATAAGGGCTCCTCCCACCCTTTAGCCTTTGTCACTGATAACTTTAAATCTTACCCTAGCCCAAACTTCTCACTTTATCTACATATGTTTTTTCCTTCGGAAGCAGTCCAGGCAGAGTTCACTGCTAGTTGAGTTGATACTGTCTTCTTTTAAAACATAGCAAAACTACTGTGGTACCTTGTAAAAAGGAATTAATTCGTTCCAAATGAAATTATGTTAAGCAAATTCTCCTTTATACAAATTTCCCATAGGAAGGCATTGAAAATGGAGTAATCCCTAATCGCGACCATTTTTATGTTGTACAGATTCGCCCCATAGACGTTTCTGTTAAGCAAATTTCCCCTATCTCCAGAATTTTTTATGTTGTACAGATTCTATGTTATACAAACTGTTTGTTATACAAAGGTCCACTGTATCTAAAATTTTGGTTTGAGCATTATGGGTGCCCTTAGTATGTGGCCTATTTTAATTATTTCTCAACTCTTTTAAAAAGAAAACACCATGAAAAGAATCAAATAACCCCTTAGTCTTGGGGAAGTGTAATTTCTCTGTACAATGTTGACCCTATAAGGCTCGTGATATTTTTTCTTATCACGATAGGTGGTACTACTCATTGATACATAGGACTTGTATGCTAGTATAATGGCTACAACCGTGAGCCAGGAATTCTGTGTAGAGATGGGCACGAATAAAAAAAAATGGCATTTCGTTTGTTGTTTGGAGGGTCCGTTTTGGTTCGTTTCCATTTTTCGCGAATTTTTGCAAAAAATTCATTTTCATTTTCGTTCATTTTGTTACCATTTTGTTACCATTTATTTCAATTTTTTGTGATTTTTAAAAAGATTTTAAGCAATTCACTCATATTGCAGTAACAGAAACGAAACGCACAACAAAATTTCCGGTGTTTCTGTTCGTTTCGTTTCATTTTGGAGACAAAATTCGTTTGCTGTTTCGTTACATTATGAAACGAAAAACGAAAATGGAAACGAAAAATTGTTCGTTTCGTGCCCATCTCTAATTCTGTGTATAGTTTAGAATGGGAATGATTTAACTTCCTAGTTAGGTCAACACTGCTTTCTTTCAGTTGTAGATTAAGGGTGTGTGCGTAGGCTCAGGCAGAATGCAGAGTTAGACAGGAAGTAAGCCTCAGCAGCCTTGAACACCAGTTTCCAATGGGAGGGATATATATAATACTGGCCTGTCTTGCTGACATTGCAAGGATCACCGAGAATGCATGCGATATACATTAAGCACTCTGAATAGCTATATAAACGCTAACTGTGCTATGAAACATGGAGCAAAATGGAATCTTAATGCTTTGCTTTGTTTTTTTTTTAAAAAAATAGAACAGAATATTTGAATCCATTCTCTCTCCTCTCTCTCCCCCCACCATATCTATTAAATTAATTTTAAGTCTTGGTTAAGGCGCTCAAGGTAGCACCCCCCCCCCAGCCATCACTCCCATTTTTTGTTTTTACATCAACCCTGCAAGATGGGCTCGGCTGTAAGATTGTTGCTCTCAGACAGTGTTCATGACGGAGCAAAAGATTCGAATCGGGGTTTTTCCCAGTCTCTGCTGGGCATTTTGCCAAAACTGGGGGGAAAAACAATAATTGGGAAATCGTGTGACTCCCTCATTGATTGAGTTAGAACCATGCCTTTGTGTGTGTGTGTATGTGTCTCGGGATGATGGGGAGATGTGCCGGTTTGTGTTGTAGTACTGCAACTCACATTCTGAATTCCCAGGTACCATAGCCAGTGTGAGTTGTAGTCCAAAAAGTGATATCCACACCCTTATTCTGAGTATACACACATGGTAAAACTAGACATGTGCCCTCACCACAAATAGTTGGCAATGTGGTAATTAAGTGTTAATACTGTATATTAATTACTGTGCTGTGCCGAGGAGCCTGGTGGCTCAGTGGTTAAACTGCTGTACTGCAGCTATAACTGTGCTCATGACCTGGGGTTCAATCCCAGGTAGCCGGCTCAAGGTTCACTCAGCCTTCCATCCTTCCAAGGTCTGTAAAATGAATACCCAGCTCGCTGAGGGAGGGCAATGTGTAGCCTGCATAAATAAATTGTAAAGCACCCAGAGAGTGCTTTAAGCACTATGGGGCGGTATATAAGCAGAACACTTTGCTTTTTTGCTGTCCTGTTTGAGGATGATGGGAAATGTAGTCCATCAGAATTGGATGGTGCTAGACAAGAGAAGCTTTTTGACTGTTGGGTTTCCTTGTCACTTGAATCAGTGATGTTGCTACAGACCTCAGCTCTTCTCAGGCCTTTGCCTGTGTGTGTCTAAAGCTAGATGGATGATGGGGAGGTGGGCAGTCATAAAAGCAGCATTTATTCCCTGAATCTCCTTCTGCAGCATAAAGGCATATCCTGAAGTTCTACAGCAGGCTGTGTGACTGCGTTTGGCTGAATGCTGTTACACAGCTCTTGTGGTTGGAAGATCTGGATGTGTTTCCGAGTTACAGTATTAGGATCCCCAAACATTGGATCTCTAGAACCGTGTTCAGCTAATGGCAATTACCGAATCTTCTGCAGACTACAGAATGAAAATGTAATGATGCTGGGTATGGGTGGATGTTTGGGAAGGAGGCACAGAAATATAATTACTACTACAGTATGTGTGTTCACATAAGGAGCTGAATACAGTTCTATACTGTGTTTTATCTATTTGTTAAATCAGGACGTTCCAGTGTACCATCTTGAGATGACATGCAGGCTTTGTAGTTGCCTTTTGAACTTGCATAGGTGTGCTGTGCCAAATGGAGGCTGCAACATAGTGATATTTTGCTGGAATTGGTCACAGCTTTGTCTGTAGACACATAGTGGTTTCTGGTTCCACTGTCTGGAACATCTCTTGCTGAGTCATATAGCAGAACAGCCTGCTCTGGTTTGGCAATAACTAACTCCATAGCTTTATTGTTATAGAAGCAAGATTCCAAAGAATTCCTGGCCGTTGATTGTGCTTCATAGGCATCTTGAAGCATCTCTTGTTGATTTTTCCCAGTTGGCCTCCTCATAGTTTTAGCGTGCAAACTGTGTGTGTGTGTGTTTCTGGTTTTGGACTACAGCTCCCAGAATTCTGAGCTGCCTGTGGAATTCTGGGAGCTATAGCCTGTAAACAGAATTCCTCACATCCTCCTTTAAAGATTTCTCTTCTCCACTGGCATGGTCTCTGGTCAAGGAGTGCAAAAATGCTGATGTTGTCCTTTTGCAAAGCTGTCTCTGGAGTCTTAAAGGAAAACAAAGTCAAGCTGGAAAGCAATGCTGTGTTAGTAGGCATTACTAGCTGCTTGAAACTGTATCTTATGTCAGCAGGTATATATGCAGACACAGATACAGAGAGAGAGAGAGAGAGAGAGAGAGAGAGAGAGAAAGGTGAATAGAAAAGACCCAAAATGTGTGGAATACTAACTTAATCACATTGACAGTCTTTCATTATTTGTTTTCTGTAGTGTGTTTGTGTGTGCATGTTGGCTCAGCGGATGAAGGCTCCCAAAACTGTTGGCTGCAAAGTCAGCAGTTCGAATCCCGGGTGCCACGTAAGGGAGCGAGCTCCCGCTGTTCACCCCAGCTCCCGCCAACCTAGCAGTTCCAAAGCGTGTAAATGCAAGTACAGTGGTACCTTGTAAAAAGGAATTAATTTGTTCCAAATAAAATTATTCGGGGCAATGATTTCAAACTACAGGAAAAGAGATTCCATTTGAACATTAGGAAGAACATAACAGTTAGAGCTGTTTGGCAGTGGAATATGCTGCCACAAAGGGTGGTGGAGTCTCCTTCTTTGGAAGATTTTAAGCAGAGGCTGGATGGCCATCTGTCGGAAATACTGTGACAGGCTTCCTGCATGGCAGGCGGTTGGACTAGATGGCCCTTGAGGTCTCTTCCAACTCTATGATTCCATTGTGTGTGTGTGTGTGTGTGTGTGTGTGTGTGTGTGTGTGTGTAATTGATTGGTATGTGTTTATCTTTTTATATTATGTTGATGTTTATGTGTTTATTATTTTTGTGGGTGTTAGTGTTTTATTTGTTGTAAATGGCTCAGAGTGTCCTTGGTAGCCAGATGGGCAGCACAAAAATAAATAATAAATAATAAAGGTACCAGTAGGCCTGTTGCTGCTTCGGTGTAGAACAAAAAGAAAAGAAAAACACCACTAAAATGTGATTTGTTATGAGGTGTGCTGTGCTCTGTGAGGCTGTAGAAACTAGAAATGAAGGCGAGGGAAGAAATGTCATAATATGGTTTCTTAATCAAAATAGCTCTGAGCAAAATGAGGTAGCAAACACACAAGTGTGTTGGTAAGAACTAACCGATTAGTGTCAGTTTTTAAAATAGAATTCTGGATGGTATTATGGGCCAAGCCATGCAGTCTTGCTAACTATGCGAAGTGAAGTAAGCGGAGGAAGCCTTGAAATTCTGCTTTTCTGCTACATAACTGAACAGTCGGTGGAACTTCAGGGTACACTACAGTAACTGAAACCTTCCCATTAGGAAATATAAAGGCATTATTTCCCCTTCTCCACCAGTAGGTGGAGAATGCCTTGTTTTGGGGGGAGATCGGCAGTTCCAGAAAGGTCTCAGATTTTCAAAGGTTGTTCACGTGCAGACCCTGCATGCAAATAGAATCCTCCCGTCTTTAGAGACTTCATTTGATGTAGGAGTAGTGGATGCAGACGCTGGGCATTTTGCTCGTCACGTGCTGAAAAAGACAAAGTGGGTCATGCCTGAATAGGGCAAGAAAGGATTATTGGTTTTGGCCCTGTCACATAGAAGCAGAGGGTTTATTTGTTTTGTGTGTGTGTGTGTGTGGGGGGGGGGAGGTTGCAAAGCAATAAGAGTGTTTTAAACATTTATCTTCTACTTTTTAAAAAATGTTCATAAAATACATACAAGCAACTGCATGAGAATCTAAACAAACCTGAGAGTAGGAATGACAGAACCTACCAAGCATCTAAGAGCATTACATATTTAAATGAGAGAGCTTTTTTTCTGTGCTGGTGTCATTATTGCTGGCGCAGGACACTGATTCATTTATGTCAAGGCAAGGTGCTTGCAAGCAGACTGAACATGCTAGAATTTCAGTAGGTGCAGAAGCGCAATTCTCTGCTTGCTGAAGCAACCAGGTGTTTTTTTCAAATACAGTGGTACCTTGTATAAAGTAATTAATTCGTTCCAAATGAAATTATGTTAAGCAAATTTTCCTTTATATAAATTCCCATATGAATGCATTGAAAACGGAGTAATCCCATATTTATGTTGTATGGATTCTCCCCATAGGCGATTATGTTAAGCAAATTTCCTCTATCTCTGGAATTTTTTTATGTTGTACAGATTTTATGTTATACAAGCTGTTTGTTATACAAGGGTCCACTGTACTGTAGCTCTTGGGTCCTTGTTTCTCTAGTTTGATTTGATTGACTTGAAGCCAGGTTAGGAATCAGTGTGGATGCTTTCGGTTTTAAATGTTCCTATTGGGCTAGAATCAAAATTTGGTTTAGGGAAAGGACGCTGAGATAGTAGTCGCGTTCAGATGACAACCACCACCACAGTAATAGCTGTTGAACTACTGAGCTGGAAGGGATCCTGTGGATCATGGAGTCCAGCCACTGCCAAGGAGGCATAGTGGGGAATTGAACTCCGAACCTTTGGCTCCACAGCCAGAGATCTAAGCCATGGAGAGATCCAGCAGCGGAGGCAATAAGACAAAATCCTTCACTTTGAGTTAGCCCACATGCTGTTTGAGTAGAGTAGGACCCCCATATCCACTGATTCATTATCCACTGATTCAGTTATCCAAGGTTGGCAGAGGAAAAAATTAAATAATTCAGTAGCTACAAAGCAAGCTGTAAAGCAAGCTGTTGTCACAAACAGCAGCTGTAAAGCAAGCTATTGTCACAAATAGCATCTGTAAAGCAAGCTATTGTCTCAAAACAGCAGCCATAAAGCAAGCTACTGTCTCAAAACAGCAGCCATAAAGCAAGCTCTGTCAGGAAACAGCAGTTTGGGGGTGGGCGGGCATGCGTTCTCTCTTATCCACGGTTTTCATTATCCACAGGAAGGCATGGAACCAATCTCCAGTGGATAGCGGGGTCCTACTGTACCTTTATTTGTCTCCCTCCACTTGCAAGTCCCATCTTTATGTCTCTGATTTTTGACACATCTCTTGACACATTACAGTCAAAAAGTTATGGGGTGGCTGTCTGGCTTTCTCAGGTCTTGATTACAGCAGACACAGACAAGCAACATGGATCAGCAAGCTGTTTCTAAACTGTAAGCCAGGCTTCCCCTGGAATTCTAAAGTAAAAGTTCCCCCCTGCACATGCGTGCTATTCATGTCCGACTCTAGGGGCAGTGCTCATCTCTGTATTCAAGCTGAAGAGCCAGTGTTGTGCAAGTCAGTGGCAACGTGGCTACGCTGGTACCTATTTATCTACTTGCATTTACATGCTTTCAAACTGCTAGGTTGGTAGGAGCTGGGGTTATCAGTCGAAGCTCGCTTTGCTGAATGGCACCCAGATTCGAACAGCCGACAGTTTTCAGAGCTTAGCTTAAATTGTTCTACAGTACTGTATATTCAGAACCAGTGTTTTGAGAATGCTGGTTTCTAGGTCAAGCTCACCCTGTTCTTTTGTAACCTTGTGGCCCTCATTTCCATCTGTACAGTTGTGTATTGAGTACAGTTCCTAATGGCCCTAACTAAACATTACAGTTTGTGAGCACATGTTGCCACCAGGATTTACTCTCTGTCGTCCTTGGCTGTGAATAAATCCATAGTATCTTTCAGTTACAAGTGCTTACTTTTTGTTTGCATTGGACTTCTTTGTAAATGCCTTTCATGTTGGGGGAAATAATGTAGCTTTCGTACTGTCAAGGGAAGTCAGGTTTCTTTTTCTTCGGTCGTCACCTTCAACCTTTGCTATTGTATCTTCACTCGCCTGTTCCAACTTTCAGTTCCATTGGTATGTTGAAAGCTGTAACTTGATTCTGGTGAAAAAAAGAGAGAGATTCTTTTGAAGTGCTTAGTATGTGAATTTTGGGCTAGAAAATGATCTCAGGATCGATTGAGGCAGGTAAATTGGGAGAAGCCACCTAGGCTGACTTGAACTGCATGGAGAAGGAGCAGGATTAGTACCAGAATAAGTGTCCCATGTTCAGTTGTCTGTTAATGAATTAAAATGTACTATCTGTCGAGAAATGTTGTTCTGTGGCAGTGGTTCTCATCCCGTGGGTCCCCAGATGTTTTTGACCACAACTACCATAGTCCTTTGTCATTTGGCAATACAGGCTTAGAATTCTGGGAGTTGTGGTCCAAAATATCTGGAGGGCTGAAGTTTGGACAGCCCTAGTATAGCCAGTAAATGCTGTGACTGTTTCTTTAAGGGGGAGATGTGTCTGCAGGAAGTGAATATCGAATGTAAAAGTTTGGGGAGCTGCAAGAAAAAAATATACAGTATGGGTTTAGTTCCCCTTTCTTGCTCTAAAATTACAGAGCTTGCTATGAAGTATTTCAGAATATAACCAGGACTTCTATATTTAATCTAAACTCAAACATGGGAGGAAGCAAAAGAGAAACAGAATTAAATATATATAGGATATAGTTTTCCTTTTAAAAAGTAGAGTAAAGGCTTGCTTTTATAATGCACAACAGCGGTATTTAAAGTTTGCTGGCCTCTCCTGAGGAAAGAGTGGAACTTGAATCCACAGCCCTTAGAAGTTAACAGGCTGGCCATCTGGCTATTTCAGGAATGTTCAGTCTTATCTAAAAATGTCTCTTGACTCACAAAGATTATATAACGCTTTCCCCAAGGCACTGAAGTAATGGTCGTTAACTTGCCTGAATGCTGGGAGTTTCTTCCATGATGACAGAAATGTTGTCTTATTTCCATGGTTTTGAGGACTCTGATTTATACTGAATGTTGAACCTATGCCTTAAATCAAAAACATGGCCTGCTCAGCCAAAGGAGATACTCAGTTACATCAGAAGTTATAGTAGCAGAGGTGGGAATATTACAGTGATGCTGTAGAGGAATTATATGCTAAATAGGCCCTTCTGACTTATGATCACCCTATGACTTAAGACAAAGGATGGTGCCTTGCAAAGTAAAGGCTGTGATATCCTTTATTAAGTTTATCTGTCGCACATTTAGTCTCTCTTTTCCTACTGCTTTCAGCTTCTACTATTCTCTTTTTCAGTGAATCTTCTTTCTTCTTCTCTTTCTTAGCATCTGTCCCACTTGGTGGTGGGGTCTGCTATTCTGGTTGTTGCCTTCCACTTGGCACGGCCATGTGATAGGTCCGGGTGAACCCGGGACAAATTCTTGTCGTTGTCAGCCAAAGCAAAAGCAAAGTGTTCTGCTTATATACTGCCCCATAGTGCTTCAAGCACTCTCTGGGTGGTTTACAATGTAATGATGCAGGCTAAACATTGCCCCCCACCCCCAGCAAGCTGGGTACTCATTTTACCAACCTTGGAAGGATAGAAGGCTGAGTCAACCATGAGCCGGCTACTTGGGATTGAACCCCAGGTCGTGAGCACACTTTTACCTGCAACACAGGCATTAAACCACTGCACCACGAGGCTCACCCTTTCCCAGTGAATATTATCTTCTTATGCTATATCCAAAGAAAGAATAATATGTGCCTAGTAACCAGGGGTACTATAGTAGGGTCTTCTGTCTGTGGAAATTCTCCGTCTTCCGGGTGAGGTCATCTGGGAGTTGTGTCATGGCAACTGGACTTCTTTTCCTGTGGGATGGAAATGTTTCGCTACTCATCCAAGTAGCTTCGTCAGTCTACTCCTCCTCCTCTTCCAAGTAGCTATTGTAGGGTCTTGGACTTCAGCTACAGAGAGTGTGTGGGCCAATGTAGGAGCAAAATTACTCTTGGATCTTAAGTTCATCCAGCTTGTTGCCATCACCGAGCCAAGCAGGGGCCACACCTAGGACCAGAGGTGTTGTGTTCCTTGTCTCTTCTCCTGGCTGTGTGTTAGCTCATTTGACCAGCTAGGATTCCATTGAGATAATGACATTAAACTGGGCTCTGTGGATCTGATATAGATTTCCAATGCACTCTAACTGTGTGCCTTCTGTAGGCAGTTTCAGCTTGTGAACCTTGTGTTTTAAACAAACAGTAGATTTTTGCAAGTCGGAAGTCTGCTTATAGGCCTATAAAAGTAACAGTTGTGGGCACCTCTTGTGGAGAAACAGAGATAAAGCCACCAACATTTTTAGAGCAAGGATTTTGTGAAGTTTTCTCTTTCTGTTTTCTGTTGGCAGAAAAGTATGGCATTGTTGCAGGAATTTGGTTCATACCTTGCTACTTTCTTGCTATACTTTCAATAAAGTGAGGGGTGCTTTATAAAATGATGAAAAGGGCATACAAAGCATGTCTCTAGTTTGAGAGAGTTTGAAAAACTGCTTTATTTCTCTGGCTGTATATTTCTTTTAAATTGTTGGATTAAACTAGAGAGCAGCTATAAATTCTCCAATATGAACTAGTGATGGGAATTTGTCATTGTTTTTAAACGCCTCTGTAAATGCTGCGCTAAGAAATACAGTACTTAAAACAGTTCTGTCATATTTGTATTGCTTACATATGGTTTGATGATATAATAAAATGTCAAAGTGGTTTACATTAAAATGGATGTTAAAACAAGATGCATGTGCAATACACTGACAAACAATTTTGAATAATGTACAATGAACAATTCAACAACCAGTACAAAAACAAAGCAGTCACAGCCACCATCAGCCAGAGGAGGCCTGTGGGAGCAAATATGTTTTCAACAGGTTTTGGAATATAACAGTGGATGCTTCTTGAGCTTCCAAGCTTTGATTAAATTTGTTGTTATTGTTTTGATGTGCTGTCAAGTTGCCTCCTACTTACGGTGACCTTCCCAAATGTCCTGCCCTCTACAGCCATGCTCAGCTCTTGTAAACTCAAGTCCGCAGCATCCTTTAGGGCAGGGGTGCCCAAACCTTTTGTAAGGAGGGCCAGATTTGGTGGCTGAGAATGTGTCAGGGGCCGGTTGCTCCCTGACCCTGCCACCCCACTGCAAGCCCCACCCACTGAACCATAAGCCCCACCCACTGACCCCTTGCAACCCCACCCGCAGGAAGGAAGGCAGTCGCCTAGCTTCACAAGGGCCCCGGTGGTGTCCCACCCCCTGCCCGCCCACCCAGCCCCACAAGCTTCTGCTCACCAGCCGGCCCGCCCGCCCAGCCCCTCAAGCTTCTCGGTGGTGTCAGTGTTGGCGGAATTTTTTTTCCCAATGGAGCGAAGCAGGGGGAGGGAGGGGCAGGCCAGCCAGCCGTGGGCCACTCAGAATGGCCTGAAGGGCCAGATTTGGCTCCCGGGCCGGAATTTGGGCAGGCTTGCTTTAGGGAATCAATTTATGTTGCATTTGGTCTTCTTCCTTTTCTATGGCTTTTAACTTTTCCAACTACAGTGGACCCCCGTATAACAAATGGTTTGTATAACATAAAATCTGTACACCATAAAAATTCTGGAGATAGGGGAAATTTGCTTAACAGAATTGCCTATGGGGTGAATCCGTACAACATAAAAATGGTTGCAATTAGGGATTACTCTGTTTTCAGTGCATTCCTATGAGAAATTTGTATAAAGGAAAATTTTGCTTAATATAATTTTCTTTGGAACAAATTAATTCCTTTATATGAGAGCTTTCTAGATGCCCTAAGCATATCCGATCTCACCTGATTTCGGAAGCTAAACAGGGTCGGCCCTGGTTAGTACTTGGATGGGAGACCACCAGAGAATACCAGGTGCTGTAGGCTCCTGGAGTAGGAACAGGCAAGCCACTCCAGTATTCCTGCCAAGAAAACTCCATGGACATGGAGTCAGGAAGAGTTGGTCACGACTGTAACGACACAACACACACACACACATACACACACACACAAAATTCCTTTATATAAGGCACCACTGTATTAATATCTTTTCCAAAGAATCTTTCCTTCTCATGCTTTGCCCCAAGCATGAAGCCTCAGCTTCATCATATTTGCCTCCAGAGATCGTTCAGGCTTGATTTACTCTAGGGCAGGCATGTCCAAAGTCAGGCCCGGGGGCCAAATGTGGCCCGTTTTCATATTTCAAGTGGCCTGTAGCCTCTTCTCCCCGCTGGCTCAGCCTGTCATGCATCCCCCCAGCTGGCCCTTCCCCATTACAGATGGAGATATCAGCTTGCAGTTCTACGGCTTGCTTGCCCTCCCTGCCTCTGTCTGCCTGCCCCCAGCTCCGTTGCTGCAGCATCTTCCCGCCTCCTTGCATGTCCTAGAGGCTTGTCCAAAATCCGGCCCAGGAACAAATGTGGCTGAAAGGTCGGCCCCCACACATTTTCACTTCAGCAAATCTGGCCCTCCTTGCAAAAGTTTGGACACCCCTCCTCTAGGGCCTACATGTTTATCTTTTGATCAGCCCGGAGCATCTGCAAAGCTCTCTTTCAGCATACCATTTCAGGCAAAGCATCCCCCCCCATTCCATGAGATTCCTTTATTACAGTGGTCCCCTGCCCGTTCACAATTCATATACTGCGGTCCCACTATTATGCGGGACTGCAGTATATGAAAAAAGGCCCATTGGGGTAAGGGGGAAAGGCCTGTTTCGGGCCTTCCGTACTTACCCCAGGATTGGCGCTGCCCCGAATGGGCCTGGGAGGGCCTTACTGGGCCTTCTGGAGGCCTGAAAATGGCTTCCCTGTGGACCGGAATTTCTAGGCCTGTCGGAGGCTTCAGAAATGATTTTTGGCGATCCGAAAGTCACTTTCAGTTTACTGGAAGCCACTTCCGGTTGACAGAGAGGCCCTTTTGGGGCCTCCAGAAGGCCCGAGAGGGCCCTCGCAGGCCCGTTTGGGGCAGCGCTAGGCTGGCAGCAAATACAAGGACTCCCAGCTAGGCTCCCCCAGGCCCAACCCGTTGCATCTGCATATCACAGATTTTCAATTATCGTGGCTTGGGTCGGGTCCCTAACTCCCGCAATAGGTGGCGGGGTGTGTGTCGCTGTATTCAGCTTTCACATCTATGCATAGTGACCAGGAATACAGTAATGTGGATGCTGTTTGTCTTCAGTGACAGATTCTTGCAGTTGATTTAAGTTTTCCAATTCCTTCCTTGCTGCCCTTCCAGGTCTCAGTTGTCTTCTGATTTCTTGGCTGCAAACTACATATAATAATCATGAGCTGTCAAATCAATTTTTTTCCTTATGGCAACTAGAGATGTTAAATCTCTGGAAATGTTGACGTTGTGGAGAGAAAAGGGGAAAAATGGGGGAGAGAAGGTCCCTCCTCCATCCCCCCCCCCGAAGATTCCAATGGCTACCCCTTTCAAGGGTTTCCAGATAGAGAATGCACAGTAATGTTTTACTGTTTCCTTCTTTTGGGGGCATCCTGGGACTGTGCAGCTTTCCCAAGGCCACACAGGCTGGCTTCTCTCCATGGAGGCACAGTGGGGAATTGAACTCCCAACCTTTGCATCCTCAGCCAGATATCTAAACCACTGAGCGATCCAGCTGATTAAATTCACAGGAACAACAACAACAACAAAACCCTTGCAAACTGTTGCTGTATAATAGCAAGTGATTACTCTTATAGTCCAAGGTGATCATCCTGTCCTTGCTCAGTTATGATTTCAGTGTGATATTTTATTAATTCAGCATACTTCCAAGGAATGATACTTCTGTCTCATTCCCACCTACTCAGATTCATCATCTGTGCATGTACTGGTGCTTGGAAATAATCCACTCCTCCCTTTTTTTAAAAAAGGAAAACAAATTGCAGGTTCTTACATAAATTTCCAAAATAGATGGATGATGAGGAATGAAGGCATACAGTCAGGTGCTTTGTAAAACAAATGGCATTTGCATCCATGCAGCAAACCCTTGAGTATTTCAAGAGTGTACTGATGGAGTTTGGAATGCTCTCACAGAATTAAATTGTTAATATTAATTATCCTCGCCTCACAGTTAGGCATGGTAAACTCTTAAAACTTGCAATTCCCTCTACCCCATTTTCATCTTTTTAGCTTTCTAAGTTGCGTGACTTGGACTGGGGTATGACTTAGAAATCCCCGTGATTAAAGCCTTATTATTAGCTCGGAAATCTTTGCTGTGATTAAGGCAAGCCAAGCAACAAGGCAGACTCTAGCTTGAATTTTCATAGTGAAATGTTGTGGCTATAGACTAGTAGAGCGAAGATGTGTCTTGCCTCCGTAATGCATTCAAGTAGGTGATGCAACAGCTTACTCTCTTATGTCTGGTACACTAGTGAGGATGAGACACTCATTTTTCAGAGAGAGAGACTGAAGTTCAATTTAGTAGTTATTCTGTAGTTATTGAGAATGGAGCTCATCATTTTCAGAAGCTGTTGTGACCTTAAACATCTCTTTATTAAGGACTAGAATGCTGAAAGTCGGTGTTTTAAAAATGTCATTTGTTCTGCAATATGGGGAGAATTTGTCTAACAGCGACTACTAGTTGCTAAATGAAGAGTCTGTTTTGATAACTTTCTGACATTGCCATCTGCCAAGATTAACTGCTATATCCCATCAATACATTTGTGAAAATAGCTTTTCTACTTTCCACATAATTACTAGGTATATGGATATAAAGGAGCCCTTACATGAGAGCTAGGCCACGTGGCCTGTGAGATGCTTTTAATTCCTGTCGTTTCCATTCCCAGACCTGTCAAGAATCTCCTGTCATAGAGAAAAATAAGTTGTATTTTACCTGTAGTGAAGCTATTTTGTCTTTATCACTGGGGTGGGTTATTGTAACCTTAGACATTTCTGTACCAAGACTCACATCTGCCCTAGTCATGGCTAGTAGTAAGGGGTTGTTGTTGTTGTTGTTGTTGTTGTTGTTGTTCAGTTGTTCAGTTCAGTCGTGTCCGACTCTTCGTGACCCCATGGGATTAGAGTAAGGGATTAGAGGACTTAAATCATAAAATATATAGAGGACCACAGTTACTGACCCTTGATTTAGAACAGGCCTGCACAACAGGTAGCTCACGGGCTACTGGTAGCCTGCGAAGGGTTCAAAAGTAGCCCACCGGCCACCAATAAAAAAGTGATGGGATAAATTCTCCACCCCTCCCTCCCCCATCCCAAGGTTCTGGGTCTGCCAGCCCACTGTCCCAGCTGAGTGGGGCAGTTCAAGGGCCATGGCGTGGTCCCCTGCTCCCCCCACTGGCCAGATGATCAAGCAGGTACAAGGGAAACATGTGCATGGTCAGCCTTTCCATAGGAATGCATTAAAATTAAATTAAAATTAAATTAAAATTAAAATTTAAAAAAATGAGTTCCCGTTTAGGGAAGATGGAGCGGGATATAAGTCCTTAAATAAATAAATAAATAAATAAAATCAATTAATCCATTCCGGAGGGAACGGATTTCAATGCATTCCTATGGGAAACCACTGTTCTACTTACAACTTTTTTTTACTTACGGTACAAGCATGTGTTTGCAATGGATAAAATTCGTAAGTTGAGGTATTAGTGTAGTAGCCCTCAGGCACTTTGGGCCAAAAAAGTAGACCTCGGCCTGTTCAAAGTTGGACAGCCCTGATTTAGAACAAGACTTGCTGTTATGCAGCTTGTTTGCAAAGATTCCTCAGAGAGTAGACCCATATAGGCCTTTTGGGGTGTGTGTGTGTGTGTCATATGTGTGATTGCCATTGGGTGGGCCTCACAGACACCCTCTTTAAATATGTCCGTAAAATTTGTCCTCAAAGGACTATCGCTCATGGATGTCCAGGCTGTGTCATAAAGCCGATGTTATTCAACCAGGCGTTTGAAAGTTGTAAAAATGCAAGTGTGCTCAGAGGTGATCCTTAATTTTGGTGAGGTGGAAAGAGGAAGAAGGGTTTGGGAAACCTGGTATGTTTTCTGAAAGGCCTTCTCAAGGTCTGGATTTATTTATTAGACAGCAGATTGTTGTCTGTCCATATTGATCATGAAAAACAGTTGCTGTTCTATTGAGCAATGCCTTTGTTCCTGAAAAGGGAAACCTGGGCCTTATGCCTACACTTATGCCTATGGGTCGGGTTTGTGGCTTAGAATAGGCCTAGGTCCATTCTACCTTCCTGTTTAGAAAGGAAGCTCCCTGCTGGCTTCATTTCTGAATAGGAAGCTAGGGTGGAGCTGGGCCTATGTTAAGTTATGAAGCCTTCCTAATTTCTAACTATTTTCTCCAGGTGGGCCATATGTAGGTGTTTATAGGTATAGGTCGGCCTGGTGGAACTACCAGAATGGGAATTATGGGGCTTGTAATTTAAAAGAATCCAGAAATCCCATGCGTACTTACTCTCCTTTGTATTTGTATTGTGACTGAATTACAGTGGTGCCTTGTATAAAGGAAT
Organism: Phrynocephalus versicolor; assembly: GCA_023846285.1. Taxonomy (NCBI): domain Eukaryota; kingdom Metazoa; phylum Chordata; class Lepidosauria; order Squamata; family Agamidae; genus Phrynocephalus; species Phrynocephalus versicolor. The sequence goes on along the minus strand of JAHTLZ010000225.1, from coordinate 3,293,031 downwards.
TAATTTGTTCCAAATGAAATTATGTTAAGCAAATTTTCCTTTATACAAATTTCCCATAGGAATTCATTGAAAATGGAGTAAACCCATTTTTATGTTGTATGGATTCTGTCCTGGCGATTATGTTAAGCAAATTTCCCCTATCTCTGGAATTTTTATGTTGTACAGATTTTATGTTATACAAACTGTTTGTTATACAAGGGTCCACTGTATTTTATTCTCGACTCATGTCTCATTTTGGGATGTGTTCGTGAAGAGTGGCATATAAATACTTTAAATAAATAAAAACATGGACTGAAATCCTGTTGGTGTAACTATGCCAGTGGAAGATCAGTATGCTATTAGGAAACCAAATTCTGTAATTAAATACAGTGATGCATGTCCTATTTTCATCCCATGCCTTTTCTTACTCCTTTATACTGTAATTGTTTTTGTTGGATAGAAGCTGGGGGAGAGGCTGTATTACAAGAGGATGAAGTCCTGGTGGGAAATCTCCCTCCGCAACTAATATAAGAATATTAGAACATAAGAAGAGCCATGCTGGATCAGGCCAAAGGCCCATCTAGTCCAGCTTCCTGTATCTCACAGTAGCCCTACCAGATGCGTCTGGGAGCGCACGAGACTAGTTAATCTGTCTCCTGATACCACTCCCCTGCATCTGGTCCTTGAAGTACCCTATTTTAAGCCTGGAGATTACACATTTCCCTCATGGTTTGTAACCTGTGATGGACTTTTCCTCCAGGAATCTGTCCAATCCCCCTTTGAAGGCATCCAGGCCAGGTGCCATCACCACCACCTGTAGCAGGGAGTTCCACAGACTAACAACATGCTGGGTGAAAAAAAATATTTTCTTTTGTCTGTTCTTACTCTTCCAGCCCTCAATTTGAGTGTTATTCAGTGGTGGTGATTTTTTGGCAATTAAAAACTTTCTCTTCTTGGCCCATGGCTCTAACAGTTTTGATGGCTTTGAACAGGAGATGGAAAAGTCAAGGAGTTTTTAATTGCTGGTAATCACCCCTCCCTTCTGCTGGCCTAAGTTTCACAAGAGGATTTCAGCCAGGCTGTCACAAGTGAATAGCTCCTGTGCACCACATACTGTATATACTCGACTTATATGCGGGTCAGTACTTTGAGCCACTGAGGCAAGTGCTTCGGTCGGTGGCTAAAAGTCATTTTAAACATTGTGTGCCGCTTCTCATGACCCCCCTCTGCATCACAGGGGAGTCTAGGGTGGGAAATGTAGGAGGGCCTGGCAAGTGCTTGGGTCAGTGGCTAAAAGTCATTTTAAACATCACACACCACTCCCCCAGCTTACAAAGTAGGAGCTGCCAAGCCCTGCTGTATTTCCCACCCTAGACTTATACTTGAGTCAATACGTTTCCCCAGTTTTTGTGGGTTAAATTACGGGCCTCGACTTATACTCGGGTCGACTTATACTCGAGTATATACGGGTAATATAAAATTTCTTCTGCTCTACCTTGAGAAAGCGGCAAATGTTTTGCTTAGATCTTCCCCTCCAGGCACTGTTCATGTTCACACCTGTTCAGCTTCAACTATGCTGTCACAGGGTGCTCCTCGCTGAACTGAAAACGACAGAGATAACATTGCTGTGTTTCCTTACACAGAGAACTGGGAGTGATAGGCTCTCTAGCTAGCTGCCTCTAGCTTCTTCTGTCAGGACGCCCTATCTGAAATTTGATAGAGGCGCCACTCACCTGGACCAGAGGCTATATGGCATTCTGAGGCCTTTGCTTCTTCTTTTTTATGTACCAAAAAGGAAAGTACTGCTGTGCTTCTTGGCAGTCATTTTCCCTGCCTTTTATATTCTTATCGGGGTCGGGTGCATCCTCAAGAAGTACTACTCCCAAGAATCATTCCAGAGTTTTCTTTTTTGAATGTTGATAGCAGGAAGTGAAGGACTCAGAAATAATTATGCCGCCTGAAGGATAAGCCCTGGTCCCAGGAGTCTCTGGATTGAAACTCCCACAGTTCTGCCTGGGACATTTCTTGAAGATTTCTGGAACTTGGGAGTCCCAAAAAACACAAAAGGTAAATCCATAGTGGAACTAACAGATTTATTTCAGTACTGTAGCAGCTTTCCCAGATTACAAATCAGTATAGAAGCGACAAGTTTTTCTTATGCATGTACTCCCGCCCACCCACAGAGAGAGAGAGAGAGAAAATATTTTTACCCTGCCTTTCTTCTTGGAAAGGGACCCAAGGCGGCTTACAATACTGAGGGACAATATAAAACTCAAAATATATAAGATGTATTAAGTTTAAGAACACTGAATCAGAAGAGGCATTTTACATTAAAAGGCAATATTAAAGCTAAAACAGCACAGGGACATTTAAAAGAAAAATATGGAAGTTGAATCATGACAACTGGACTTCTTTTCTTGAAACCTACTCCCTCACATTCCGACACACTTTTTTGTGACAGTGTCGTCTTTTTGTTTTGTCTCATCCAAAAGTTTTGGCACTGCATACTCCAACCTCCCTCTCCTCATCCTTTTGACAGCAGGCAAATACCTGGGCAAGCCTTTGGTTTAAGCTGGGTTTTTTGGGGTGGTGGTGGATGGAGTCTTTTAACTGGGCTGATGCCATTAGAGTGGACCCTTGTATAACAGTTTGTATAACATAAAATCTGGACAACATAAAAATTTCCAGAGATAGGGGAAATTTGCTTAACATAAGAGCCTATGGGGTGAATCCATACAACATAAAATGGGATTACTCCATTTTCAATGCATTCCTATGGGAAATTTGTATAAAGGAAATTTGCTTAACATAATTTTATTTGGAACAAATTAATTCCTTTATACAAGGTACCACTGTATTTCATTTTAATTTTTCTTGCTTTTGTTTTATTGGCCTTCAGTCATTAGCTGCCCCAAATTCTGTGTTGTTGTTTTTTGGGAGGGAAGTGCGGAATGAATCAATCCATCCATATGTTGAGAAAGCTCCCCCACTGTATCCATTCCGCATTCTACTAGTTGTCCAGCGCATACCGTCTTATAACCATGCCTAGATCTAGTTGCTCTGTCAAGTGCATTAGATCTTTACACCATTTTTACAATCTCAAGTTAAATACAATTTGCTTGGATGCTTGTTGTGTTGCCTGGTAGTCTTTCTTCTACATTTTGTGTATGTAAGGCTGCACCTGGAGTATTGTGTACAATTCTGGTCACTGCATCTCAAAAAAGACATGGTGGAACTGGAAAAGGTGCAAAAGAGAGCTGCTAAAATGATTACTGGGCTGGGGGACCTCCCTTATGAGGAAAGGCTAAAACATTTGGGGCTCTTTAGTCTAGAAAAAAGGCACCTGAGGGGGGATATGATTGAAACGTACAAAATAATGCAGGGCATGAGTAAAGTGGATAGAGGAACACTCTTCTCCCTTTCACAAAATACCAGAACTAGGGGGCATCCAGTCAAACTGAGGATTGGGAGAGTAAGAACAGACAAAAGAAAATATTTTTTTTACTCAGCATGTTATTATTCTGTAGAACTCCCTGCCACAGGATGTGGTGATGGCCTCTGGCCTTGATGCCTTCAAAAGGGGATTGGACAGATTTCTGGTGGAAAAGTCTATCACTGGTTACAAACCATGAGGGAGATGTGTAATCTCCAGGCTTAAAACCGGGGTACTTCAAGGGCCAGATGCAGGGAGTGCTATCAGGAGACAGATATCAAGTCTCCTGTGTTCCCAGACACATCTGATGGGGCCACTGTGAGATACAGGAAGCTGGACTAGATGGGCCTTTGGCCTGATCCAGCATGGCCCTTCTTATGTTCTTATGTTCTTACCTACCTTTCTGGTAGTCTGCAAGGCAAGTTAATAAGCGAGATGGTATCTAGTTTGGATGCTGTAGGCCAAATCCTATATCAAGCGATGTGAGTGACAGTCTGTTTTCCTTCCTTGTTAGCTGGAAATAATTAGTCATGGCAAACTGCAGTGTGTGAGAGGCATGAATTCCATCCCAGTAGGGATGTCAAATGCACTTTAAGCTGGGAAGTTTTTGCCAGAGGGAAACTGGCCCTTATTTTAACACATAGCTTGGAAGTACAGTAATGAGATACAAATACCTGTGTAATGTAATGTGGTTACGTCTAACACATTATCCTGTTTGGAGGGGCATTGACTAGGTAGCAACATTAAAAGTAGTTTTATGAGAAAAAATGTTGTCTTTTTATCAGTATTCAAGAGTGGTACTTTCCAGTTACTTTTAAAGGTTACTTTAAAGGTTTTTGGATGCCTTTTCACTATTGAAGTTTTAATGGTATTATCTTATTTTTCCTAAAATTCCATTTCAAAAAGTAAGTAATGGAACAAGAATGCAGCAAGATTCTTTTAAAATATTTCAGTGAGTAGTGGCAATAAATAATATAAGCTTTGTATAATAAAAATAGAAATAAAATGGTTGTGGCACCTTGAAGATTAATAGAATCCAGTGTGAGCTTTTGTAGATTGCCTTCCACCTCCTCGGACACCCGAGGAGTCCCATTTCCTCAAATACCTGTGTAGGAAGAAGTCAATTATGATTCACAAATGTTCATACTGAAATAAGCTTAGATTTCAAGGGCCACAGTGCTCTTGTTTTTGTAGAATACAGGCTGTAGAACACATTAACATGGCTACCTCTTTGAAAACTATTCCAAGGACTGCATTAAACATAATTTCTTTCATATTTAATATGAAGTGAAGAATGGGAGCACCCCCTTCTATCTTACAAAGTTTTTAACTCAGAAGCAATTAGCTGAGAAACTTTGAGACGTCTTCAAAACAGAGAGTGGATTACAGGCAGAACGACTTGTTGATGATGGTGAAAATGAAGCATCCCAGAATTTAAATGCCCCCCTTTCCGCTTGTCCAAAGAGAGGATGATGATGAGCCTCAATGCTAGTCAACACGTTTTTAGGTTAGACATGGGTGAAATAGGAATGGAGTCTTTGAACCCTATTTACTTTTAAAAGAGAGAGAGAGAGAGAGAGACTGCTGTCATATAATATGCTATCAGAATTTTGATGCCCGTTACATAATGCCAGTGATAACACATTTGAAATTGAAACTATAACTTGATTTATTTATTTATTTATTTATTTATTTATTTATTTATTTATTTATTTATTTAGTATAATTCTGTACTGCACCATCTGGTAAAATCAAAATCAACCACAGAACAAACACTTTTTTTTAAAAAGGAAGATGAATACCGGAAACTGGTAAGGGATACAGATGTGCATCTCTGGTGAGACATTTGTCCCCATCCCACAAGGAGCAAGTAGCTAAGAGGAGGAGTTGTTTCAGGATCAGGCCGGCAGGCAGGAATCCCTGCAGTTGCAAGAGAAACAATACCTTGAGAGATAACTGGAGGAGGAGAAAGAGGCAGGGTCAAGGGAAATAATAATTTAATAAAGCAGAACTGGAAATCAAAGGACCACTGCCTATCTTGGAAAAAGAGAACGCATGGGCAGATGACAGAAGCTGCCTTCCCTTGCTAGGTTTATTGACTGGCGGCAGGAGCTAGGCAGTGAAAAGCAAAAGAAAAGTACCCTGTTTATATACCGCCCCATACCACTTCAATTAGGCTCTGGGCAGTTTACAGTTTTAATTACAATAATGCAGGCTACACATTGCCTCCACCCCAGCAAGCTGGGTACTCATTTTACCGACCTCAGAAGGATGGAAGGCTGAGTCAACCCTGAGCCTGCTACTTGGGATTGAACCCCAAGTCGTGAGCACAGTTTTACCTGCAGTACAGGCATTTAATCACTGCACCACGAGTGCCATGACTTCAGCCACGTGCTTGGACAAGGTTCTGTTAGCCTGGACGCTGCCACAGCTCTGGAAAGGGAAGGGACCGTGATAGACGACCCGCAGAGAGTGTTCTTGTGCAACGTATGCAAACCTCTAAAAGGGGTACCGTATGTCCTGGACCTAAGCCCTCTTCTCCTTTCTACGCTTCAGAGCCTGGACTCTGGGGGAATTCCAGTGAAACTGATTGAGCTGACAAGTAGTTTAAAGACTGTAACTAAACCCAGTGGAACTGTGGGGGTAAAAAGGCAAGGGGAAATGTTGCTGTGATTCTGAGAAAAATGGGCATGATGAGTCAAAAAGCTGCACTGGAGCCCATGGAGTTATTAGCAGGGACCCTGGGCTTTGCCAGCATTGGGGCTAACATAGTGCGCAATAATGTTAAACATAAAATAAATTGCTAACAACAACAAGAACTTTAAAAATGATTTTTCCACTATGCAGGGTGGAGAGGAAAAAACACAGCGCAATACACCTTTGTATATTTTTTCTTAGCAAGATTTTAACTCTGGAGGGCCAAGGTTTTCCCCGGGCATCTCTCCCTTGTGCCTTTCTTTCCTGGCCAAAAGCATATTTTAGTAATAACAGTTACGTGCCATCAATCCATTTTCAGCTTGTGGCAGCTCTCATAAGGTTTTCTAGAGATCAAGTACTAGGAGGTTGACAGTTTCATCCAGATTTACCTAAGAATAATGGCATAATTTCTGGTAATTCTGGAATGAGGGTATTCTCGCCTGTCTGCCCATTCCCCCGGCTCTTTGTCACAATATTTACAAACCTTTTTTAGATGTCAGAATGCTGGGTGATGTTTGTAACATGAAAGATTGACAAAGTAAAGGTTACTGGTAATTTTTAAAAAAGCATGGTGATGTCACCTATTGAAACATCTTGCAGGCCGTTGGGGAAAACTGCTGTGAACTGCATGTGGGAGACTGAGCAGGTGAGCTGCGATGGAAGACACACTGGATGGTGTTTTATTCGTCCTACTCCTGGCATTTTCCTTTCTTTTCCATGAAACGTAGCCCTCTTGGGACCCTGCTGCTGACTGTGTGTAGCTGCTACCTTTGCTATTGGTGACAGTAGCCATGGGAACGGAAGGAAGAGGATATAAGTTTTCTGACTTCCAACTTGTTGCTAGGCAGCTCTTACCTTGGTGTAGGTATAAAGCAGCCTTGATGATAAATAATAATCCCTCAGGGTTTGTTTGTTTGTTTGTTAATTTTTTACCAATTTGGGAGTATACTGAAGGCAAACCGGAACATTTCTGGGTTAAAATGGAATATATGTGTTTTTTCGAGCGATATGCATTGTAGTGAATAAAGGTGAAGCAGTGAACAATGTTAAATACATATCTGTTTTTACAGCTATTAACAGCTCTATGAGTTACAGGATACCATAGTGGCTCTAATACTGGACTAGGACAGGTGAGATGCACTACAAAGCAGTGAAATTCACTAGGTAATTACTGGTAGGTAGTCATGGATTACATTATTACATCAACCTAATTTAGATTAGAGTAGATTAGATAAACGTAATTGTCGTTGTAGTTTCATACGACAAAATTAAATGCCATTTCCAGTGCATATCACAAAACACAAAAAACATAAAACACATAAAATACGTCCCTCACATTCACATTCTTCACATTCTGTTCACCATTGCACAAACCCCTATTGTCACATTTATACTGCACTATACAGAAGAATTCAAAATGGTTGCAGCTCTGGGATAAAAGCTATTTGTCAATCTATTTGTCTTTGTTTTTATATCAGTGTTGAGGAACCTATGGCGTGGGTGCCAAAGGAGGCACCTGGAGCCCTTTTCTGTGGGCACCTGACATCGCCCCTTCACAGCCACCTGTATTCAGGTTAAATTGCTGTATTGGCACTTTGTGAAAAATGAGTGGGTTTTGGAATTGCAGTTTGGGCACTCCGTTTCAACAAGGTTTGCCATCACTGTTCTATACTGTCTGCCAGATGGTAGTATTTGAAAGAAGGAATGTCCTGGATGTGATGGGTGTTTAAGAATGTTTTGAGTTTTCTTAAGGCAGTGGGAGCTGTGGAGTTCTTCCCAAGAGGGGAGAGGACAACCGATAATTCTCTGGGCAATAGTGGTGACTAAGGATGGGCTGTTCGTTTCGGAAACAGCAGCTTCCCAAATGACCCATGTGAGCCCAGGTGCTGTTCAGAAGCCTCTGAAACGCAAGCAGACAATCACTTACCTTCTTGCAGGATCGCATTGGGCTAAACTCCAACCAGGAAGAAATTTCTTGATGTCATCTGTCCTTTTCCCTGCCGCTGGCCAATCAGACAGGGAGGCAGGATGATCCATTTCCCTGCATAGCTCCTGATTGGGCAAGCACCAGGGAGAAGAACTGTTGCTTCTGAAATTAACAACCCATCCCTGGTGATAACCCTCTGGAGCGCTTTCCTACCTGCCACTGTGCAGTTGGCAAAACACGTACAGTGCAGTAGGTTAGAATACACAGAGATGTTTTGAGGATGTAGCTGATAAAGGTGTGAGGATGTGTCTGAAGAAATGGGTTTTAATCTGTGAAATCTCACACCGAAATAGATTTGTTAGTCTGGAAGATGCTACAAAATTTTGTTTTGATGTTTTGTTTTATTACTGCTGAAGCAGACTAATTGGTGCCTGCTTTGGAAAACTGCTGATTATAAAATGTTAAATAGAACCTCAAAGACTGAAGAAATTACTTGTGAGAAAGTCTTGTACAGTGCAACTTGAAAAGATACACACAGTATCATTGTTTCTTCACTCCACCCTAAAAAGCTGTTTTAAAGTTGTTTCTAGTAGTAGGAAGTTGCTAGGTCTGTATTTTTAGCTTGACTAAGAAAAAAGCGGTTAAATACTGTAACTTGGATAGTTCTGGAAATTGACTGGCTTCCCATTTGGCTTTCTGTCAATTTGACACTTGAATGGCTCTTCTGGATTGTAAAATTTCTCCAGGTCCCTTGCCTACAAATGTCCTAGTGCATCTTCGCAGCTTTATGTTCTCAGAGTGATGTCAATGAATGACAGTTTTATAAGCGATGAACCTGGCTTTCTTTTGGCTGACAAATGTCACAGTTCTGGGCATTCTTGGGAAATCCATATTAAGTCTACTTTTACTGTAGTAGAAACATGAGAGAGGTTTGGAAAAACATCAGTATACAAAGTTATTGGCCTTGCGTGATTGGAAAACCTTCGGTATGTTAATCCACCTTCCCTCCTTTCTAGTCATTTTGAAAACCCCTGGCTCACCCATTCAGGCAGCAGCATTCCTAGCCAAGCCAGAACTCCTTAAGGCAAACGCCATTCATTGTCTGCAGAGGTTCATTTGCTGAAAGCGAAGCAAGAAAAAAAATCGAGTGAAACTAGATTATTTTATTTTATTTTATTTGTGGTTTTTCATGAGCACACATCAGAAGGCCATCTAGTTATCTGAGCAACAGTTGGGTAGAGAATTGGAGGGCAGTGTGAAAGTGGTGAGGGCCATTAAGTCTTCTGTTCCCCATTGCACTACATTTTGAGGGTCATTGCTCCTTCCTTTTAGAGCAAAGCGTATTTTGCAAATGAACACAGTATCTGGCTGTTAAGGGACTATGCTAGGAATCGCATGTGCTTTTTGTGGTGGCTTCCATTGTGCCCTCCCAAGAGGCAGCATATTGTTAAATTTAATTAAAATGTACTTTTCTAAGCTTGTCTTTTCAGAACCCTGATTAAGTACAAATGGTGGATCTTGTTATGTAGAAGAATGGCTAGTAGCATGGCATTTGCAAAGGTCTGTTAGTAAGCTGGCGCATATGAAGTGCCTCCTTTTTAAAACAGTACTTAATCTATAGGGATTTGCCTTTATTCTGTGTAAAACAATTTATGCTTCTCTGATGCCTCTGTTGCTTCACCTGGCCTGCAGCAGCTTTCCAGACTTGCAGTATGTCACATTTAGTTGAAAATGCAAGGGATTAAATTCATCATGCAAAAACAAAAGAACATTTTTAAAAAGGACAAGGGCTTTGCCCTGCCTTAAAAGCTTTCATTAAGATATAATAAGGTAAAAGGTAAAGGTGTGGCCCCCCCCCCCCGCCCGCAGATGCTTGCAGATATAATAGCCTTTAAATTTCCACATTGCTTTTGTCTTTTACCCCAGGGACGTGGTGGCTCAGCTACCAAGTTGGCAGCTCAGAAGTTCGAATGCCGGGTGCCACAGCAGCGGAGTGAGCTCCCGGTATTAACCCCAGCTCCTGCCAACCTAGCAGTTTGAAAGCATTTAAATGCAAGTAGATAAATAGGGACTGCTGTAAAAAGCGGGAAGGTAAAACAGTGTTTCCTTGCAGCCATGCTGGCCAAATGGGCACAGACTTGCATAACACTGGCTCTTTGGCTTGAATATGGAGATGAGTCCTACCCCTAGATTCAGACACAACTAGCATGCATGTGCAGAGGGAAGCTTTACCTTTACCCTTTTGTCTTTTAAATTTTTGTCTTTTATTTTTGCTTCACGTATATGCTTGAGCAGACTAACCTGGCTACCTCTTCTAAAACCGGGATTCAGTGGGTCAGTGACCAATTGTTCCATTCCCAAGGGATGGATGCTGGGGAGTGGCATTGCTTGGGAATGTTGTTTTCATTTTATTTAAAATAATTTTACGCCATCTTTCTGCCAAGAAGCCTTATGTCATTAAAACCATAATGTTAAGAGCAAAAAAGAAGAAAAAGAAAAAGAAATAAAAGAGGAAATGATTCAGATATTTTAAAAGAATTATATCGATATTAAGAAAGTTATGTATTATTACCTTTTTAAGGAAAAGCTTGCCTGAAGAGAAAGGTCTTCATCTAAGTGTGGAAAGACCACAAAAAATAGGGCCATCTGGCAGCCAGGAACAGCCGTAGAGAAGACTCTCTCCCATGTCTCCATTAAACACCTACAGTATTTTTGAGCTGCTGCTTTCAGAATAATTCTGAGTGATGGCCTCTCTGGAAACTACCTTTTCTAGAGTGGGAATAGTATTTACCATATGAGAGACGGTGCTTTTTTCTTGACCCTTTAATCCCTGGTAATTCATGTCTCAAAGATGGGGGACAATTCCAGGACATGAAGAGGGCAAAAAAAAAAAAAAGTGATCCTTCTGGTCCTCTGTAAAAGAGCAAGACTCCAGGATTTTATTGTTGAATGAAAATGTATGATAATTTTGACAAAATTGATTAGTTTTTAAATCTAGTTTTGTCTCTAAGTTGTTTTGGAAGCCCATTGTGACTTATTTATGGGGAGGCTATCACAGTTGTCTCCAGAACTACTGAGCACATTACATTATGTCCTACAAAGTTAGCACAATAGATTTCTTCTCTGAGCCAGAGGACTGGAGGCTGCTACATCCTAGGGTTTTCATTCATCAACAGAGAAGGAACAACAGTTGGCTTACTTCTCCTTGTAAGAAAATACATCTAGGCTGCATATCAGGGTTGCCACTTTCTGGAATGTCAGGGAAATGGAAATTGGCAGCGAAAGCCAGGGAAATTGGTTTGATGTCAGGGAATATCATGGAAGATGTGATTAAAATATATAATTTCTAACTTGATTTCAGTTTTGTAATGTGGCTTCAGAGAAACCATTTTAGATAGAACATATATTTACTTTTTAGTGTACCTTTAAAACAATAACAAAAATGTTATGTCATTTGTTAGCATTCAGAGTTCACTTGAACTGGAGTTTGTATTTTGGTGTCATTTTTGGTGCAAATGCAAAACAGATGTTGGTGCAGTTAATGTTGAAAGAAGCTGATATTGGTTCTCTTACTTTGACAAATATTTTTGCCGTTGAGACTTGTGTAGTTGTAGAGTGGAAAATTTCACAAAGCTTCGGATTAATGCAACACAACCTATTCATTTTTTAACTTGTGGTTGTATTTGAATGGTGGTCAGGGAAATAGACAAATATTGGCCAGGGAAAAATCAGGGAAATAAAAAATAAAATGTAAGTGGTAACTTTGAATTTCCTCTTGTCCTGGTCATGCAGATAAAAAGAGGGAAGGCTGTACTGGCCCTATCCATAGCCAGAGGAGCAAAACCCACCTATTGCTTTTAGAGCTCAAACTCCAGCAGTAGCAGACCAGTTGGCATGTAACCAAACAGCTTGTTTTGACTGTGAAAACGGATGCCCTTCCTTTTTTGTTGCTTCCACACAAGTCCCTTTCCCTTCTGTATCTTGTCTGGTCAATTTGTAAACTTGATGGCAAGCAGTGTGTTTTCTTTTTAATTATTCCTGGCCATTTTTGGAGACTATAATTGTCTGTGAAACAGGATAAGAACGAAAATGATGATGATGATGATGATGATGATGATGATGATGATGATGATGATGCCTCTTGTCTATTGTTGTCTTCTCTTGCTATTGCCAGTTTCTTGAGGTCTTTCCCAGGCTTGCTGCATGAGTTTCTTTGGATAAAGTATAAATATGGAATATTTGATGCATATGCAAAGAGTGTTCCATACAACTGAGCTGGAATTCTCCCTTTGGATGTGGCTTTTCATTCAGGCTGGCTGAAGTTGATGATATAAATTATGATTTGAAATCACTATTGTTGTATTTTATTTAACAATGTGATTCCCACCCCCAGTGCACTTGTCCTTGATTCAACCTACTCAAAAATGTTTCACCAGTTTATATTTTGATATTTTGCACAATCACCTTACCTGGGTTGACTCCATCTCAAATAACCCTGTGTCAATTGACACTACCAGTGCCACAGTGCACACTGAACAAGGGAACACTTGTTCACAGTGGGAGAGTCTTAAATGTAGCGTTATTTGAGGGGGAGTCAATCCTGGTAAGGTTGTAACAGCCAAGACTGTGCTTTTTGGAGGAATTAAAAGGCAACGTGATTAAATCACAATCTATTATATTCCCTTCCAGCGTAGCACTTTTAGAGAGAAGGGCGAGGATTTTACTTTGTCTAGGGTTGCCATTCTGAATCACCTTTGCTCTCAAGGAAGCTGTTGAAAGTAAAACCCTAGTTTCCCAAGAATTTCCAGTACAGTGTATTGCATCATGTGATCAGTAAAAGGCTCCACAAATAACATCTGTCAAAGTAAGGAAGTAAGGTTTTCCTCTCCCCCCTTTATACGTATCAGAAGCACCACAGCACAATTAATTAATAAATGAGATACTTTTTGCCTAGTGACGGACAACATAAAGAGCATTTGGGACAGTTAGTGACAAGCCTTCTGTACTCTGTGTTCAGGGCGTAGAGTTCACTTACATAGATGAGAAGTCAGCATGAAACACCCAACTCTGGTCTGCTATTTCTCAAACTTGGGGTCCCCAGATGTTCCCGAACTAAAGCTCCCAGAAGCCTTCACCACTGGCTGTGGTAACCAGAATTTCTGGGAGCTGTAGTCCAAGAACATCTGGGGACCCAAGTTTGAGAACCAAATGACACTCAGACAACTGCATCCAGTTGTTTCTTCCTGTGTTCTAGTCCTTGCATTCTGTGCTGTTCCTTTACGTTTTACAGATGTTCTGAAAATGTGTTTTCTTGAGTATTTTCCGGAAGGGGTGGGATGATAGCCAAAGAGTGGATGCACACTGTGATATCACTTTGTGTAATGCCTGCTAGGTAACTGATTTTATCAGTAGGGGTTGGTGAGGCAGAGGCATCCACTTATGATTCTACTACTTTAGTTGAATGCTATATGTCCTTGTTTTGCATTGACTAAATTAGGCCAGACTGAATGAGCATACCTGCAGAGTAGCACAGGGCCAAAGCTGTGATTCTTAGCGTTTGTCGTTTGTTCATCCAGTTTTTATACCAACCACCCAGCAGATTGCTGCTCTGGGAGATGTACAATAGAGGTAAAGATGGAATTTATATAACAACTATGACAAGCTAAACCTGATCTACAAGAAATAAGAAAGGCAGGCAGCAAAAATGTTTTATACTCCCCCCCCCCATCACATTGGGAGAGCCTCCCTAAACGTTTCTGTAAATAGCTCAGTTTTCAGCTGCTTTTTAAAGGCATGAAGGGGAGTGTGCTTGCCCTATCTCCTGTGGCAGCATATTCTGCTGAGAATGCCCCAGCAGAGATGGTCTCAAGGTGTTGGTATCCCCAGACCTGCTCTCTGTGAGGCTCTGCGGAGATCTTTTGCTTTGATTTTAGGCAGTGTTTCTTGTACTACCGTGTACCAAAGTACTCCAAAGCAATAGATAGCATATCCAAGTAATAGCCTAGGACGGTATTTGGGAACAAAGCAAAGATCTTATGAAAACCGTCTGGTGTTTTCAAGGAAATGGTTGCATTAGATACTGTATATACTCGAATATAAGCCTAGTTTTTCAGCCCTAATTTTGGGCTGAAAAAAGGGGCCCTCAACTTATATTTGGGTCAATAATTTAACCACGGAGGTAGGTGCTTGGGTCGGTGGCTAAAGTTCATTTTGAACATCGCACACCGCTTCTCCTGACCCCCCTCTGCATCATGGTAGAGCGGCACGCGATGTTTAAAATGACTTTTAGCCACTGAGGCAAGCACTTGCCTTGGTGGCTAAAAGTCATTTTAAACATCACACAATACTCCCCCAACTCACAAAGGAGGAGCTGCCAGGCCTTGCTGCATTTCCCACCCTAGACTTATACTCGAGTCAATAAGTTTCCCAAGTTTTTTTGGGGGAGGGGGTTTAAATTAGGGGCCTCGACTTATACTCGGGTCAACTTATACTCAAGTATATACAGTAGTTTATAAATGGAAGATACCATGCAGTTGCTTAGCTCTAGTGTTGTAGTCTCTGTATCATCCTGTTTGGTGACAGGAGTGGGCAATACAGTATTTGGAGGGCAGGTTTGACAAGTACAGTGCTTCATCTCTCAGCTAGAAGTCTTGCTCTGGATATTTTGGGGGGTGCTTCCAATTACCATCTCGGTGCATTTTGTAAACATAAAATACAGTGGTACCTTGTATAAAGGAATTAATTCGTTCCAAATGAAATTATGTTAAGCAAATTTTCCTTTATACAAATTTCCCATAGGAATGCATTGAAAATAGAGTGATTCCACTTTTATGTCGTATGGATTCTCCCCATAGGCGATATGTTATACAAGCTGTTTGTTATACAAGGATCCACTGTATATTACAATCATATGTCTGGCAGAGATTATGCAGTAGATCTCCTTTAGGCTCAGATCTGAACTCCCCCCCCCCATCTCTCTATGTTAGTTGAGCCATAAAAAGGTACAGTAGTAGGAAAAGAATAAGATTGAAAGTGAAATGGATAGACTTGACGAAGGAAACCATGACCTTTATTTTCAAGACCTTTACTGGGCAATTATTGGCATGACCTTTTGGAGTTCATTAATTTGTGGGGCTCCTGTAAATCAGAAGTGATTTGACAGCACATTGTAAGGTGTCTGTGGGTTTCCCGATACGTTGAGATGGATTTTTCAATAAAAGTATTTCCAGTTTAGTCTCACAAAATGGTTTATTATCTGTGTCTTCTTCTTTAACAAAGGGTTTTAACTTGGGATGCACAACACAGTCAGACGCTTCAGGAGTGAGAAACGGGTTTACAGGGGTTCTCCTTCACAAGGCCCTCAAATAAACTGTTCTCAGGGTTGTCACTGCCCAAAACAAACTGTCCAAGCTACCCGAACCCCCTCTGGGTCGGTTCCCGGGGAGTCCAACATACCCGCTCCTCCTACGGGCTGGTTCCACAGTCCACTTTTAATGTCTCCAGACCACATCCTTTTCCTTGGGGCAGTGATGGCGAACATTTTAGAGACCAAGTGCCCAAACTGTGATTCAAAACCCACTAATTTTTTGCAAAGTGCCAAGACAGCAGTTTAACCTGAATACAGGTGGCTGTGAAGGGCCGATGTCAGGTGCCCACAGAAAGGGCTCCGAGTGCCACGTTTGGCACCTGTGCCGTAGGTTTGCCAACACTGCTTTAGGGACTACTTGCTCTGGTGGTTGGGCGGGTTTCAGTGCCCTTCCAGTGGGACTAAGACCTTGTGCTCGCAACCAAGTCCACTTCTCTGCAAAGCGTTTCTCTCTTTGAAGTTGTTGGATTTCCTTTCTTTTCCTCCTATACTCTCTCACCTCTCGCTCTCCCCGGTAGGAGCAACCCAGACCACGAGCCCTCCTCTTATAGCTTTCAGCTTCCTGGTCAGGCATCATCATCTTTTCCCATGAGACGGTGTCTGGATTCTCCATCCATACCCACTGCCAACCTGGGGGCAGGATATGTGGACGGCCTCTTGTATATCCCTCATGTGTTGTGTCATTATAGTCGTGACTGACTCTTCGTGACCCCATGCCCATGGAGTTTTTCTTGGCAGGAATACTGGAATGGCTTGCCAGTTCCTACTCCAGGCACCTACAGCACCTGGTATTCCCTGGTGGTCTCCCATCCAAGTACTAACCAGGCCCGACCCTGCTTAGCTTCCAAAATCAGGCGAGACTGGATGTGCTTAAGGGCATATTTACCCCTCAGCTATGGGCTTGTTTGAAGCTCCCGCCTTTTCTCTCTCTTTTGTTCTTTCTTTCTCCAACTGCCTCCCTAACTCTTCCACCTGTGTTTCACTCTCTGGTGGGTGTGTGCTAAGCCCTTCTGCTCCTGCTATAGTGTCTACACTAGGGCATGGGGTTTCCTCTGCGTTGACAGCAGACGGCCCTCTGCGCTGGGTTAAACCGGTTTCTGAGGTGACACACATAACAATGGATTTCTGCAAGTAAGTATGTCTCTTCAAGAGTTTTAAGAACTGCACATTTTCCTGATCATGTTTATTAGATTGAGGACAAGGAAAATTTGATATACAGTGGTACCTTGTATAAAGGAATTAATTCATTCCAAATGAAATCATGTTAAGCAAATTTTCCTTTATACAAATTCCTATAGGAATGCATTGAAAACAGAGTAATCCCATTTTTATGTTGTACAGATTTTCCCCATAGGCGATTATGTTAAGCAAATTTCCCCTATCCCCGGAATTTTTTATTTTGTATAAATTTTATGTTATACAAGCTGTTTGTTATACAAGGGTCCACTGTATTAACCTAAACATAGAAGGCAGTGGAATTCCATGAAATGGAGGCCTCAGTGTAAGAACTGTTGGACCCAATTTAAAAAAACCTCTAATATCCACAACTTTTTTGTCTTGTCAAGAATTAAAATTTATAATCCCTGTTCCATTATGGGAAAATTAAGATTTAATACGTTAATTTTCCCATAATGGAACAGGGATTATAAAGTAAAGCTATTTTCACAAAGGCCTTAAAAAGGACTTTAGCAATAAAAATGTAAAATAGCTAATTTAAATTTTTAAAAATCTGGTTTTTAAATTTTAAAAATATGATTTAATTTTTCCCTGTTAAGGCCACTGATTTTCATCCACTCTAAATCTGTCCCTCCGGGGGCTCTCTTGTGTGTACAGAGGAGGTGGGGTGGGGGTGTTGTGAGATTTTTGAGAAGCAGATGGTCTCTAGCAAAACGTTGAGTGACTAGATTGCATGGAACGCTGCTTCATCTGATTATCTCATGCTCAGCTGTGTGAATGCAAGCTGTTCCTTTGCCCAGAGCAATGTCCCTGAAATAGTATCAGGATGCTGGAGAAGAATGGCAGAAACCTAAAATGTAACCCCAACACAGCAGCAATTCCGGTGCCAGACTGCATCGTTGGTGTCTCCTTGGAGTTTGGCCAGAGATTTTAGCCGGTAGTGTCTGAGTGCAGAAAATGACAGTGTTTGGTTCTTAAAAACTGAAAAAGTATTTTTTATGTCATCTTGATTCAGTATATAATTTGCCCCATGTCATATGAGCATGTACACTTCTGCCTGTCTGTACTGACGTTTGCCATAAAAACAGTGTTAAAACCGTTCAAATTGAGGGCTGGGAGCGTGAGAACGGACAAAAAAAATATTTTTTTTACCCAGCCTGTTGTTAGTCTGTGGAACTCCATGCCACAGGATGTGGTGATGGCATCTGGCCTGGATGCCTTCAAAAGGGGATTGGACAGATTTCCTGGAGGAGAAATCCATCACAGGTTCCAAACCATGATGGAGATGTGTAATCTCCTGGCTTAAAACCAGGGTACTTCAAGGGCCAGATGCAGGGGAGTGGTATCAGGAAACAGATATCTAGTCTTGTGCACTCCCAGATGCATTTGGTGGGGCCACTGTGAGATACAGGAAGCTGGACTAGATGGGCCTTTGGCCTGATTCAGCATGGCTCTTCTTATGTTCTTATGTTCAAATTATCATATCTAAAATCCCAAACTATCCCTATATAAAATTGCAAATTTCTAAAACCACAATCTTAATTGTCTTTTAAAACACATCAAAAGCAATATAAACAGGCAGTAATCAAAGAAAAATTAAGCACTTATCGTTCCAAAGATGGCACAAATGCTGCTGCTGTGGGGTTGCTTTTGATCCCATCAGGTCATGGATAACCACTGTGTAGTGGATCGAAAGTCATGTCTAGGACACTGGAGATTTGGATTTGAATCCCAACTGGGCTATGAAAACTCACTGCAAGGTAACAGTGGTAAAAACCATTCTTTAAACATCTCATAGGGTTCATGAACCCCATGTGGCTTTGGATATGTTATGGCTGTAACAACAATGAACTGATGGACCCCAAAAGATCCTGTCAAGAACAGCCATGCTCAAGTCTTGCAGAAGAAAGGCTGCAACTTTTGTTATTGAGTTAATCAATCTCACATTTTTTTCTTCCTTGTACAGATAGCCTTTATCTGGTACTCGAAAGAACACGTGTGTTACAGAAGAATCTGTGACAAAAGGGTGTTGCATAGGCAGAGTGGTGCTAGCATTCCAAGTGTTAGCTTTCACAGTTCACGCTATTCTGGTACAGCAATACCTTGGTTTACGAGTACCTTGCTCTATGAGTGTTTTGAAAGAGGAGCAGACAATTCTGATCAATTTAGCTTTGTTCAACGAGCAATGTCTTGCATTATGAGTACTGGAGCAGGTCACATGATCAGAAGTGGGCCAGTTGTAGCTCTCCCTCTCTCCTTGCTGGATTGTGGGGGATTGTCTGGAACGTTCCATCTCAGGCAAACCTCAGAAGTAGGGGGAGGAGAGAGGAATGGAGGTTTTCCTTGCACCATCCAGGAACGTTTTCAAAGGAGAGTGCAGGTTAGGGGTTTTATTATATTTATATTTTATATAGGGGTTCTTTATATTTATATTTTAATTAATTTTTTCCAACATTCGTTCTTATTTTTCAAACACTTTCTAGTCATGGGGCAGCTAGTCAAGTGTGTAGAGGGCTACAAATTGCACTTTATTATTGTCAAATTAAAAACACAGAGTAAAATCCAGTTAGTTCCAAGCAGAGCAGATTCTGCAGCCAGGTACCTAAACCAAGATGTGGACATGGACTTCTAGGAAACTTTTTTTTGTGAGTTTCGGCATTTTGTGTGTACAGTATTTGGTCTATGGGCCCCAGAATGAATCATCTGAGTTTCCATTATTTCTTATGGGGAAATTTATTTTGTTATATTAGTGCCTTGGTTTACAAGCATGCACGTTTCTGGAACAGATTATGCTCATAAACTAAGGTATTACTGTACGTCTCGTGACACAGTGGTTAAATGCCTGTACTGCAGTTAAGTACTGCAGTTAAAACTGTCCTCACGACCTGGAATTCAATCCCAGGTAGCAGGCTCATGGTTGACTCAGCCTTCCATCCTCCCAAGGTCGGTACAATGGGGGTGGAGGAATGTGTAGCCTGCATACTGTAATTAAAAACTCTAAACCGCGCAGAGAATACTTGAAGTAGTATGGGGCGGTATATAAGCAGAACACTTTCTTTTAATCTTTCTTATATGGTTGTAGTTATATATTGTCTTGTTTTGATGTTAGTTTTTTTCTAGTTCATTGTTCTGTTGAGTGGTTTGTTTGCACCATTGTCAACTTCCTAGAGTGGCTTTGCTGCCAAATATAAATCCAATAAATATGCAAATACTGTAAAAATAAACTTTCCTTTTCTTATCTCTCTGTCTCACTCAGAATGCTTTCATACTGGATCTCAGCTTCTTTCGCTTCTTGTTAACGTGTGATTAAATTTACAGTCTACTTGTTGCTTGATGGATTTGCAGTTTGTAAAGGTTGCTCGCTTTTGCCTGTGTGGCGACCACAGCCGTGAACCTCTGCTCATCTGCAGTCTTTGTTTCTTCCTGACTTGAAGAGGCTTTCCCTCTCAGTTGTTGGACCCTTTCTAAGTTATACATGCAAGCTCATAACTTAATTGTTTCATTTGTGACCACCTGTGTCAGACTGGGCTTCATTTTGTGCCTAGGTGTTCCAAAGTGGCAGTTGCCATGGTTGGCTATTCTGAAGCCCTGAGTGCACAGAGTGCAATGACTGTTGGGCCTAAAGGGGAACTGGGCAGTCTCCACGGGTAGTCATAGTCACCTACTGACCCAGTCCCTCAGGCAGTCGCAGGGACTGCCCTGATGTGGGGTTTAGCCAGATCTGGTTGTCTGACGTGTGGGGAGGCTGGCCAGTGGCACCTAGAATGTCACATATCACCTTAAGCAGAAGTGGGAGCAGGGCAGTGTTCTCTGTCTCTGATGAAGGAACATGGACTTTGCCATTATCAGTGATGGTGAGAGAAGGTGGTACAGTAATGTGCCTTCCTCACCAAACTTGATGGAGGAAGGACACTTGAAACCCACATGGCTTCCTGTCAGAGCCCAGTAGAGCCAGTTATGGGGGGGGGCGTGGTTTACAAGCAATTATGCAGGTTACACATTGCCCCTTCCCCCATTGAGTTGGGTACACATACCAACCTCAGAAGGATAGAAGGCTGAGTGAACCTTGATTTTGCTACCTGGAATTGAACGCCAGGTCATGAGCACAGTTATAGCTGCAGTATAACACTTTAACCACTGTGCCACACGGCTCTGGTGAACCTGTCTAAAAAAAAAACCTGGACTATTGGGATCAAACACTTAAAATATGGCAGCCTTCCCACATGCATGTATTGGACTACCATTACTATCCTCTTTGATGGTTGGTTGGCATGCTTGTTGGGGATAGTGGGTGTTGATACTCATTTGGGCATCACTGGTTTGGGGAATGCTGCCTTGCAGTATATGTTTAGTTATGTATATGAGCTTTTCCTTTAAACCTCAAAGAACTAAATACCTTTATAGATAAAATACAATGAAATTGTACCTTGAATTCCCCAAGCAAAGTCAAATTTTATTATGGACCAGATGTTTCCCATGGCTTATTTTAGAGCGAGCCGGCTGGATAGCTCTGTAGTTTATGTATCTGGCTGCAGAGCCAGAGGTTGACAGATTTCCCCTCTGTGCCCCCTTGGGAGCACAGCCAGCCTGGGTACCCCTGGGCAAGATGTACAGTCCCAGGATACCCCCAGAAGAAGGGAATGATGAACCACTTCTGAGTAAAGTGCTCCCTGTATGTGCTAAACTAGGATTACCACAAATCAGAACTCTACATTCACCATTTTATTATTATTATTATTATTATTATTATTATTATTATTATTATTATT
>JAHTLZ010000225.1:3245780-3269927 GCA_023846285.1 Phrynocephalus versicolor | reverse complement strand
CTACTACTACTACTACTACTACTACTACTACTACTACTACTACTACTGGGGAAGAATACAATATGTAATTCAACGAGACCCTTATAGCAGGGCTGTCCAACTTTGAACAGGCTGAGGTCTACTTTTTCCAGCCCGAAGTGCCTGAGGGCTACTACACTAAAACCTCTATTTACGAATAGTATCTGTTCTGAGCGCATGCTCATAAGTAAAAAAAATTGTAAGTAGAGCAGCAGTTACCCATAGAAATGCATTGAAAATCAATTAATCCATTCTGGAGGGAACATAGTTCAATGCTTTCCTATGGGAAGGCTGACCATTCACATGCTTCCTTTGCACGCGCTCGAGCTGGTGTGGGCGGGTGCAAGGGAGACGTGTGCATGCTTGCCCGGGCGGCTGGAAGACTTTTTTTTTTATAAGGCACACTTTCCCTCCCAACCTGCCTGGGGCCTGACTCAACTCCCCCCCCCCTCCATCCTCCTCCTCTTTTTCCCCATCTCCCTTCCAGCCCCCTTGCTGGAATTCTCCAGGGGAGAAGAAGAGGGGAGACATCACCATGCAGAGGAGGTGGACACATATGCGACCCCGTGTCTCGCTTTCTCCTCCCCTCCCTTTGCTTCGCACTAGTGACTCTGCTGGTCACGAGACAGTGGCATGCCAATCATCTGGCCGGGAGGGGGAGCAGGGAACTGCACCACGGCCCTTGAGCTGCCCTGCTCGGCTGAGACAGTGGGCTGGCAGACCCAGAACTTTGCTGGAGCAGTGGTGGTCCTTGGGGTGTGGGAGGTAGAGGTGGATAACTTATCCCCTCACTTTTTAAATTGATGGCCAGCGGGCTACTTCTGAACCCTTCGCGGGCTACTGGTAGCCCTCGGTCTACCTGTTGGACAGGCCTGCCTTATAGGAAATCTCGACAATCTGGGGAGGGATGACCTACATAGCCTATCTTTTAAATATATGGGCTTTCTTTAAGAGTACATAGGGTCATACTGGGTTTCTTGTTTGCTTTTCTTAGTCTGTTATGTTAATCAGAGATCTCCACTGGTGGTGATGGCGCTTTCCAAAATGAAGATCTTTTCTGTGATACAAAAGGGGACTCTTTACCTGTCATGTCATTATCCAGGAGGCAGACCTGTGGATAATGAAAAATAGAACTGTTCTTTTGCCAGAACTGTTCTTTCACCTCCTTGTATAGAATCCGGGCTGTCAGCATGAAGTTCAGAGTACGATGGGATATAATAAGCTGTCCTTCTTAGTATTGGCTGGGAGAAGTGGTAAAATTGACATCATTCTGTTATACAAAAATCATACACTGAGGTTGTAGGATTCTGGGCTGAACCATTTTGAACTAAAAATAATAATAATAGTCGTTCATTTACACACACACACACACACACACACACACACACATCCTCTGTTTATAATAAATTGCATTTAGGCTTAGATAGTAGGGATTAAATAGCAGGTTCCTTGATGTCCTCGTTTACTGCACATAAGGAGCATTTTTGTGAGAGGGATGTTGATGACATCAGCACCACCAGTTGCAGAGTAAAGGGTTTTTCTACTAAACTCCCTCTGATGGGTAGAAAGGGTTTTTTCCTCTCCTCCCCTTTGCCTCATCTGCAGATCCCATTGTCTGCTTTTTAACTTAACTGATATTTCCTCCACACATTTCCTTTCCTTCTAATCTCAATTTGGCCTCCAAATGCAGCAATGGATATCTAGTGAAATAGCTGGTAATCCATAAAAGAGTCTAAAATGTATTAGGACTAACTCTATTTTTTTTTTACCCAGCTAAGCTGAACGACTGAATTATTTATTTATTCAATTTATGTCCTGGTTCCATTAGTGCCAAGAAGTTCTAAGAAGTTACCACAAATCTATTACAAAATAAAGATAAAAGCATTAAATACAGCCTACAATTAACCCTTAAAAACTGATGACACAGACCAATCATATAAAACCAGAGTGGATGGTGGGGAGGTGATCAATCAGAGTCGGTGTGGAAGGTCTCCCCCAAAAGCCATTCCTTGGGTTGCTGACTAAATATCGATATGGAGGGGGCTAGGTGGAGCTCCTCTGGGAGCTGGTTCTATAAGGTTGGAGCCACCACAAAGAAGGCCCTGCCTCTTGTAGCAGACTTATGGAAATTTAGTAAGTCAGCACTTAAGTTTAATTGATTCTTTGAATACTGTATGTTTAGCTGAGACTAGCAACTGGATATGTCCTGGAGTCTTTCAAGTGCTACATTTCTCTCTGTGTTGCAATAGACTAAGATGGCTTCATTGGGATGTCTTCTAAAATGTGGAATGGTTCTAAGGTGTGTCCCTAAACTCACTGGGAATAAAATCAATATCCAGATTCTATAACATGCTTGTGAAGAGCCACTTTACATTTTGTAATTTAGTCACAGTCATCCAATTGCAAAATACATGTGCCTCATGTCCCTCTGAAGAACAGCATGTGTTTTTCTTGGCAAGAAACTTGGAATCATCCTTTTCAGGTGCCATGTACTTCGCCAAGAAAAACAAAGATTTCAAATGCATGCATACTGTTCTTCATTGGTAGGAGGCAGGCACATTTTGAAATTGGGTACCCTTCCAGCTGACATTTTAAAGGAGAAAGCAAGGAGCAATCTTTACACATATTGGGAGTCACCATAACTCTTGCACACAAACATACATAGAAAATGGAATATCTTAACATGCTTATAGCTGTCATGCATATATTCCATATTTGTTATCATTCATCAAGACATTCTAAAACTCCCCTATGTCCTTCCAGATACCAGGGTGGTGTACTGATACAGTTAAAAATAAAATATTACATGAGATAATGTACTGGGGACACACACACCGTATAATGTGTTTAGTCAAATAAACAAAAAAATTGATGCAAAAGCAGTGAAAAAGAACAGATCAGTCTGTTAAAATGCCTTGGCAAATCACAAGGCTTTGAGCTCATGCCAGAAGACTTGCGATTTTGGTACAAGGTATACCTCCAGAAGGAAGTTTTTCCATCACTGGGAACCCCACAACTCAGAATGTTGTCATTTATTGGTGTAGTACAGGGGTGTCCAAACTGTTTGCAAGAAGGGCCAGATTTGGCAAGGTGAAAATGTATGGGGGCCGACCTTTCAGACGCATTTGGCCCCTTGGCCGAACTTTGGACAAGTCTCTATAACATGCAAGGAGGAAGGGAGGACACTGCAGGAACGGAGCCAGGGGCGGGTAGGCTGGGCAGGGGGTTGGGGGAACGGACAGAGGTAGGGAGGGTAGGCAAACCGTAAAACTGCAAGCTGATGCCTCCATCCGGTATGGGGAAAGGCCATCTGGCGGGGATGCATGACGGGTTGAGCTGGCGGAGAGAAGAGGCCGGGGGCCACTCGAAATTTGTAAACGGGCCACATTTGGTCCCCGGGCCTGACTTTGGACATGCCTGGTGTAGTATATATGGGCATGAACCACTCTTTGACGGTTTGGCCTGGCGCAGGTGTTTGCACCTGCACAGGTATTCTGTGGGTGCTGTGTGCTTCCTTCCCCTTTCTCCTCTGGGTGATTGCCCACTCAGAGCCAGCACAGTGCACTTTCATCCTCCTCCTCCTCCTCCTCCTCCAGCATCCACCCATTCATATGAGGAGGTCGGTCAGGGAAGGCCATAGCACTGCCTTTGAGAGGGCATTCACCCAGAGGAGATAGGGGAGGCAAGTACTTAGCACCCGTGGAGCACCCATGTTGGCACTGCACTGAACCATGGTTTTGCCCATCTCTAGTTATACATCTATTGATGTACCTAGTAGATGTGTAAAGTTTCCCAAAATTTTGAAGCTCAGGTGGAAAAAATACTTTTTTCTGGAAAGAAAAATAGAAATTTTAGGAAAAATTGAAAAAAAATGCTGCATTAGCACACCCCACCCCGTTTTACAGCTTGAAAATCATTCTGTTCCTTTAGGAACATACAATATGACTATGGACAATTTGACTTGGCATAAAATTATCACAACTAGCATATTAAAATATAGTTTGTCCAAACAATTATTACAAACAGAATTTACTTTTTCAATAATATTTATATGTAATTGTAAGTAACAAACGGAGTAACAGTCTCCTGAACTATTTACTAGTTTAGATGGAACAAAAAACCCCCTCTAAAAACAATGTTTAAAAATCCAGAATTAACTATTATTTATATTTCCGCTCCACAGTATTAAAAAATGAAATAAAAACTTCATTCTCATAAAAATAATAGAAGAGAGGGGAGTGTATAGAAACGAGTGGAACTAAGTTTCAGTGAATGGGCATGAAATTTAATCAGAATCATTTTTGTTGCTCTGTATTTTCTTCTAGTGCTTTGAGGCCCAGTGAAGAGGACAGAACAGAACCAAACATACCCACCCACATGTAAAAACAAAAGCGAAACCTTTTTATTTTTCTTGTGACAATAGAAGCACCTCCGACCTAAAGGAATACCGTAAATGCATCTTGTTCTAGCATTGGAGAGTTCAGTTTGTAACCTAGGACCTCAGTGCACAGAAATTAGAATAATCTGATACTATGCATATTTTTAGAAATGATTTGGAAAATATTAGAACACCCTGCCCTAAAATATTTATTTATTTATTTATTTATTGGATTTTTACCCTGCCCATCTTCCGAAACGGAACTCTGGGCGGCTTACAAAAGCTGAACAAGTCAGCAAACAATACAGTATGGGCAACAAAACAAAATTAGGGAAGCAGTACGATAGGGAGCACCAACAACAATATAAAAACAACGTAATAAAACAACTAGGGCATCATGACATCTTGACAAAGCAATCACAGGCTCAATGGCCACAGTAGTTGGAGAGCATGTAGATGGCGGGGGGGGGGAGGGAATTAAACTAAACCGCCAAAAGCCTCGCTAAAGAGCAGAGTTTTTAATGCTCGGCGGAAGGCTAACAGGGACTCTGCAGAGCGCACTTCGCTTGGTAAGCTGTTCCAAAGGGAGGGGCCAGCCACCGAGAAGGCCCGGTTACGGGTGATGGATTTTCGGGCCTCTCTAGGGGTGGCGACCCGGAGCGAGTGTGCTCGCGACTGCCGAACTGGACCGGCCGAGGTTGATTGCTGGACGATACGCTCATCACGTTTCAATAACACATCCCCTAATAATTTTTTATTTTTCAATTTTTCCAGTTTCCCGGGCCTTCACATCACTAGTACCTAGAGAAACATATCTCGAGTATATCTAACTTTGTAGCTTGCACGTATTGTTTTATTGTCTTCCAATTGACCAGAGTCTTATTAACACAGAAGTCACATGGCTGTCCTTTTATTAATTCCATCCTGCAAAAGCTCAGGCTGGGGGAAGTCCTCAGCCCTTTTTGCCAACATGATACATTAAATTGTGTTGTTTATGAAACAACCCAAATATTTGCTTAATATCTTTCCATAGGCAGGACATTCTACAAATCAGAAATTTATTTATTATTTATTTTTGCAAAATGTTTTTACCTGCCTTTTTCCATAAGAAGAGCCCATAGCATCTGTCTTCATTAAAAGAGAAAAACAGCAAGTATACAAATATTAGAAAGCTTCCAATACCACACTACAACAGACAAACATCAGAAATATTCAGAGCAGCAAGGCACAGCAGTTTAACAATCCCTTTCAAATAGTGAGGTACTCAGGGAAAACTTGCCCTAAAAGAAAGGTCTTATGCTTATGGAAGGGTAGGAAAGATGGGCCACCCTAGCCTCTTGTGAGAAGGAGTTCTAAAGTCTAGGAGCATCAACAAACAAGGTCATATCCTGTGTCTGCATCAAATGGTAGTGGTAGGACCAAGAGAAAGGCCTCGCCTGATGATCTTAACACCCAAGCAGGCTGATGGGTATATGGCATGTCAAATCCACATGCCTGCATACCTTATGTCCAGTATATCCTTGTACCTTAAAAGTAGGACCAGATTTTCATGTTTTAGGGGTCCTGAGAAATGCAGTAAAAAAAAGTAACATATTCAAGCTGCAATTTTGAAGGTATGGGCAGGGAGGGATGCTCCCAGAGGTATTACAGTATCTGTATGTCTAAGGCAGGGGTCCTCAACCTAAGGCCACGGGGCTGGATGCAGCCCCCCAAGGTCCTGAATCCAGCCCCTGGGACCAATTGCAACCCCCCACCTACCCCCTGTTTTGTGAGCAAGCCAACCTCTGCAGCTGCTTTTGGACTGTGATCTGGCCCCCAGTGGTGTCTGGGCGGTGGTGGTCCGGCCCGCTGTTTGAAAACTTTGAGGACCCCTGGTCTAAGGCAACGTATTCTAAAGAGAGATTGATCCGCCTTATGTGGCCTTGAAGATGTGGTCAGTAATTGAATCACAATGCCTTTTATTTTCTGATTTATTTATTTTTCTTATTCCCTCTCCATAACAGCAGCTTACTATTTCGGGTGCCTTAGAGCTGTAGCAGAAACCATTTACTCGTATTTTCTAAAAGCAACTTTTCAAGCTCTCTCAGACAGGGCAATAAAGGAACTCGACATACTACAGTACGGAAGGTCACGACAGTGCTCTCTTAGCCTTTTGTTAAGGAGGACTTCCAATTGCTCTTGGTGCCTCTTACCAGGTCAAATCTGAGAAGCGCACTTGCATGGCTCATACAGTGGTACCTTGTATAAAGGAATTAATTCGTTCCAAATGAAATTGTGTTAAGCAAATTTTCCTTTATACAAATTTCCCATAGGAATGCATTGAAAACAGAGTAATCTCTAATCGCGACCATTTTTATGTTGTACGGATTTGCCCCATAGATGATTCTGTTAAGCAAATTTCCTCTTATCTCCGGAATTTTTTATGTTATACAGATTTTATGTTATACAAACCATTTGTTATATGAGGGTCCACTGTATTTGTATACTCCAGTGGTGAATGTGGCTGACTTAAGGCATTGGAGTCTCCAAGCTGATTTTTATATATCCCTCAGCTCCCATATTTAATTGGTAAAAATAATTCCCCCAGCAAAATAAAAATCAGTCATTTGCCCCTGGAGTCCCAAGCAGCTGCAGTTTGCCCTTAAAATTGGTTTCCTCCCCCTGAAATAGATACAGTGGTACCACGTATAAAGGAATTAATTCATTCCAAATGAAATTCATTTAAGCAAATTTTCCTTTGTACAAATTTCCCAAAGGAATGCATTGAAAACAGATTAATCCCTAATCATGTCCGTTTTTCTGTTGTATGGATTTGCCCCATAGGCAATTCTGTTAAGCGGATTCCCCCTATCTCCGGAATTGTTTTTCCTTTAAGCAGATTTTCTGTTAAACAAACCACTTGTTATTTGAGAGTCCACTGTACTGTATGGACTTCTGTGTCTACCTCTAGTTTTTGTTCCCCACCTTTTTGGTGAGACAATTTTGAAGGTCTTGGTTGCGGCTAGTGCAGAAAAGTTGCCTGTAGAAACGTGGAAGCCTTAGAAGATGCTGGCCAGAATTACAGTACTTAAGTCGAGAAAGAAAGAGGCAGCCTTTTACGGTCAGACTATTCCTCCCCTCTCTGGGGTTGATGTATCCCTATTGTTTACTTGTGGTCTTCTACCACAGTCTGTTGCAGAAAGGACACTTGTCTCCCTAAAACATCCTCCCACTTGGGTTATGTCTCGACTCAACATCAGACTGGAGTCCCTGCACAGAAACTAAGCTGAAGAGTACGTTGTTCCAGTTCCCTTTACCTCACTCTTCCTCTCTTCTACTGTTGTCATGGGAACCCAAGAGGCTGCTTTCTACCAGGCCAGACTCCTAGTTGTCCATCTAGCCCGGTGTGGTCCATGCTTCAGATTCTTAACTCTTGGGGTGTACTTCAACCGTCCAGGGCAGTATATCTGGGTGTCAAGGGAGTTGTTATCTGTAGTCGTGGGGGTGGGGTATTGCATCTATTCTTTTTCTCAAGACATGGTTTACTCACTGCATCCTCTGTGATAACACCATACCACAATAAGTATTGTTTTGACAAAACTTTAAAAATGCTTTGCATTTACTGTTCATAATATTTCAAAATTTGAATAAAACAATGTAGTTCGGAACTGGGGGTGGGGGTGGCGGTTGGCAGGAGTGAGTGGTCTTTCCCATTCCTGAAAATGTATTTTTTTTAAATTGAAAGATTGTGAAACACAAAGTGGCAGCAGCTCCCCTCCTGTCTCAAGCAGAAGAAAACACCTCATCCTGCTGCTTGAGCAGTTTGACCATTTGAGAGGAAAACGTCTTGTTTGTTGTTGAACTCTGGACCTTCCCCAGCACCTACCTCTTCTGCACCGTGGGTGTGTTGTCCTTTGCCGACGTTAATTAGCACAACTCTTGGGAGACTGAGATGGCTTATGAATATAAACGGTTCTGCATCATTCTTCTCTGAAAAGGATAGAGGTTAGCATTTAGGGAGCCTTGAGTGTGTGTTCACAAAGGCCTTCACAGGCACTTGTAGTGATCTTACAGAAAACAGGCATGTATTTATTCTTTGTTATTGATGGAAAGACTGAGGAAGGGAGTGCAGCTTTATGAGCAGCCGCTGAATAAGTTAATGCTGATTTGAGGTTTCATTAAGGACCTTCTCAGTTTCCGGAGACTCACCTGCCATATTACCTCAGTTTGACTCAGCGGAGCTCAGGCAGGATGAAATTAAAAAGAAGATGACAGCCAGCGCTCTGGCTGGCTGCTGCTTCGTTCTCTTGTGAGGTGTGTGTTTTATATTCTGCAGCTGCAGAATATATATATATTTCTGCACTTTTCCTGGGAAAGAGATTGCACCAGAGATTGTATGTGTAGGTTATGTATGCACTGACATTTTGGTAATTGCCCACCTTCCTCCACATATTAAGTTAGGTATGTTTTTTTGTGCTGTGCTTTGGGTTCTTGTGGACATGGCCTTGAGGAGGGAGGGGGACTTGTGCTCTGGGGCAGGATCCTGTAATGTTTTTAGCTAGCCAAAAGAGGTAGGAATGACTTCTGTCCCCTTTCACTTCCTATAAAGTCTCAGGCTGAATGACAAAAGGTCAGAAGGAGGCTCCCAATACAAATGAAACAAGTATCTCATTCTTAATGTGTGTTCTGAATTGGAGGAAGCTGCAAAGATATGGTTTTCATTAAATCAGGTGCGCAATCCAGGTTATGAATGAGCCATTATTTGGCCTTTGCAGCAGGCTCATACAATGATTTGCCAAAAAGATTTGTTTGTATTTACTAAGTTTATGGTAAGGGTATTTTGTGCCATTCAATTTTGGAAGTTCACTTAAAAAAGATTTGTTCTTAGCATTTAAGATCTCACCTTAATAACTGGAACAAAACCTGGTGAGATGTTGAACTTGTTAAGAAGGCTGAAATTGGAATCTCCTTTCACCCCACCTACCAACCCACAATCTCTCTTATCTGTTTTTGTGTGGGATTTAATGTTAGACTGTGGAAAGGCAGGATTTTCTTTTACAGAAGGATAAATATAGGACTCTGATCTTGATCATCATGTGTGCATGCCTTTGTGGCACTGTATCCTCTTCTTTCCTTCTTCCTGTCAGTTACAGCACCTTTGACAGCAGTTTGACTAATATGTGAGTTCTGCTGTAAATTAAATAACACATAGTAGAACAGATGGGGATCCGTATCATGAGGTGATGTAGTGGCAGTCGCACAGATTTCATTTTTTTGGGGGGGGAAACTGTGATTCTGAGTTCAGGCTGAAGCATGCAAATGGAAAAATGTGTTTGTAATTCAATAAGCGAAGTATAATTACTTACCCCAAAAGATGTTCAAGTGTCAGTTTTTTCATCTCTGCTTTGAGCATAGAAGTTGAGGTGCTGTGGGGAAGAGAACAATCTGCAGGATATTGTTGAAGGTTATTGGCCATCACAGAGGTTTCATTTAAAACAGCTTCCTTGGTTTTCTTTATAAGGGGCATTCTTGTAGGACAGTGATTCCCAACCCTATAAATATCCCCAAACATTTATCTGTTTGTTTGTTTGTTTGTTTGTTTGTTTGTTTGTTTGTTTGTTTGTTTGTTTGTTTGTTTGTTTGTTTGTTTGATTTATATAAGGAGAAAGGCAGGATAAAAATACTCTAAAATAAATAAATAAAAATAAATTACATATATACTCAAGTATAAGCCGTCCAGAGACAGAGTTTATTTTCTTGGGCTCCTTGATCACTGCACATGGCGACTGCAGCAAAGAAATTAAAAGACGCCTGCTTATTGGGAGGAAAGCAATGGCAAACCTAGATAGCATCCTAAAGAGCAGAGACATCACTTTGCCAACTAAGGTCAGAATAGTCAAAGCTGTGGTTTTTCCAGTAGTGATGTATGGAAGTGAAAGCTGGACTATAAAGAAGGCTGATCACCGCAGAATTGATGCTTTTGAGCTGTGGTGCTGGAAGAGAGTCTTGAGAGTCCCCTGGACTGCAAGGAGATCAAACCTATCCATTCTGAAAGAAATCAACCCCGAATGTTCACTGGAAGAACAGATTTTGAAGCTGAGGCTCCAGTACTTGGGCCACCTCATGAGAAGAGAGGACTCCTTGGAAAAGTCCCTGATGTTGGGAAAGATTGAAGGCAAAAGGAAAAGAGGACGGCAGTGAATGAGATGGTTGGACAGTGTCATTGATGCAACCAATATGAATTTGACAAAACTCTGGGAGGTAGTGGAGGATAGGAAGGCCTGGCGAGCTCTGGTCCATGGGGTCATGAAGAGTCGGACACGACTGAACGACTGAACAACAACAACAACATAAGCCATCCAGAGAAAAAGCCGAGGGCCTAATTTTACCCCCCAAAACTGGGAAAACCTATTGACTCAAGTATAAGCCTTTTTTAGTTATACTTGAGTATGTATGGTATACCGACCGAGCTCTAAAGGGGCTGGGGGTAGTAATTGGCAACATGTGCTGGGAGTGTGGAGGCAATCAGAGCATTAATACCCTAGAGTAAACTCCCTGATTGCCTCTACAGTCCCTGCACAGTTGCCAATACTACCCTAACCCCTTTAGAGCTTCATAACTAAGTCCCCTTACCCCCAAATGTTTCCAAATTTCAGGGGGTTCCCTAAAATCACTTTCTGAAGGTACCCCTGCTACTTTGGAGTCCCAAGGTAAGTAAATCTTGATTGGATATTTTTAAAATAATTTTGAGTGCGTATATATTTTTTTAAAAAACATGCACTCAAAAATTACTTACATTGGGGACACCAAAGTAGCAGGGGTACCTTCAGAAAGTGATTTTAGGGAATCCCCTGAAATTTGGAAACATTTAGGGGTAAGGGGGCTGAGTTATGAAGCTCCGAAGAGGGTGCCCCTAAACATTCTAATTGGAAGCATATGGGAAGTGGAGGCACTGCTATTGCTCGCCCGATGAGGACTTGCCCTTCGCTGCCCTCCCCAAGCCGTCTGAGCACCTAATTTTACCCCCTAAACCTGGGAAAATTTATTGACTCAAGTATAAGCCGAGTGCATTTTTCCAGCCAAAAATAAGGGCTGAAAAACTAGGCTTATACTCCAGTATATACAGTATATACCACACCATTTGGCATAAAAGTCACTCTGGGCGGTTAGATATTCTTGAATTAAAAATCTCAGCAGCCTCCACCAGTATCTGCACTAGCCAGGATATTTAGAGGCTACCATACAGGAACATCTGAAGACCCAAGGTTGGGAGCTAGTAGTCTAGGAATGGTGATTCTTTTATTCCCTCTCCTTGTATTTCACCTTATGGTGGCTGTTGCTAGTGAATGTTCCATAAAAGTACATTAGAATGGGGATGGTTGTGGGGGGGGGGATATTTGGAGCCATTTCTAGGCCTGATGTGCCCCGTGGTAGGTAGTATGGTCAAAATGTTGCCCATTGTGGCTTGCCATGTTGACAGGACCCATAGAAATGAGAATTGTATTGAATGCATTTGTGGTACAAAATGCTGTATTGATCCTTGCTTTGTTTGAATCCAAACGGTATAATCAGTAGCAGCACATGAGTGACATTCTGATACTATTTCCCACTGTAGCTTGAGCTATGAGGTTATTTCACACTAATTATGTTGGCAAAATTAAAGGGAACAAAGAAAAATGTTTAAAAAGCCACAGGAAAAAAAAATACCACGGAACTGAACAGAGTCATTTCTGTGTGAGCTTTGGTGGATCTCTAGATCATTATCTTCAGACACTGGTGCCTTTTCTTGCTGCCTTGCATCCTTCTCTGAAATGCTTTCCTTCCTTCCCCTTTCCTTTCAGTGTATCCTGAGCAGGAGTGGAAGAGGGAAATTGGGAAATATCTCTCCCTTGCCCCATCACTTCTCTGCAACTCCCTCTTTCTCTCTCTCCTTTTTTCTTGCCTCTCTCTACTCTAATCATCTGATGCACAGAACACAGATGGTAGTGTGAGATATCTCAGTTTATGTATGGCTACATCCAACATCATATGAGCCGCCTTCTGCATCTGCAGCAGAACCTCCTTTTTCTCTTCTTACTTTGCCTTTGATGGTTGCTGCTGTCACATCCAGCAATGTGCTTACATGAAAGGCTGAAAAAAAATCTGGATGGTGATTGAAGTTGGTATGCAGTAGCTCCACACTGCAGATGCTACCTACTTCATGCAATCGTGAGAAATACATTCACAGATGGGATGCAATGTGTTTCGACTCTTGAGCTCCTGACAACATTATTGGGAGAACAATGTGCATTGTTTTTTTAAAGAAGAGCCATATGGAAGGAAGCATTTCAGAGGGCTTGGCTGGTGTTCATTTCCTTTAACACTGCTTTGCTTTACATTCAAATGCCAAGATAAAGAAGTTTGAGCGCTGCAAATGTTTGGAGCAGATAGGAGATTAGAGGAGAGCATGGTGAGGGAATCTGGCTCACCAGTGATGGATCCTCCACTGCTTGGTGGGCATAACTGCATGGAATCTTCAGTATTGTCTTCATGTTCTCAAACACTCTGATACACTTGTTAAAAGATCATGCACAAGTAAAGATGTGCTTGAACTAGTGAACATCAATTACTCATCTAGTTTCATGAGCATTGCCATGTGAGAAACTGTTGTTCCTTATTGTGAATTACTTGCAAAACTGACTACTTCCTTCTTGTTGCTTTAATTATCCTACATTATCCTTCAGATTTATTTATTTATTTATTTATTTATTTATTTATTTATTTATTTATTTATTTATTTATTTATTTATTTAAATGATTTATTTATTTAAATGATTTATATACCGCCCATCTGCCGAAGAGGCCACTCTGGGCGGTTTACAACAATTCAACATAAAACACCCAATACAAAATACAATAAAAATACTGTATAGCAAAGTGAAAATAATACAACTTAATAGTACATATTAAAACATAATTAAATCAATAACATCACTCATAAAGTCAAATATCAAGAGTAATTTAAGAGCAAATGGGGACGGATAGTAGTTGTTAATCACCAGGGAAAGCAATTCTAAACAACCAGGTCTTCAGACTTGTCTTCTCTGCATGTACGATATAACAAAAATACTTAGGATCCATTACTTCACAACTGTTTATCCTTCCCAAAGACAATCTTCTTTTCCCAGTTAGGACAGGATGAATAACTATCTTCCTATTTCCTAACACTTCATAAATGATATCAGCATAATTATTTTAGAAGTTCAGGCTGTAGATCTCTTTCATTGACTGGGTTTGTTTGTTTATTTATTTATTTACAAAACATATTAGCCCCCCCACTACCAAGTGGTATCTGGCGGATAAGAGAGAAGAGATCAAGCTGCCTGTTGTAATCGTGGTGTCCCACCTGCAGAGTGGAATGGGCATAAGAAGGAGCACACAAGAGGTCATTGGTCAATAACCAGCATGTCACGCATTTAAATTTAGAGGACATAGATTGTCCTTCATACCAATGGTTCTCAATTTTGTGAGTTGAACCAAAAACATGTGCATCGAGGCTGAGAACTAGTGTATAGTATTTGAGGAGGTCATTTGGATCAGTATTGTACTTAGAACATTAGCCCAATAGCTACTGATTGAAAGGAATTTCAAGCAGGTGAACGAACAGGCAGTAACCAGGATGGAAACTGTGAATCCCCAGTAGACTAGTGAATTGTTCATAGGTTACTTCTGTTTTGTCAGTTTGCAAGGATGACTTCCACGCATCCCAGCATTTCTCCCAACTTCTACAGCAAGCCCATCTGTCTTTGGGAGCCCATTTTGTTTTCTGTCACTACGCTTGTGTAGGGCGAGAATGGTAGAGAACAAACTTGTGAGCAGTTTACACAAGGTGCATGGATCTGTAGATTGTCAGTTTTAAACTGGACTATATTCCCTTCTGCTTGAGGCAGCACGTAACAGACTAAGACAGTGAACCCTGATCACTGCAGTACACCAATTAGTGTGTCCCTCTGTGCTGTTGCCCTAATTTATTCCTTCTGTATGCTGAGCTCTGGCATCCTGATGGAATGCTCCTAATCCTTCAAGTGAGGGTGAGGAAAATCTGGTGTAGCTTTTGGGTACAACAGGAGGGGGGAAAGCTGCTTATATCATGTTGCATCAGGGACTAGAAAGGGTTGCAAATTGGCAGCTGTCAAAATTGTAAGCATTGCCATTTCTTTCTGGGTATAAACGTACTACATGTTAGTTTTGATATTGTTTTGTAACCACAAGATTGAAGAAAGAAAATGGAGTTGTTAATTGGAGGTGTCAACCAAAATCATTTCTCAAAAGCCCTCCCCTCCCCAGAAAACCCACAGGTTTTGCGTACTAATTATTTTACTCTGCTATAGCTGTGCTTTCTTCACTAACATTTTATGGGGTAATGTATATGGTGTAGAGTGAACAACATTTGAGTCCAGGTTACATTATAGCACCCGTTTTGAGTCACACCAGGGTTTGGACTTAACAAAAGGAGGCGAATCAGTCATTCAAAACTGGACATGCTGACATGTCCCCCCATTTTTGATGAGCTTTATGTAATAATATGTAATAATCATAACTTGTGTGATGGTAATGACATAGGAGCACAAAACTACATGTAAAAATATTTGTGGAGAACTTGATGGAGGGAGTACTGTGATAGAGGTTCCTGCACGGCAGGGGGTTGGAATGGATGGCCCTTGAGGTCTCTCTCCAACTCTATGATTACATGAAAGGAGATTCAATTGAAACATTACGAAGAACTTCATGATGGATAGAGTTGGTTGGCAGTGGAATATGCTGCCATGGAGGGTGGTGGAGTCTCCTTCTTTGGAGGTTTTTAAGCAGAGGCTGGGTGGCCATCTGTCAGAAATACTGTGATGGGAGTTCTTGTATGGCAGAGGGTTGGACTGGATGGCCCTTGAGGTCTCTTTCAACTCTATGATTCTCACAAAAGTAGCCTTGCAGGCGGGGGGGGGGGAGCTCCTCCACAGTTCTTGCACTCTTTACCCAATCATTCTCCTGGATTCTCCATGTACTTCTCCACTGTAGTTATCTTAGAATACAACAAACTTTTTTTAAAGTCATAATAGAAGTCAGAGGCCAACTTCGGTTGTGATAGTGGTCAAGCCCAGTACCAGTGAAAAGCTCAGAGAGGACATGATGATAATGGCATCCTCATGATCATATCTTGAAGTATTTGATATGGAGAGGCACAATATCTCTGTTTAATAATTACACACCATCAAGTCAGTTCTGCCTAATGGCGACCTTCCCAGAGTTTTCTAGGCAAGCAAAACCTTGGTTTGTGAGCATGATCTGTTCTGGAAACATGCTTGTACCCCAAAGGATGTGTGTGTGTGTGTGTGTGTGTGTGTGTATGTGTGTGTGGTGTCTTTATAGTCATGACCAACTCTCCGTGACCCCACGTCCATGGAATTTTCTTGGCCGGAATACTGGAGTGGTTTGCCAGTTCCTACTCCAGGCGCCTACAGCACCTTGTATTCCCTGGTGGTTGCCCATGTAAGTACTAGCCAGGCCTGATCCTGCTTAGCTTCCGAAATCAGGCAGCTCCAAAGGACTTGTATTATCAAAGCAAAGTTTCCCGATAAGAAATAATGGAAATTCAGATGATTCGTTCTACAACTCAAAAGTATTCATATAAAATGATTACAGTGCTGTAATATAATACATAATAATAAAGAAAATACAAAATATAGAGAAAAATAAAACAGCGTATTAATAAACTCTTGTTATCTAACTGGCAATAAGGCAGCAGAGGAAAGAGCTTATATCTGCAGGCAGCCTGGCCTATAAAGAAGATTCTTCTATGCAAAAGCAAATGACTGTTCATAGGTGCTTTGAAGTGATAAAAAACACACTACTACCATTTGTGGACACATTCCAAACATTCTCAACATTCAGCGATTTCTGCTAAGCACAGAAGCCTGAGCCTGAGCCTGAGCCTGGGAGATGATCACCCACAATCCTGCAGTGTAAGAGAGAGAACCACCATTGGCTCAGTTGTGATCATGTGATATACAGTGTCACGTGCTACTCGTATTGCAAGACATTGCTCGCTTTTCAAGTTAAAATTTATAAGAAGTGCTTGCTTGTCTTGTGGAACACTTGCAGAACAAGGTACTCACAATCCAAGTTTTTACTGTATAAGGTATTCAGAAGTGGTTAAGCAGTCCCTGCTTCTGGTGGGATTGGGACCACCCAGTTGTTTTTGAGACAGGACACTTCACCCCTTCAGCTGTATCAGTGATCTTGGGTGGAAGACACAGTGGGGATTTGAACTCAGTATACTGTAGCTCAGTGGTTTAGGCCTGTGGCTGTGAACCAAAGGTTGGGAGTTCGATACCCTGCTGGGTCTCCTTGGCAGGGGTGGACTCAATGATCCACGGGGTCCCTTCCAGCTCTGCAATTCTGAGATGATGATGATTATTATTATTACCTTCTACTTCTGCAGCATATGCTCCAACCCATTGAACTATATCAGTTCCTATCCCTTCTGATGTTGGAGGTAAAAGTGGGTGTGCTGTTTGAAGCACTGCTTTCTTTTGTTTGTTTGAAAAGTCAGAACAGTACAGCCTGTACAGCCCTTGACGGTGTTAGAGCTGTTTGTCCTTCTTTTATTACAGGGGTGTGTTTTTAACATTCTGAAACACATTGGGTATGGGTCCCTTTCCCAGAAATGCCACTTTTCCAGTGTTTTTGTTGTTTTTCACCAGTCTTTAATTGGTGCTGAAGTGAATGCTATTTTAAAAATATTGAAATAGTCACACAGCAGCAATTTAATGCAAAGACTTTTTAAAGTGCAAATTAAAGAAACAAACAAACAAACAAACCCATAACTCACTCTTTCTCAGCTGTGCTTCTCGTCATACCTATTTATTTTATTTAGTTATTTGTTTAAAATATTTTTGTCTCCTCAAAGGACCTAGACTTCTGTTTCAGCATGATGTGGATTCTTTTCTCGGCTGACCATTTGATTAGGGATAAAAACATTTCTTGAGGGTGAGTATGGTGAAGTAGTCTCAGGAGATGTAGGACCCCACCCCACCCTGTAGGGGCAGCAGGAGTAAATTGATCCTTAAAACCTTCAAACTCTATGTGCTTCAAACCGCATCCCCCTCCCAAGCCATCTATGCAAAGGAATCATAGTAGTGACAACGCTTGTTAGAATGTGTGTGAGTTGTAGTTCTTAAAAAATATTTTCCCCTACCCAGCATAGCAAGGTTCTCAAGAAATCAGTTGTGGTTCCTGTTACATCATGACTTGGAGCGCTGAAACTGTTGGCAGCAAAACCGGAAGCTCGGCGGTTCAAATCCCGGGTGCCACGCAGCAGAGTGAGCTCCTGCTGTTAACCCCTGCTCCTGCCAACCTAGCAGTTTGAAAGCATGTCAATGCAAGTAGATAAACAGGAACCACCGTAAAAAGTGGGAAGGTAAACAATGTTCCGTGCACAGAAATGCGTTCAGTCATGCTGGCCACATGACCATGGACTTGCCCAACACGGGCTCTTTGGCTTAAAAACGGAGATGAGCACTGCCCCTAGAGTCAGTCATGACTAGCATGCATGTGTGTGGGGAACCTTTACCTTTTAATCAGTTGTTATCGAAAGGATGAATTTGAACGTTTGTGAACAGGGAGAGAATTGTAGCCCCTCGCCTCCATCTGCTATAGGAAAAAGTAGAGGGAAGCTTCTGCTTTATGTGAAGTCTCCTTAGGTGATTGGAAATCACGAAAAATCAAAGTTCCTAGTAACCTGATGTCCCCCTGTTCACAATGTCCTTCTAAACATGTAGAGTGTGGAACTAGAGCTTTTTACCTGATTACACTTTCAAACTGACTCTGTTTTCACCTCCTAAATATGGCTGATGTCTTCTCACCATGAGGACTTGTGTATTTTTAACTTAATTGTTGTTGTTTTTTTAGAAATTGAGGAAGATCTGCACAGGTGTTTTGGAAGCCCTGTTGCAGGTTGGCAAGTGGTTGCTAAAAGCCTGCTTGAATAGTAAGATCTTTGCTGACTGGTAAGAAGAAAGAGAAGCCTATTATCCCTCAGCAGGGAGTTCCAAAGTTTGAGAGCAGCCACAGCGAAGACTGTCTCTTGTGTCCTCGACAAATGACCCTTGCTGAGGCTGGGAACCAGAAAAACAACAACCCTCCCCTATAGAATCCAATGCCTGGGCAGACTGGTATGAGGAAAATAGCCCACATTCTAACTGACGAGATTCAACCTGCATGCAGTTTTGTATAGTAATACCTTGTGAGACAAAAAATTCGTAAGACGAATGAAATGTCCGGGAATAGAAAAACCTTGCAAGATGAATTTTCCTATGGGATGTTCGCAAGACAAATTCAGTGCATTCTTATGGGAATCCGCATTAAACCGTGCTTCGTAGGACAATTTTTTCGTAGGACGAATTGACCCGTAGAACGAATTAAATTTGTCTTAAGAGGTACCGCTGTATATTATAACTATCTCTTTGAGCTTTGACTGGAAATGGATTGGCAACCAGTGGGCAATCATAGCTTTCCTCTAAGAGGCACAGAGCTTGCCGAACTTTTATAGACTACAGGTCCCAGTATCCCTGGGCCTTGCCAAGCTTGTAACCAGCCAGCATCTGTGATGACTCAGTGCTCAACCAATACCAGAATAAACCCATTTGGAAAAGAGAGGGTTGTGGCAGCCTCTCTAGACCTTCTGTGATTGAACCAGCCATTGGCAGCTACCTTTTATTCCCCTGGGGCTTGTAGCCCCCCCCCCCACTTGTTTCTTTTCTCACAGCCACCTATCAAGGAATGGGATTTTGCATGTTCTCAGCTTTATTGGAATAATGGCTAGATTCCACCAGCTTCCCTCCCAAATAGATTCAGACAGTGTTTAAACACTTTAGTTACCATATTTTTCCATCTATAAGACGCTCCCCTTTATAAGACGTTCCACTTTTCCACCCCAAAATTACAGTTTTGAAACAGCCTGGTTCTCTCCTTGGCTATCTTCTACGTATAAGATGGCCTTCAATTTTTAGTACAGTAACCCCCTGTTGATCGCGGGGGTTAGGGACCCACCCCACCCGCGATGCATGAAAATCCGCGATATGCGGAAGCGGGTAGGGTGGGGGCGGGGGCAATCGTGCGCCTGTCCGAGGCTTCTTGGAGGAGCGCGGGGGCAGCGTGGAGCAACCCGATCGCCCCCCCCCGCGGCTCCAAGGTGCAGGTAGTGCGATCCCGCGATGTAGTGGGACCGCAGTACCTGAACCGTGAAATGGCGGGGGGTGACTGTATAAGAATTATAGATTTAAAATATAGTCTTATACATGGAAAATACTGTACAAGGCTGGAAAACAATAATAAGGAATATTAAGCTGCTTGAGTCACAGCATTCAGTGCTTTTGTTACACCTTTATCTTTTTTGACATTTCCTTGAACTCGAGATCAGCAGGTTTCCTCTTTGTTACAATACTGCGTACTCTTCCTTTGGTAAACGAAATACCCTTCTTTAAATTCTGCAGTCTTGCTGTCTAGCCTTCCCACAGTGATCCTAAATGATGCTGAGGGTAGAGATGTAAAATTTCAGGAAATTTTAAAGTTTGGCCCCACCCCCATTTTCCCCCTGTTTTTCTCCCTAGAAATTTTGAGAAGAAAATGAAAAAAAATGCTACATGCACTCCCCCCTTTACAGCTTGAAAGTCATTCTGTTATTTTAGGAACATAAAATATGACTATGGACAATTTGACTTGGCATAAAATTACCCACAGATAGCATATTAAAAATATAAGGTATCCAAACAATTATTTGGAATTTACTTTTTAAATAATATTTATTTGTAATTGTAAGTTACAAGTGGAGTAACCATCTCCTGAACTGTTTACTAGCTTATGTGGAACAAAACAAACCTCTACAAAACAATGTTTAAAAATCCAGAATTAACAATTATTCTTATTTCCTCTCCACAGTATTAAATAAAAATAAAATAAAAACCTCATTCTCATAAAAATTGAAGAGGGGGAAAATGTATACAAGGGAGTAGGACTAAGTTTCATTGAATGGGCATGAAATTTAATCAGAATCATTTTTGTTGCTCTATATTTTCTTCTAGTTCTTTGAGGCCCAGTAAAGAGGACAGAACAGAACCAAACATACCCACACCCACATGCAAAAACAAAAAAGTGAAAGCTTTTTATTTTCCTTGTGACAAGAGCAGCACCTCCTAAAGGAAGAAATGCATCTTGTTCTTGCATTGGAAAGTTCAATTTGTAACCTAGGACTAGCTTGTTATCAGTGCACAGAATTTAGAATAATCCGATACTATGCATATTTTTAGAAATGGTTTGGAAAATATTAGAACACCCTGTCTTAAAATATTTTATTCATCATGTTAAAATGAAACATTTCATAATCATTTTTTCTTTTTCTTTTTTTGATGTTTCTAATTTTTGGGGGGGGGGGAAAAAAGCTTTAGGGAAAAAAAAGGAAAAATGTGTTGTCGTGTCCCCCCCCCCCGAATGTTTCCAGTTTTTCTCCTGGCCCTCACATCTCTATCTGAGGGCCTCTTTAACCTGCTGTGATTGGCTTGGCCAAAAAGAGAGCAGGCCTAAATACTGCCAGTCACAAGCTCCTTTTTGGTGATTATTCTCATAAAGTAGGAGTGGTCGTTGTGCGCCTGATGTTGCCGAGGGACAATCGAAATGGAACAATATGTCTTCATGTTGCTGCCCCTCTTTTCTTTGAAAAAAGCCAACAATAGATAAGCCGTTGGATCACACTTCCTCAACAACTTGTCTACTTTGGCCTTAAGCAGTGAAGCAGGAGGTCTGGGGCTGGGCACTTTCCTTTAGCAAAAGTGTTGATGCAGTTCTTATGGGTGTCCTTTTTGGCAATAAATTTAAAAACCTTGGTAATACTCTGCTTATACTCGAGTATATATGGTAAACTGCCTCGGGTCCCTTTGTAAGGAGAAGTTTGGGCTGGAAAGATAGATTGACAAATAGACAGATAGCCCATCAATTACAGCATGTTTGCATCCTTTCCATTCTACTTTGCTCTCTAAACAGATAAAAAGAGCTCTTTCAAGGTCGAGAGTTGAGACAACTAGTTCTATTCTAAAGCTTCAGTAGTATGCCTGAGATTTTATGAATCCAGTATTATTTGTCCTATTGACAGCAAATCCTTGGTTGCTTCTGTTGTTCTTGTCACAGTTGCATTCTGTACTAAAGTAACTTCGCCCGGTCTCTCTTTTTAATGGCAGGGTAGGTCAGTTGACCTGTGCGAATCTTTATGCCGCTACAAGGCTTCCTCTTTTGTTTAACAAGTGTCTAGATAAAACAAGGATCCATAGGGCTTTGCATTGTGTTAGCAATGCAAGTCTTAAAACATGCTCTGCCTTCTTTTGTTTTAGACTGATTTGCTCTGTTAGGACCACGAGGGAAATCATACAATTCCATGAATGCAACTTATAAAATTCTTGGGCCTGGAGAGAGTTGTGCTGAAGCAGTTAATCCTTCAAGCTTGCTTTACTCCGGGTATTGTCTCAGTACCAGCTCAAGTGAATATCAAATCAAGCTCTGTATTTAAGTAGATATGGTGATTGGAAATAAGCTATTCACTCTCACTTTCTTCTGTCTTTCTTCCTGGTAAAGGGAGATCAGGCTTGCTTATCCACTGAACCAGTTCAGAATTTGTGATGGCCAGAATGTTACAGCCAGCATGGCCATTGGGGAATTGTAGACTTACTGTTTCTCTCCAAGCTTGAATGGTACATTTTCTCCACTTCCTGGACACTTGATAAAC
Organism: Phrynocephalus versicolor; assembly: GCA_023846285.1. Lineage (NCBI taxonomy): Eukaryota > Metazoa > Chordata > Lepidosauria > Squamata > Agamidae > Phrynocephalus > Phrynocephalus versicolor. Next base: position 3,247,746 of record JAHTLZ010000225.1, on the reverse strand, counting down.
CTCCCGTTGTGTGGTGGGGGATTATGGGACTGGTAGTCTTTAAAATGTTACATTTCCGTGCTGGAATGGTGTAGCCTTCCCACATGGTTAAGAAACTTCCCTTTAGTTGTGCTCCTGGCAAAGAAACGTCGGAGCTGGTTTTATTAGCTGTGGATTCGCAGAAGGCGAGTGTCTAAACAGGTACATGTTCCAACTACTGCCGCTCTTAATGCTAAAGTGTGTCCCACAGTCCTGTGCGTCTCACAAAATGAAATCACAGAGCATTCCTGTTTTTGGTTTCATGTCTTTTGAAATGTTCTCTGTAAATAGGCAAGCCTCAGGGTCTTCCAGTTTTCTTTAAAAGCCCAACAGGTGTAAAGTGGGTAATAAATTGTGCAGAATTTTGACCTAGTTCTCAAAACAAATGGCTCTCCTGAGGCCACAGGCAGAATTGCTTGAAGTATAGTCAAATAATTGTCTAAAGTATTAAACATTAAAAGAATTTAAAACTGGTTTTCGTAAGTTTGCTTAAATTGATCTGCCCCTCTGTTTTGAATACATAGGACTGTTTTAGTCAGTGAAATAAAAGCAGAAGTGTGGCAGAATGTACAGTAATACCTTGGTTTACGAGCATAATACGTTCTAGAACAGGCTGTTCTTACGTTCTTAATGTGAAAATAATGAATCAGTGTAAGCTTGAATTTGGAAAAGAAAAGTTGGAATGTGTAAATGTTGTAATACACAGTGACAACAAATGGAGGTGTACCTGGGTATATCTTTTTCTTCTCAGTAACTGCAAAGTACTGTATTGCTCTGGCAAAGACAAACTCAGAAGAGTAGATGTGGTTATAATAGAGATGCAAGATGTACCACAGGCAGTTAGGGAGTAGAATCAAAAGTCAGACCAAATAATACTAATCTGTTTTCATGGAAACTCAGTCAGGACAGTGATTAAAGTCGGTGCTCCAGTTATACACGCTAAAGAAGAAGTTTTCAGAGAAAGATTGATCACAGCACACACATTGCTGAGCACGTATTCTTGATTCGCCAAGCGGGCAATTAAGCTTGCTATATTTTGAAAGTTGGTTCCAAATGCAAAAACCTCTCCTTCCCAATAATGGCTTTTTTTTATAATTTTTCATGTTCATTCACCAGTCATTTCATTCTGTACTTCATTCAGACAGCCAAACTAGGCCTTTAGTAGTTGATCTTTTCTGTGTATGGAAACTTTGGGAAGGGACTTGCAAATCATCTCTGCTTAATCTCAGCTGTAGTTTTGCTCCAATAACATTGCTTCTTATACATTATACATGGACGCCGAAATACCTTTTTCCCCATTGGTAGAATAGTACAGTTGACCTGATTTGGATGTGCAATTGGATATGATTGGGTACAGGAGAAACGGGGTTGCTATACCATCACAAAATGACTAAGATATATTTTAAGAGGCTGTACTCTTCAGCAGACCTTGCTGTGTTGGGCTGAAGAAAAGTACTAGAAGTTGCCAGCTGGCTGCTTATAGAGCAGTAGCTTTCATCCTTTGGGATTCCAGATGGTGTTAGGCTATAACTCTGAAAAGCCAGAAAAATACCAGAGACTCTTACACAGTAAATTAACTAAGATCCCTGGGCAGTCTAGTTCTAGGGTAAAAATATTCACCTGCCCTTAGTTTATCTTGCTTATTCCTTATTTTATATTATGATATTTGATTTGATTATGTTTTTATTGTGCATTAAGTTGTTATTATTTTTATTTTTGTGTTATTATTTTGTATATGGTCTATTTTATGCTGTAAACTGCCCAGAGTGGCTTCGGTTCAGATGAGTGGTATATAAATCAAATGAATGAATGAATTGATGAATAGTTATTGCTATGTTGAGATTTTATGGTGTAAACCACCCAGAGTAGGCCTAGGGCTAGATGGGTGGCATAAAAGTCAAATAGATAGATAGATAGATAGATAGATAGATAGATAGATAGATAGATA
>JAHTLZ010000225.1:3219483-3231365 GCA_023846285.1 Phrynocephalus versicolor | reverse complement strand
TCTTTCTTTCTTTCTTTCTTTCTTTCTTTCTTTCTTTCTTTCTTTCTAGAAGGACCCAAGGCAGTGGGACTATTCAATGATTTAGATCCCTGATTAGAAAAAGAGTTAAGGATCATCAGGAGAGGCCTTTCTCTCAGTCCTGCCACGTTTGCATATGATGGGAACGCAAGATAGGGCCTTCACTGTTGCTGTTCCCAGACTTTGGAACTCTCTCCCACTGGAGACCAGACTTGCCCCACATTTGCTTCAATAAGGAAAGACCTTTCTCTTTAGGCTGGTCTTCCCTCAGTAACTAACAACCTGTTACAGTATGTGTTTGTAGAGATTCTTAGTCATAACTGATACCTGTTATGTGTTTTTAGATGGATTAATATGCATTACTGCTTTGACTGGATTTTTAGCACTACTGTACTTGTGTTTTCCATTTTTCAGATTAGCATTTTATCTTTATATGTTTACTTATTGATCTTAGCTTTAATATTGCTTTTTAATCATATGAGGCTTCTCCAATCTCATTGTTTTTAGTTTAAAATGTTGCCTTTAATGTTGTGAACATTTCTTATATATGTATTCTCTTTTACTTTAAATGTCTTTTAATGATGTCTGTGGAGATTCTTAGTCATCCAGGTGAGGTTATCTGGAAGTTGAATCATGTCAACTGGACTTCTTGTGGGATCTAAAGGTTTTGCTACTCATCTAATTTATAGTTCACCTTGGTTTCCCCCCACCCTTGTCTGAATAGGCTCCTTAGGTGGACAGTGTCCTTAATAGGCTCCTTAGATGCACAATGGCCTGGGGTGTATGAAAGTCACACCAATGCAACCCATCCCAATGACTATTAGTATGGGTCCTTAGCAGTGGCTTTCCTGGTGGAGTTGTGAAGGGGTTCTGATTTGTTTGGGGATAGATAAAACATTGGCTTACACCATTGGTCTTAGGTCCTTTTAAAGGAAAAGGGCAGGATGTATATATTAATTAAATCCAATCCACCTTTCTTATTTTATGCATCCTTAGCAGATACTTAATTGTCATTCTGGTGGCATCTGTAAAGGACTCCTATGAAACAGCATTTCAAATGAATTATTTTCCTTCCTGCCAGCTTTCTACATTGTCCAGCTTCCATACCTATACTGGAGGCATTCAAGAGAAATTTGGACAGCCACCTGGCAGATACCGTCTGATTTGTGTTCCTGCATGGGGCAGGGGGGGTTGGACTTGATGGTCTTATAGACTCCTTCCAACTTCACTATTCTATGAATCTAACTTGTGACATTGTACAGTATACTGTTATTCATCATTTCACGTTACCTTAGCTTCCTATTTCCTGGTTTTCCACAACCTGACATTAAATCAGCAGGGGTTTTTGATCAATTAATTTCTATATTTTTGATAGGTGTTGGCAGTCTTTCCCTGCCTCTAATGCATTTTAGCTTGCTCTGTTGCAGATAAGTCTATATGATATATGAGATAGTATGTGCTTAGCTAATGGTCATTACGATTCATTCAAGATGCACACCTTTTTAGGTATACATGGTGACAGGCAATACATGTGTGTATGCCACGTTTGCTAATAACGTCTGAACTGCTGCTCAGAGTATCACCAAAGGAACTGTTCTTCAACCAGCCCAAATAAACTTCAGTTCTTTAAGAATTGACAGAAATACATAACATGCAGTCTAAAAGCAAGATAAAAATTTTCAGTGTTGAATTTGTCATAGCTCAGCTGTGGCAAGGCAACATGTATCAAGTCAGTTTGAAATCTGGCATAGCTGTAGACCTTCACAAGTACATTATGGATGCCAACTGTCAAGTCAGTAACTCAACACAGGTAACTTCTATAACTAATAGAGTGTAATTTTACAAGGGTGAAAAGATTTGTGTGTCTCTCCTAACTAGATGGGCGTTCTTAGCGCTGCTCGTTGCTCAAGGTGGATTGTGTTTATTCATCTGAAGTTTCTCAGATTTAATCCCCTAGAAAAGTGGGACTTCCTTTGGGAAATGTAATGATGCATATAGCATAAAACCCTGTTCACCAGTGCACTTGGCGTTTAAAAGCGTATTTGACTGAGCTTGAAAATGTCATTCGGTTCTAACAAATGGGAAAATATAATTTGTTGATTTCCAGTGATAAGACAGTGGGGGGCTTTGGAGTAGTGGCAAGAGTCTGGTTGGTTGCAATTTGTCCAGATGGTCCATAATCCTATCTGGTGTGACCCCATTCTGTGTAAATGGTGTATTTAAGAATAAGTAAAAAAAAAATTGTTGTTTTAAAAGAGGGGAGTGTCTTGCTGTCTGAAAAACTCTGTGCATCTAGGTCACCGTGACTAAGCCTTACTTGATGGGCAAATGCTCTGCAAGGAGTCTCTTTGTATCTAGAACACCGTTTTGTGTTTCATAACTTACTGAAAAGCGGCAGGAGAGGTTTGTTTGTGTTTTGGTGTTTCTGACTTTGGCTGTCCAGAATGACATAGACAACTACCCCATGATCTCTTGGAAGCCAAAATAAAAGGATGAGCGTGAATGAGTGTACATGCACCTAAATACAGGTGTTAAAACAGGCAGAGGAGCCCTCTAAGGTTTTGTCCTGCTTAGGAGAAGATTCTGCAAGATAAAGGGCTAAGCTAGTTATCTAGGAAGAGGGCAAAGGCCCCCTTTGTGTTATAGGGAAAAAAATTGAAGCTATCTAATTCAGTGGAATGAAAAAGGAATCCAGTGGAGAAGACTACCCCAGGCAAGGCCGGACTACTTCGAGTTGCCATGGTAACAAAGTATTGATTTTCCCCTGTAGTGTGTGGTGTAGTTTGAACCCACCATATAACTAATTGTATCTGAACCACGTTAAAACGTGTACTGAAAGTCAGCGACAGTAATTTGTGCCTGTATTTGGGGGGTTGGGGGTTGTGGCAAATCACATCTTAATCCATTTTTGACAACTGGCATTTATGAGGTGAGAGGACTGATGAGAATGCAGGGGGTCATGGTGTTCTGGTTACTATGGTGGCTTGATTTAAAATTCAATATTTGTCTTTTCTCCATCTAAAATAAAGTTTGCCGGACACTTTTCAGTACAATCATAGGAAGTAATAAATACACACTTGGATTTCAGTGTAAATAAGAGACTTGAGCATATTTTTATTTTATAACCTTCCTGTAGCGGTCAGCTTTGGAAAATGAGAACATTTTGCCAGGTTTCAGTTTTGGACTTAGTAACTGAAACATTTGCAGTTTGGGATGCTGGCAGGACAAAGATATGTCCGGAGCCTGATGGCTCATGTGCTGAATTCCTGGTTTCTGTGAGACCACATAAGTTCAAAAAGTATTTAAGAAAGGATCACAGAGTAGCAAGTAACTTTCAGTCTAGTTTAGGCATGGATTTTGCAAGTAATATTGTTTGGCAAATAGGCCTGGTTTGAATGGGAAAGTCTGGCTGGGCAAAACACCGAATCTCTGAAATCAGAAATAGAAGAACAGTGCTAGAATCTCAAATTCTATTTAAATTAATCCTTGTTCTACTAAGCAAAACCCTTGAGGTGGTGCCTCTGGTCATCATGCTAGCCCCAAAAGTCAGAAATGCTATCTCTGAAGCATTTCCACTCAGTTACTTGTGCAGTGGATGTGTGACTGATTGTTCACTTGCTAAACCTTGCTGCGGAGTGTAGCACCCCGTGCATCTATGCCAGCATGAGCACAGTATTGACTTCTGTTTCCTTTTGAGTATATGATTCAAAATTCATTGCCACTTTCCGCCATTTCACTATGTTTCCTCTGAAGCATTCCAGAAATCTATCTTGTTTTCTAAAACAATATAGGTTCAGACAGAAAAACAGCTCGGTCATAGTTTGTTGGTTTGTGGCACGTTGTTGTGTGAATCGTCTCTGCAAACAAAATGTGATTAAAAGGCAATTGATCAAAGTGACAAACCATAGTTTGCTGTTGGCTGATGAATCCTGGTTTGTTTCAGCCTTGTCATTATGAGGACATGGTTTGCCTCTGCCATGTGTTTCCCACACTGAAATAGGAGCAAACAGAAGGGGTGTGATAGTGAAATAGATAAGAAGTTGATGTACAATATTACTCTCCCTTCTTCTCCCTTTGCTTACAGCTCTCTTGCCAAATGATCTTATATTCAGTATATACATGAAATCGCTGGGAGAGGTCATTAGGAGGTTTAGGCTGAGGAGTCAGCAATATACTGACAACATTCAGCTCTACCTCTCGTTCTCCACCAATCCAGGTGTGGTGGTCTCTGTTCTGAACTCGTGCATGGACTTGATAATGGACTGGATGAGGGTCAATAAACTGAAGCTCAGTGCAGACAAATCGGAAGAGTTGTTGGTGGGTTTTCCGCCTGACAGGTTATAGGGCCATTCCACTGTCCTGGACGGGGTTGCGCTCCCCCTAAGGGACAGGGTCCACAGCTTGGGGGTACGTCTGGACCCAGGTCTTACCCTGGAAGCCCAGATGGACTAGGTGGCTAGGGGTGTCTTCTTACAGCTATGGAGAATATATCAACTTTGACCTTACCTGGATGAGCAGAGCCTGGCAACAGTCACATATGCACTGGTAACAACCAGATGGAACTATTGTAATGCCTTTGAAGATGGTCCGGCGACTGCAACTGGTACAGAACTGGGCTGCACGGCTAGTGAGTGGTGTTGCTGTGCGGACCCCTATTACGCCAGTTCTAAAAAATTTACACTGGCTCCAGTTGCTGCTCGGGTCCAATTCAAAGTGCTTACATATAAACCCCTAAATGGCTTAGGTTAGGACCTGGTTACCTAAAGGACTGCTTTCTTCCATATGAGTCTGCCCGTACTCTAAGATCAGGCCAGGAGGCCATGCTGAAGGTGCCGTCCCTCAAAGAGGTAAGGGTGGTGGTATGTCAAAGCAGGGCCTTCTCAGCGGTTGCCCCCCCCACAACTCTGTAATGCCCTCCCTATGGAGATCTGCCTGGCGCCAACACTTCTGACTTTTTGGTGCCAGGCAAAGACCTTCCTGTTCGGCCAGCATTTTAATTAGATTTTTTTTGGCTGGACACACGAGCAGCAGGGTTTTATAATTTGTATTGTATGTTTTAACTGTATTGTATTTTATAGTTTTAATAATTTTATTGTTTTATAGTTTTAAATACATTGTTGCATGCTGCCCAGAGACCTCTTGGTAGTGGGGCAGCTAATTTTTTTTTGTAAATAAATAAATAAATAAATATTCCCATGGGTCCCCCACCATCCCACATGTTCTCTTCTTGCTTCTCCTGTGCCTGCTTAATCATGTTGTTCTGTTGCACAAGATCCCATGTAAGAGTTCTGCGAGAACAAGTAGACATCACCCATGCCTCAAGCATTACTCAGTGCTGTGGTAACTTGAGCTGGGAAAGTGGACAAAACCAGTAATTACAAAAGCACTGGAAAGGCAAGTTCACTGGAAACAGAAAACATATTGGATACAAGCACAGCATCCTGATACTGCAGACCGCCAACATTCTATCCTTCATGTTTAAAATATGGAATAGCAAGCTGGTTGAGTCTAATTCTTTTACAGTGACTAATTTCCAGAAATAAAAATATTGCTTTTAAAATTCCCCATTTTGGGAGCCGTAGTTGAAAACAGCAAGGTCAGCTGCCAATTTCAAATGCTTACAGAGCACTAGGCACAGTGCTGCCCTAAAGAAGAGCATGGTTGCCCTCCAGATGTCTAGTTTGGCTATACCAGGCATGCCCAAACGTTGGCCCTCCAGATGTTTTGGACCACAACTCCCACAGTCCTTTGTCATTGGCAAGCTAAGCTTAGAATTCTGGGAGTTGTGGTCCAAAACATCAGGAGGGCCGACGTTTGGACATGCCTGGGCTATACACTAAATGGACATATAGCAGTTAGTAACATTGGAGGTGAGCAATATGGAAATGCTTGAAATGTGTGTGCAGACTGATGCACAAAAGGCAAAATGTTGGATATTATTCACTGTCCTTTTTCCTTGAGCTTATTTTGGGGTGATGTTTTCCCTTGGTTCCAATAAGCATGCCTCCTCCTTTATATACCAAGTGTGAAATCACCCTAGTGAATTATATGTGAACTTCCTGATCAGCAAGTTTCCAGATGTTCGGCAAAGGCAGAGCAGGAGCTTGATTTTGTCATCCATAGGAGCACAGATGTATCTGCTTCTGCTGCCTGAGAAAGGCAAGCAACAGACAGATGTATGGTTCATGTTTGTGTACACATGCGTTGTGTTGTTATGTGTTGTCAGGTCAGAACCACGTTGTAGTAACCCTAAGAGGGTCTCAAACTAAGGGAGATATTTAAGGAGTTCTACATCTGCAGAAAGTTTTTGTGGCCTATCAGCAGGTTCAGACACTCCCGAGTCCTAGTCCATCACTCTGTCCACTGCACCACACTGGGTATCCACACTTGCATGCTTCACACCTAACCTGTGTGTGTCTTTCTCCCATGCTGACTACTAGTAAATATGGTAAAGCTGTTAAATAGGTGGACATGTAGAATCTGCTCTGAGCTGTGGATAGGACTCTAGAGGAGCTATTTAGAGTTCTAAACTATTCCCTCAGCATGAGAATTCAGCATAATGGATGGCTTTTTAAAAGTTCTGACTGAAACCCGGAGTGGATTCACTGCCATAGCAAAATTGAATTGAGGGAGTCAAGGTCAGTGTTGCAGGAGGAAGCTGTCTTTAGTAACTGCTTTTCTTTTTTCACAAGGATTCTTAGTCACATCTTAGCGGCAGAAAGTGTAGATCTGAGTTCATCTTTGGTATGGTCTGTAGAGGATCGGCAGGTGGCACCCAAGGAGAGCCCAGAAAGGCTCCTTATAGAGCCTAAACCAGGCATGTCCAAACTTTGGCCCTCCTGATGTTTTGGACCACAACTCCCAGAATTCTAAGCTTAGATTGCCAATGGCAAAGGACTGTGGGAGTTGTGGTCCAAATCATCTGGAGGGCCGAAGCTTGGGCATGCCTGGCCTAAACACAATTAGCTGTATCAAGAAAGGGAAAATTGCCCTTGTCTGTCTTCTGTTTGCCCCTTTCTTCCCTTTCTGAACTATTTTTATTACCTGAGATTCAGAAGCTGAATTCTTCCACCAGCAGCCGCAGAATGGAAAGAAGGTTTAATAGGAAAGGCTGGTTATAACCTGAATTCCAGCCTTCTGTGAACCTAGGAATCAGGGGGCATAGGATTAAAGCTGCCTTTAGCATCAACCAGACATTTCAGGTTTGTGAGCTGAGAAGCAGGCAAATACACCAAGGTTTTAAGACAGTGGGAATTGATTGGTTAAAACACCATTAATACTAATAGCAATCTCAGTTCTTTAAGTGCTGCTTCCTATGTAGGCATGATCCGGCCCCAAAAGGAGAGTTATCAGCATGATTCAGGGAACCCCCAAGGCGTGAAAAAGTATAATCACCTAGTTAAGGACTCAGAAATATATGGAGTTGCTCTGAAGAGAACTGAAGCAGGACTGACTGTTTTCAGTGTCCATGGAATGCTGACTTTTTTTTTTGGGGGGGGGAGTAGAGAGGAAAGCCACATGTGGAAGGGAATTCAATGGAGTGGCATAGAACGTGTATGTCACAGTGCCACATTTTGTTGCAACGGCAACATGTACAAATTTGCTGCCTTTTTGCTTCACAATGTGCACCTACTTCTGGGATTAGGTGCTCTTAGTTGTCCTTGTTTAATCCATATCGCCAAATATTAGGGCCTGTGCGACTAGTTATCGGTAGGTTCCTGTAAAATCAGTCCAGTTGGTTATCTGTGGTTACATCCTAATGATAACATTATTATAGCTATAACTCACAACAGCTGTCAGATCCTGGCCGTGAAAGCCTTTGAGAATATGATAAATTAGAGATGGGCATGAGATGAACTTTTGATTCGTTTCATTATTCATTATTTGTTTTGCTAGGTAACAAAACGAATAACAAACGGCCCCCTCAAAGAAAAATGAAACGAAATGAAACAAATTTCCATTTCATTCCGGTTCATTTTTCGTTCCCGGACCCAGTTGACAGCCTCCTACCTAACTCCGAGTCCGAGGATGTCCTCCGGTTGCCACTGCTGCCACTAGCCTCCAGGGAGGGATGTCCTCCAGCGGGACACATGGTCAGCGTGGTTTTTTTAAATTAAAAATGAATAAAAGATAAAAAATAAAAAAAGGTCCAGCCCGCTGGCTGCTGATCTGGCCTTCAAACACCGGACCCGACCTGCAGGCTGGCAGAATTTTTAAAAAAAGATCCATCCCATGGACCAGCAGTATTAAAAATAAAACAAAAATATATATTTTTTAAAAATGGTCCATGCTACAGCTGGTAAGTGGGCCACTTGGTCGGCCATTTAAAAACAACAACAACAAAAAAGCCTGAGTGGCCATGATACAGCTGGTGGGTGGGGTTCAAAAGAAAAAGGAAAACGAACCGAACTAAAACAAATCACAAAATGAGTTTTTTTAATAAAAATTAATTTCGTAATTAATGAAACAAAATTTAAACAAAAATTTAAACAGGGTGGAAGCACAGTTGAAATAATATTGTATGGAGTTAATGGTATTTAAAGCAGAGCATAGTATATTAAAATCTTCTTACCCTCAGGACTTTCCAGACATCCCTGATCTGCAGGCCAGAGGTTTTTGCGGGCAAAAGATGATGAGACATGCAGAGAGCCCAAGATTGGAGAATGCTGTGTTTGGACCTCATTTTTACAATTTAAACCAGGACCACTGGTAAAGACATTACAGTGATACCTCTTAAGACAAATGCCTCTTTAAGACAAAAACTCACAGGAAGAAAATAATTTCCAGGAATAGGCATGCTTTGCATGACAGAAAATTCCCTATGGGATGCTTTGCAAGACAAAAAAAATGTACCCAGGGAAAAAAATCCTGGTTATTTTTGTCTTTATTCTAGCCTCCAGAACAGATTAATCTCTTCCCAATGCATTCCTATGGAAAACCGCATTTCATAAGACAAAATTTTCGTAAAACGAAGCAACCCATAGCCTCCGGAATGGATTAATCCATTTTCATTGCATTCCTATGGGAAACCATGTTTCGTCAGACAAAATTTTCTTAAAACAAATTGACACAGAGAATGAATTAAATTTGGGTTTAAGAGGGGCCACTGTATTGCAATCTAGTTCTTCGCTATAAAGGAACATTTTAGCTGACGTCTTTAATCTGAAACATAGCGGGGAAATCATCTCGCTAGATCTTTTTGCTGAGAAGCAGCAAACGTTTCAAGACTGGCATGCTGAGAATAAGTGGATACAGCCAATGAGCATGGAAAAGTTATTCTTCTGGACTCGAGAGCCTAGAGGCTCCTAGCCAGCTGTGCTTATCAGGTCTAGACCAGAGCATGCCTTTGTATAGTTGTTGCTTAACCTGCTGAGAAGTATGAAGACCCGGAACGTAGTAGCTCGGAAGCCATGGCTTCTTGCCAGACATTTCCTGCTTTTTAGCAATTGCTAGGTGAAAAACGGGTGAGAATCGACAGAGAGCTGTGAGATTGAGGGTGGTTTTTTTTTTCCCCTTCAAGTTTTTCTAAAGCTTGAGAACAAGCTTAGAACTGCTTTGCAACTGCAGTGAACGAGGGAGCCTTTGAGGAGGCAGCTTTTTATGTAGCCGAGGGCAGGTTCTAATGAGAAATGTGTCTTTTGGGCTTTAAACTCTTACCAGGATGTAGTATTAACTGATGTGTTAGATGTCCTATTGGGCCAGGCTCATGCTGTTGCTTGTCTCAAAGCCCGTGGAGTCATGCATCTGGAATGTGTTGAGAGGAGGAGATGTTACACAAGACCATTTCCCTGTTTCACAGGTACAGTGGTACCTTGTACAAAGAAATTAATTCGTTCCAAATAAAATTATGTTAAGCAAATTTTCCTTTATACAAATTTCCCATAGGATGCATTGAAAACGGAGTAATCTGATTTTTATGTTGTACGGATTCACCCCATAGGCAATTCTGTTAAGCAAATTTCCCCTATCTCCGGAATTTTTTATGTTGTACACATTTTATGTTATACGAACCGTTAGTTATACAAGGGTCTACTGGACTTAAGAATAAGCCTTTCCACCAAAATTCTTCTACAGTGGAAACAAATAGTCCTGTCTACCTATGTAAAATGTATTAAATTACTTGTTTTCTGAAAATAGTGTTGTTTGCCATTAGGCTTTTATATACATATCTACAGATTTCAGGAAATCCACTCCTTGAGATGGTGGGGGTGGGGTGGGGGTGATGTGTGTCATCAAGTGTAAAAATATATATACTTTGCAACTATCCAAGAATCAGTAGAAACGTGAGGAAGAGAAGGTTTCAGAAGACCATCAAGTTGAGATCTTGTGAGATTTTCAGATTCAAATGGACAGTCACCTTGAGCATAACACACCAGACATATAACAGTAATAGGATGAAGAAATGACTGGATAATTGACATTGCAATTCCAGCGGATGGCATTGCTGAAGATAAAGAAGGGGGAAAATTGACAAAGACCTGACAATAGAAATAACTCTGTTTGTGGATGAACCACACACCAGTGTTCCCTGTAGTCTCATTGGGTCACTGGCAGCAATGCAGTGGAATTTTATAAAGTATTATAATCAGCTGCAGATGTCTGAAATAACACCCATCAGAGCTGCCAAAAAAGAAGCAATATTAGGAATGGCATACACATTAAACCAGTGTTTAAACGATATTCAGGTATTTAGTTAAAACTTGTCTGTTATATAATAGTAAACCAAAAGAACTGGAATATCCAATGAAGTTAGTGAGTCAGAAGAGACTGAGTTTCAGGATGCTATTACAGAAATATTTTTTTTATTTGAAAAGATGTCCAATGTGTTTCGGTTGAAAAAGCCTACTTCAGGGGCTGTATTTCACTTTATAAAACAGAGGGACAACTAATAAATATCTATGAACATAATGCAACAATTAATAAATATTATAAAGGACTTTCTAACATAAAATAAAGATACAGGCGTAAAATAAATAAATAACTATTTTATACTGTATAAAAAAGCCCAGTAGGCCGGTATAAAAATGTTTATACAGTGGACCTTCATACAACAAGCGGTTTGTATAACATAAAATCTGTACAACATAAAAAATTCCAGAGATAGGGGAAATTTGCTTAACATAATTGCCTATGGGGCAAATCCATACAGCATTAAAAAAAGGTTGCGATTAGGGATTACTGTTTTCAATGCATTCCTATGGGAAATTTGTACAAAGAAAAATTTGCTTCACAGAATTTCATTTGGAACAAATTAATTCCTTCATACAAGGTACCACTCTAGTTTAAAATAACGATGGGTTTCCCCCCCCCCATAACAAATACAAGCAAGAAGCAATTTATTTAAATTATTACAGTCATGTTTAAAACATTGTAATCATATACCAATACGAATTATAAGAGCAACTAGTTTATAGAATAGAGCAAGATGCATTACTACATACCACAAAAAGTTACACCCTGTTGAGATACCTCTGTGTAACTTTTTGTGGTATATAATGCATCTTGCTCTATACTCGACACTACAGTATAAAAACAATTATTTATTTAATTTATGCCTGTTTTTATTATTTTGTCTGCTTTTGACTCTTTCATATTTTTGGTGGTGGTGGTGGTGGTGGTGGTGTGGCATCAAGTGATTCTGACGTATGGCGACCCAGTTTACAAAGTACTCAGAAGTGGTTTACCATTCCCTTCTTTTGGGAGGAGGGGCTGTCGGGCTGTGCATCTTGCCCAAGCCCACACAGACTGTTCTCCTGGGATGTACAGTGAGAATCAAACTCCCAGCCTCTCACTCTATAAGCAGATACCTAAAGCACTGAGCTGCTATTATTATTATTATTATTATTATTATTATTATTATTATT
>JAHTLZ010000225.1:3188724-3208745 GCA_023846285.1 Phrynocephalus versicolor | reverse complement strand
CAATCAATCAATCAATCAATCAATCAATCAATCAATCAATCAATCAATCAATCAATCAATCAATCAATCAATCAATCAATCAATCAATCAATCAATAATACAGTAGACTAGGAAAATAGTCTACAAATTGAACTTTCTTTCACTGGATCTTTGTTACCTAAAAATCATTTAAAGGGTATGCATTGTCTTTTTTTTTTTTAAGGCTTTTTCACCTCCTCTGTTTTGGGGTTGGTTAATCATTATCTTTCCTTTCCTTATTAGTAATGGGAATGATCACTCTTACGCAAACAGGGTGGACGAGAATCTTGGCCTCCCAAGACTGAGTGGTTGGTTCAAGATTAGAGCAGGCAAGCGTCTATGGATCTAGGAGCCAGGATTTTGCCTAGGAAACACAGAGATGTAAATTTTCCCGGAATTGTGAAGCTAAGGAAAAAAAAAAAACACGATTTTTTCCATCCCTCCCCCTGGAGATAAAAGGAACGTTTCAGAAAAATTGGAACTAATTCTACATCCGCATTCCCCCTTTTACAGCTTGAAAAGTAATTCTGTTACTTTAGGAACATAAAAGTACCTTACTCCAGTCATTTCATAAAGCACTGAGAATCAATCAACAGGTCCTGAAATCACGAACTTTTCATGTTATTAGATTATTACAGTTCTGTGCAACCTTGGCCTATCAGAGCCAAATTCTGTTCATGTATAGCCCTACATCAGAGACTAAAGGAATCCTCTTATTATTTTTGCTCCCTGTTAAAATCATCATAACCCAACAAGTTGTCCAGCAATCAAACAAGCCACAGATAGAATTGTTGGTGGGGCTTTTTTAGCTTTGATAACTCAACTATTGTGCATCCAGGATCTAGCAGGGCTGCCCTGACATTAGGGAGAGTGAGTTAAAGCCTTAGGTAATGGTTTTTGATTGTCACAGAAGGAAAACCGCGTTGTTTGTTGTTGTATCATCACTGCCAAGGAGCGCAGAGAGGTGGCTGTCAATGTTGAGTGTTCCTTATGTGGCTCCAGGTGTTCTATGCGGATTTGGAAGTTGAGTCATGGCTACTGGACTTCTTTTTCTTGAGAGATAGAAACGTTTCGCTGCTCATCCAAACAGCTTCATTGGTCTTGTCAGAGGTCACAACTGACTATAAGATGGAGGACTCGCACTAGCTGTATTCAGTCTGATGAAGCTGTTTGGATGAGCAGCGAAACATTTCTATCTCTCAAGAAAAAGAAGTCCAGTAGCCATGACTCAACTTCCAGATAAACTCACCTGGATGACTGAGAATCTTCACAGACATATTTCTATGCAGATTGATCGGGAGTTGGAGCATTTGCAGCTCTTGTCTTTGGTGACAATCTCAGTGGATCGACAAAATCAGTGGATCGTTTTTGGCTAACGGTGTGCACATTTATATTTCCAAACGACAACAGCAACCCCAAATCTGCGCTTCTGTATTTTTGGCCTCCATCCTCACTGCGCCTTTTTAAGCAAGCGGTGGCATTCAAGATGACCACACGGTGGCAGCATTGATTTACAGATGGACTCGGAGTCCAACCACCA
This sequence comes from Phrynocephalus versicolor, assembly GCA_023846285.1. NCBI lineage: Eukaryota > Metazoa > Chordata > Lepidosauria > Squamata > Agamidae > Phrynocephalus > Phrynocephalus versicolor. The sequence continues at coordinate 3,207,187 of JAHTLZ010000225.1, read as the reverse complement.
CCCAGCTACCGCAATCACTATAGCAAAGGTGAATGCTGCTCTTGGTATTTATTTTAGGCTGTCATCCTGTTCTGGATCTTGAAAATGGTTTCAGATTTGTATGCAAGCAATCTGCTTCAGAGTCTTTCTACAAGATAATGGATTTTTGGGAAGGTGGAAAGAACAAAAAAAAGAGAGAGATCTTCTGTTTTAAGTCTCTTGTTGTGTCATCAGGGCTGGAACCTGCAGCGTGCATACTAAATACGGAGATGCTGTTGAAACTGCTGCTGTGTTGTCCTCAAGTCACCCTGTTCTTTCTCGGTGCATTTTGGCACGTAAGAGACAAGGTGTTCAGAGCATCTTTGCGGTGCCTTGTCACGTAACAGTGAATTAAAGCTGCCAGAGTGGCTCTTCTTACTTTTGGATTTCTTGTTCTTTCTCTGTGCTGAGCTGTTTGTGGACCCTTTTGTCTTTACATTAGAATGTGGGGAGGGGTCCCTTGTTCCTTCTGCACAGGAACTGCAGCAAGCCCGGCTGACGGAACGGCTGGGAAGGGAGCTCTGAAGACCCGCAGCTGGGAAAAGGGGAGGGGTGAGGGTCTGAAAAAGACCCCTGTTTCCTCAGTCTTGATAGAAAGGATGGATGTTGTTGGCATTGGGGGGGGGGCTGATAAATAGAAGGTTAGGAAATTGCTTCTTTTTGTTTGTTATAGTTATAAAATGTATGAGAACATGTCATGTTGTATGTCGTCTCTCCAGGCGTTATATAGTCATGGTAGAAGAAGTGTAATAGTACGGCAAAAAAACCCCACTATAGATCATTTAAAATATAGCAATCAGATAAAAGCCTATAGGAGTGCTGCACAGTAAAATTCAGACCACAGGGATGGCAATACAGTGGATCCTTGTATAACAAACGGTTTGTATAACATAAAATCTGTACAACATAAAAAAATTCCAGAGATAGGGGAAATTTGCTTAACAGAATCGCCTGTGGGGCGAATCCGTACAACATAAAAATGATCGCGATTAGGGATTACCCTGTTTTCAATGCATTCCTATTGGAAATTTGTATAAAGGAAAATTTGCTTAACAGAATTTCATTTGGAACAAATTAATTCCTTTATATAAGGTGCCACTGTAATGGAATTCATAAGGCTCAGGATGAAGAGGAAGGCTTAAGCCAGTGTCCAAAAAAAGAAAAAAGAAAAAAAAGACCCTAGTGTTGGCACTGACCAAGCTTTTATAAGAAGAGCATTCAAGAATTTGGAAATGTTCATCTGAAAAGTTCATCTCCCTTCCGTGGCCACCTCACAAGCTTCTGGTGAAAGGGAGCTGTGGAAAAGACCTCCAGAGGAGAAGACTCGGAGATGTGGGTAAAATCAGTGTTTTAAATAAATGCAAGAAATGAACTGGAAGGCACTGTGGTTAGAAAATGCCAGCACAGTGATCTCATGTGGTTGATGGTTTACGTTCTTGCCGCTTTTGCAGTGCACTCGGTGAGATTCCTGAGTTGCCCTGAAGGAGAGCCTGGGGTACAGTACAGTAGTCTAAATGGGACATTGCCAAATAAATCATGGAAACCGATTTTTCAACTCCAGCTAAAATGGTTACTGGCTCATGAACCAAAGCTGATGAAAAGATGCTCTGTGCCACTGAGGCCTCCTGGACCACTAATGATAGAGAGCGAACTTGGCACATCCTCAAATGGCATCCTTGATTCTTCAGGGAGTGGTGATAAAATTGTCTCTAGTCAGACTGAGGAATAATCTGTTGAAAGGGTCTTTGTTTTGTCTGGACCAAGTGTTAATTTGCTAGCCTTGTTCCACCATTTTTGGAAACCAAGAACCAACCCAGTATCCTACAGAGCCACAGTGAGGCTCATGGTGAATTAAAAATAGAGTAGTTGGGCACTTCCATGAGTCAAGTCTTCAAAAGACTTGACTCCATAGTTGCCTCCCTCTCTTGGGAGATACGGCAGAAATTTGTATGACTCCCAAAGCAAAATTGCTGTGGAATGAGCAGCAACAACTAGAAGTAGTGAGTATGTAAGTTGGCACAAAGAAACGACCCCCACACCATCCTCTTACAGCCTGCATAGAAAGATATGATAGTCACTGGGCAATGAAGGATGTGAGTGGCTCAAGGAACACCAGGGCGATCACAGCCAGCGGATGGCATCCCATAGAGCAGCCAAGATTCATTTCAGTTCGTAGGCCTCATCTGAGTCCCATCCGAGATGGACTTGGACAATTATCTCACCCAAGAGAGAAAAGATATCTTGCCCAAGCTTGAGGTCTTGGCCAAGAAGGAGAGATGGGCTAGTGGTGTAGAGCTATTTAGGTCTTCTGGATCCTTTGGAGGTTTCATAGAATCATAGAATAGTGAAGTTGGAAGGAGCCTACAAGGCCATCAAGTCCAACCTTCCCACTCCTTGCAGGAATATAGTGACCCCCCACTTATTGGGGAGGTTAGGGACCCGACCCGACCCACGATAATTGAAAATCCGCAATATGCGGATGCAGGTCAGATCGGGCTTGGGGTGACTAGCTGGGGGCTCTTGTCCTTACCACCAGCCTGGTGCTGCCCTGAACAGGCCTGCAAGGGCCTTCCTGGGCCTTCTGGAGGCTCCCAAAAGGGCCTCCCTACGAACCGGAAGTCACTTCCGGGTCACCAAAAATCATTTCTAAGGCCTCCGACAGGCCTAGAAAGGCCCTTGGAGGCCTCAGAAATGATTTTTGGTGACCCAGAAGTGACTACCGGTTCATAGGGAGACCCTTTTGGGGCCTCCAGAAGGCCCGGGAAAGTCCTTGCAGGTGTGTTGGGGGCAGCACCAGTCTTGGGGTAAGTAAGAGAGGCCTGAAACAGGCTTTCCCATATCTGCTTGGTGGTTGTCCAAATTTCTTTTAAATGCCTCCATTGTTGGAACACTCACCAACTCTTGAGGTAATTGGTTCCATTGCCATACTGCTCTAACAGTTAGGAAGTTTTTCTTCAGCAGAGATTACACTGTCACCTTCTCTAGAGAAGAATAAGGATAATTTAACTAAGAACAGTATTGATTGAGTGAGATCTGACCAAACACATTTTAACCCCAGTTATTGTCCCCATCTATAGACATCTTAACAATGTAAGACTGGACAGTTGTCTGTCCACTTCCGTGGTCTGACTCGTAGTAACTAAAGTTTGAGTTACAAGCTTCTATCAGAGGAACATGCAAATATGTTATCAGCAGCCAGGGCTCACCTCCCTTTCCACGAGGACTAGAGTTTAAAAGGCCTCAAATCACTTAGAAACATTCCATTGGATCCCATGTAACAAGGACACCATGAGGATTTATTGCCACAGAGTAGGCACAGCGGTGGGCTATTCCTAGTGTTTGATTTTGTTTGTGTGTGATGTGTCTGAACTTCACACTCCTTGATTCTACAGGAAAGCTCTTCCCTTGTGGACCAAGGGCTGAGCAAATGCACCAGCCGCCTCCATCAGGAAAGCTCCTAGAGAGAATTCGCACTCTCTTGAGAAGGGACCAAGCTATGAGCTCCCTACCACCACCATACTAAGCAAAAAAGCAAAAGCTGCTGCTTATATACTGCCCCATAGTGCTTAAACCACTCTCTGGGCAGTTTTCAATTTAAGTATGCAGGCTACACATTGCCTCTCAACGTGGCTACTCATTGCCTCTTAAGCTGGGTACTCATTTTGCCAACCTCCGAAAGATGGACGGCTGAGTGAACCTTGAGCCTCCTACCTGGGATTGAACCCCAGGTTGTAAGCACAGTTACGGCTGCAGTACAGCAGTTTAACCACTGTGCCATGAGAGACAGCAGTCACTGAATCTCAAGATAAAGTGACCTGACTAGGAAAAGAACAATAAGATGTCCTTAGCCTTGGGGTTGTGGTTGTGCTGCCTAGTGGAGAGAGCCCCAAAGGTTGCAGAAAATTACGAGAGAAACTTGAGGACAGAAAAGAAGACTGCAACGGGGAAAGAAGTCTTCCAAACTCCCCTATGAGAATTAAACCACTCAGCTGCCGTGCAATACTCATTGTTGGCAGCAGAGTACACAGGAAGTTAGTGGTAGTGGGGAGGATGGGTGTGTGTGTCAGGGAATAGTATAGGCTGCCTGGGACAGCAAATCTTTATTTATTTATTTATTTATTTATTTATTTATTTATTTATTTATTTATTTATTTATTTATATATATTAGAGTATGGAAAATTTCTCCTTGGAAAAGGACCCAAGGCGGCTTACAGTAATGAGGGATAATATACAGTCCAATATAATTAAGGCGTGATAATATACAGTCCAGTACATATAGGTGACATGTAGCATCGCCCTTGGTCTAGATGGGCGGTATAAAAGTCAAATAAATAAATAAATAAATGTTGTTGTTATTGTGTATTAATGGCCAAAACTGGGTTGAATTTTTACACTGCCATAATATACAGTTTGTGGTGATGCTACCGCAGTGGACCTATTGTATGTAACATAACTCCCCTGTTACCGCAGTTCTGTTTCCAAAATGAATTCAACGTGGTGGTTCTCACCTGGACTTGGGCTCAAGCCATCTCAAGGACCATTACTGCATGGCAGAGGGTGGGACTGGATGGCCCTTGAGGTCTCTTCCAAATCTATGATTCTACAATTGTCCCTTTATGAGCCTGCTCAAGGGCGAAGATCCTCATTCCTTCACTGGTGCCTTTGTTGGGGACACGGGAGAGAGCTTCCTCCCTTGCTGATTCTGGAACTCCCTTCCACAGGAGGCTGGACAGGCCCCATCTTTACTGTCCTATGTCAAGCAGGCAAGCTTTCCCCAAGTGGGGTCTTAAATCAATTGTTGCACTTTACTGCTTGGAATGTGTTTTGGTGCTGCTATTGTTTTTTCATATATTTGTTTGATCCTTATTTATTTATTTATTTATTTATTTATTTATTTATTTATTTATTTATTTATTTATTTATTATTCATTTGATTTTTATACCACCCATCTAGCCTGAAGGCTATTCATTCAGAGCGGTTTACAACAATATATTTGTTAGTGTTAAATACTGTCTTTTAATGATGTAAATCACTTTGTTTCCTTTTTTAGGAGAAAGATGAGGTAAAAATATAACCAACTGCAGTATTTTTCTGTGTATAAGACTATATTTTTTGTCTGAAATTGTGAGACTAAAAATTGAGGGTCGTCCTATACACAGAAGTAAGCTGAGGAGAGAGCTGTGCAGTTACAAAATTGTAATTTTGGGTTGGAAAAGTAGGGGTTGTCTTATACATGGGGGCATCTTGCAGACAGAAAAATATGGTGGCTAACATCTGAAGGGAACCCAAGAAGGGAGTGACCTGGTCAGTAGTATGAGGGAAATTGTTGTTGTTTGGAAATTGCCATTTTTGTGTTGGAAGAACAGGAAAAGGGATTATTCTAAACCAGTTGTACCTGACCTTTGATAACTCAGATGTTCTTGGATTGCAATTACGAGAAGCGTTCACCGTGAGCTGTGCTCCAAGAACAATTTAAAAGCTTGTTAAATTACCTAAGGTTGGGAACCACTGTTCTAAACCTGTTATAACCCAGTGGAATCATCTTACGTACATTAGTGCTGAGCTGTGCGTCTGCATTTTGCTACAGGGCGGTCTTGTTGACCATAAAGTCTGGATAATAACTTTCTTAGTTACAGCTTGCTGAATCTTCAAGCCAGTCCAAATAATTTCCATGAACATTTGTGGAAAAAACACACCAATCATCTTATTTCATCACATGAAAGACAAACTAGGCAGAAGCTTGTTAAGATATCAGTAGAAAGATCAAGGTGGGCTACATTTATGTTGACCACAATTCTATTGGTGTTTGGTTAAGGCTTGCAGTACAGTACTTGCTATGGCTAATCACACTTGGTTGATAAGGTGCTAAAATGTGTTACAATGGTGTGATCAGGCACATGACCAGGCGCCTTGCCAGTTACTGCCAGTTCCCTCCAGCCAAGTTGTTCAAACCTTATTCATAAGGTTGCCTCTGGCAAGTTTTGTTTGAATAGAGCCCCCATCTTGGAAATAGGTCTTCTTGCCGCTGGTTCTGTCATTACCATTTTCAGTGTATAATAGGTTTTAAAAATTGTGGCAACCTGCCTATGAAAAATAACTGATTATCCTTTAATTGCTGCCAATTGTTGATGATTACTCGGGGTTTCAATTTTTCATAGTTAATGTAATGGGTTTAAAAGATCAGAGTGGAAAAAGATGTTCCTTTTTAGCATAGTCCTAATAAATGAGCTCAGACAACCATTGAGAGTCAGTTCACATATTCCTAAATGTGGATATCGGTTCTGTATATTGAGGCACATACAACTGCACCATCCAAAGAGAGTGATGGGTGCATTTGCGTGCCCTTAAGAAATAAAAAGCATAATAGAATAGCTTGATTGTGGAAGAGGGTAATGGGTTGTTGTGGGGGGGGTGTACAATTCGCAGAATTCTGAGGGAAACATGAGACTTTGGGAATTATAATGCAAAAATGTAACATTTCCAAGTTCTGTAGGAAATACAGTATCCACTTTCTATGCATATAACTCTGTTGCTTGTATCATATTAAAACCTATTATAAGAATATTGAAATCTTATGTAAAGCCCATAAGTTATTCTTCCATTCTTGCACTTCTTCCAATACAGGGTTTGGCTCAAATATTATATGACCCCCCCACCCCCAGTGGAGTCATGTGTTTTAGATTAAAATCTGTACCCAAAAGAAAACAATCAAAGGAATTTCAAGTTCTCTAAAGTAATTTAAAGGGGGAAATATGATGTAGAATGGGATTGATGCAGAAGTTTGTCCAGTGGGTGCTATTTTCATAGAACAAATGGATGGACAGCTAAATCAAGAAAGAGAGCTATTCTGTGACCAGTCTTGTGTGCTTACATTTCATTGAAACATTTTATTATTAGCCATGCCAAGGTAGAATCATGGAACTCTAGAGTTAGAAGAGACTCGAGTTACCATTGAGTCTAAACCCTGCCAACATGAGAGATGCCACTGAAAGCATCCCAACAGACGATCATCCCACTTTTGTCGAGAAACCTTGAATCAACTTGAGTCCATAATGTTTTGAGATTATCTTTACTGCTACTGGCCAATGCACCCTACTTCTGATGGACTAACGATGATAGGCCAATGGAGCCAGCAAAGTAGTTCTTAATGTTACATTAGGAATTCAGGTGGGCCCATCAACCTCCAAGTAGTTGGTCTACAATCCCCACACGTACTAGGGCCAATAGGAGTTTAAGTCCCAAATATTTGGAAGACACCAGATGGGGAAAGCCTTAACTAAAGAACAAGACAAGGTGAGAGGTGAAAGGCAAAAGTAATTCATAGGATGACCCCCTGGGAGACAAACAGAGGCTCCCTGGAGAACGGTCAGCTATAGGCCTCTTCCATGGTAGCCCCAAACCAACAATTTCCACCTGGTTGTTTATATATTTGAGTGTGAACTGAATGATGTTCCATTGGGGGAACATCTGGACAATTCTTCAGGACCTAGCTCTTTCTTGGGACTCCCAGATGGCAATCATATGCACATCTGTCTTTGGTCAGCCACAGACTTCCCAGCACTGCCCCTCCCTAAAGACGATTCACTCAGGACATTGATGCATGCACTGGTCATTTCCCAAACCAAGTATTGCAATGCTGTCTACATAGGGCTTCCCTTGAGGTTGACCCAGACCCTGTAGCAGATCCAGAATATGGCGGCCAGACTGGTGGTTGGTGTGACCAAACTTGATGATATCACCCTAGTACTGGCTTGTCTGTATTGGTTAACCATTAAGTCTCAGAACAGATTCAAGGTTTTTCTGCTTATGTATAAAGCCCTCCACACTTTTGGATCACACAACTTGTTAGAGCATTATCCCCAGTGTCATCTGACCAACTCACCAGATCCTCTCAGTCAGCTACTCCAAAAGTAGCCTGAAAGTCATACGTGAGAGGCTAGGCATTATGGAACCAGCCAGGCTCCCTTCTGGTTAACATTTAGAAGGCAATTTAAAATACTGCTTTTCAGAGAGGTTTTCCACACTGACCCTTGTTGATTTTATTCCTCCTGCCCTGCTGTCATATAGAGATTTTATGAGTATTTTTACCCCACCTTTCTCCTTGGAAAAGGACCCTTGGGCGCCACATATTTTTATCTTTTTAGTATTTTAATCTCATTGTCTACTTAGAGCTTATTTTTATATACAGTAGTACCTCGGATAATGAATGCTCCTGATAACGAATTTTTCGGATAACGAATTGCAATTTCCAGGTATAGGGCTGCTTCGGATAACGAATCACAATTCTAGGTATAGGTCTGCCTCAGATAATGAATTTTCCCTATGGGCTGCCTCGGATAACGAATTTCCAGCATGCATCTGTAAAAAAGAGTTATCCTGGGCTGTATTACATCTGTACCTTTAAAGTGCACTTTATAAAGAGTTTTGGGCAAAAAACCTGGTGTCTGTGTCATTTTCCTAGGCTCTGGAACGGATTAATTGGTTTCCCATTCATTCCTATGGGAAACCATGTTTCAGATAATGAATTTTTTCGGATTACGAATTGCCTCAGAGAACGAATTAAATTCGTTTTCCGAGGTACCACTGTACTGCTGTAAACCACTGCACTAGCAGGGTGGTATATCAGTCACTCAGTCAGTCAGTCAAATATCTAAACAAACAAACAAACAAATAAATAAATAAATAAATAAATAAATAAATCTCATCAGGTTGACTTCTAACAATCATGGTTGAATCCCTGAATATCTTCTGAGACTAAAGATAGTTTTAATGTATACAGTACTTCCTTTTTAACTATTCAGCTGGGTTTTTTATTACCATGTATTTTTAATTTTTTTAAAAAATCTTTAACTTTATATTTTTGATTCTATTTCTTTTGATATTGTGAGCTGCCGTGGCCTCTTCCTCTGCCCAGAAGGAAGGCAGCGTATAAAGAGAGGAAACAAACAAACAAACAAATACACCTCAGCAATGAGAAGAAATGAATAGCCCATATACTCCTGTGTGCATTAAATCATCAGGCGTGGGCCCTCTCCCCTGCATTCAACACAGGCGTGCAGCCTGTCTCCTCTACCTCTTGCCGCCCCCACTTCTGTTTCCAAGTGAAAAGGTTATCCAAGAACAAGAGATGCTCATTTTATTCATGAAACCCAAAGCGGCAAGCACAGAGATCACTGCTAGATGGACGCAGCTTGCTTCTGGAATGCCAAGCAGGTGGAACAAGAACAGTCTCATCCGCCATCAGTAATTCCTCAAGTTAATGAAACAATAGATCACAGCCCCCCCCTTTCCTCTTGAGGTTAGGTTGGTTTTGGTGGTGGAAAGCTGTCTTATATATATTTTCAATTTAAACATGCACCCATGGTGCATTATTATAGTCTCATTCAGTGTAGGCAGTGTTTTTTTAGGAGAGAATGAGAGAGACCTTGTTGTCTCTCTGGGACTTCTTTTTAGCATGTTCTTGTTCCGTGCTTCTGATGTACGGCAACCCTATGAATTAATGTCCCAAACATCCTATCATTGTAGTCCAGCTCAGGTCTTACAGACTAAGAAACATGGATTCCTTTATTGAGCCAAGCCGCCTCACATTGGCTGTTCCTTTCGTCCTAGTGGCATGCGGTTTTCCTAAAACTCCTGTCTTGCCTAGTGGGTCTCCTGCTGATACGAAAGCATGATGGTCCCAGGTTTATTATTTTTTTCCTTCTTCTTCTAGAGAAAGTTCAGGCTTGATTTGATCTGAAACTTATTTAATTTTCCGGTGGTCAGTGGTAACCTGGTAGCTCTCCTTTAAAGCCACATGTCAAGAGAAACTAACCTCCCCCTCCCCCATCAGCCTGTTTTCCTGCCCTCACCCCTGTTTTTCTGTTTCTCTATTGTCCAACTTTCAAAATATATATATAGTGACAAGGGATACAATTTCCCCTTGCTTCTCTAGTGATACATCCAAGTCCTCTTTCTTTTGATTTCTTGACTACAGTCTTTGAATTGATGATTGGTCCAAGGTATAGAAAATCATTGACAGCTCCGGAAAAGGAAATTGGCAAAAAAAAAACTGTGCCATTTATATTTTCCCCCTTATAGCAGGTGTTTCCAAACTTCCACCCTCCAGATGTTTTAGACCACAACTCCCAGAATTCCAAGCCTGTATTGCCAATGACAAAGGACTGTGGGAGTTGTGGTCCAGAACACATGGAGGGCTGAAGTTTGGATACCACTGCCTTAAATCTACTGCTGTCCCTTGAATTCCATTGGCAACTTTTAAAAAAAGCTTTAAATGGTCCTTTCAGAATTCAACCTTTAATTGCTGCAGGCATCATCAGGACATTAAGAGGCTCATTTGTAAGGGAGAGCTTGCATTTTTGCTCCCTGCTCTCCAGTGCTTAGGGGTGAATTGATTCTGAAATGGAGGGCTTTAAAGCTTTATCTTGAGAGCCAGTTAATGGTAGTGTACCTGAGAAAGGGATTGTGTCTCTGTGTGTGTGTGTGTCTGTGTGTGTGTGTGTTAGAGAGAGAGTGTGTGTGGGGAGAGAGAGAGAGAGAGAGAGAGAGAGCATATAAAGGGCTTTTTGGAGCAGACTCTCAAATCTGGAGGCTTTTCAAGTAGTAGTTTGTTTCAAGAAGTTGTTTCTTGGAGTATAAGGTAGAAAGGTAAAGGTTCCCCCACATATGGGTGCTAGTTGTGTCCAAGTCTAGAGGCGGTGCTCATCTCCGTATTCAAGTGAAGAGTCAGTATTGTGCAGGTCCTTGGCCATGTGGCCGGCATGGCTGCAAGGAAACACTGTTTTACCTTCCCGCTTTTTATGGCGGTACCTATTTACTTGCATTTACATGCTTTTGAACTGCTAGGCTGGCAGGAACTGGGGTTAACAGTGGGAGCTTGTAGCCAAGTGATCAGTGGCTATGTTGTTGGGGTGTTTTTGAGAGCTGTAATTAGAAAAATAGCATTTGAGAACTCCCAGGTAGGAAGCTGCTTTCCACTCTGTTTCATCTGTAACCTTCGTTATCCTTGTTGCTTTCACACTGGATCATTTCTTTTGAAACATCTGTGAAGCACCTTAAATGTCTTAATGGTGAATATATCGGTGGACTGGGGAAATCGAAGTGCCTAAAACAAAAATAAGCACTTTGGACTGAGCTGTCTGGGACATGCACATTTTTTCTCACAATCTCACTCATTCTATAACCCAGAGCACAAAGAAAACTCCTAGTTCCATGAACTCCTTGCCCTCTGAAGAGACTGGTGAAACGTCTGGAAGAAAAACTTCCGGAAGACAGCCAAACAGCCCCAAAAACTCACAAGAGCTATCGGATCCCAGCCATGAAAACCTTCAAGGATACATTGATTTTTTTTTCTCATCTGAAACTCCCACAAGGCTTCTTTATCCGGAAGTGGTCTTGTTTTGCTGAATCCCTTCTACTGCTTTACTAAAGTAGAATAGTTAAAAGCAAGCCTAGCCATTTGCAACTGGTAGGCCCATTTGAATCAGTGGAACTTGCAGAGAAGTCGGTTCACCAGATCCCAACAGATTAAGTGGGCCTGTTAATGTGTGACGTACTACACTAAACAATAGGATTTCAGCCATAGTATATTTTATTTCATTACCAACTTAATAAGTTTACTGCACCGGAGTAATAGAATAGATCTTTTGAGAATTTCTATGTTGGGTTGTATTAAATCAGACAATTAGATCTCTGTTTAATAAGCCTAGATGTGAACAGTTGTTTCCATCAGCCACAGTTCCCAGTTTTCCAAACAAACTGGGTCCTCAGGTCAGCATGTATTTTGGGTTATTTGGTAGCCATTGACCACAGTTCCCAGTCTGGAATTAAGAGGAGGCTCCAGGTTGATGTAGCCTTCCAAGGTCAGTAAAATGAATATCCAGCTTGCTGGGGGGGGGGTAATGTGTAGCCTGCATAATTAAATTGTAAACTGCCCAGAGACTACTTGAAGTGCTATGGGACAGTATATAAGCAGAACACTTTGCTTTGCTTTGAGTAGCATATCAAGACCAGAAGGTACTATCAACTACGGTACATATTCCTCTTACATCCAGGCTGGAAACTGTGGTCAATGGCGAACAAATAAACTAAGATACACATTGACCTGGGGTCCTGGCTTGTTTGGAAAACATTAGCCATCATTTCCTCAGCTGTATTCATGGGGAGATAAGTAGCTATATTCAAGCACCTCTCACCTTAATAAACTGAGTTGATGGTCAGAGCATGGTGGTTGACTTCGCTCTATTTGCTGCTGCTGCTGCTGCTGCTGCTGCTGCTGTTTAAGACCTAATTTTCTGTTCTCTGTGTTCCTTTCTCTGCAGTGGATGAATACATTGCCATAGCAAAGGAGAAACATGGCTACAATATGGAACAGGTAACTCAAGAATTCAGTGTCCCTTTCCTCTCTTCTCCCCACTGCCTTTGTACCTGTTTCTTAATTTACTACTTTCATTTAAAATAAACAATAGTGATGTACGTCAGAGAGAGTGCACATGAGCTCTGATTCTCATAGCTACTTTTGGCATGATAGCTAGTTAAGTGGCTTCTTCTTGACATTTTGCGGTATTTTTCTTGTGCTCCTGCTTAGTCTGTAAGGCTAAGCTAATACGTGACCTTCAAGTCAAAATAAAACATGTACATACAGAGACCAAACAGCAGTTGGTTAGCACCAAGGGTGGGTGGGGTAGAACCCTAATGAAACGGACAGTAGCAGCCATAGATCAGTAGCAGAATGCTAGCTAAATGAAAGCACAAACCCCAGAGGTCTCCCTGTACAAACAAGCATTATGTTTGCTTCCAAATAACCAACAAGAAGAGCATGCCCTGCTGTATTTACTGTAGAACTGTAAGATTGTTCAGGGACTAAAGAGAAGGCAAAGAAGCACTCTGTGGTTTCGTTACAACAACTTTCCAAACAGAGATCTTCCCTTGAAACAGATCCAGTTTGCAGAGTGAACAAAGTCTCACCTCGAACCCAGATAGGCAGTGCTCCAGATTCTGGTGGACTGGAGCAGTTCAGGAAACATGGAGCAGCCTTTCAAACATTCAACATTACAAGGACCCCTTTCTCTGCCTTGTGTGTGTGTGTGTTGTGTCGTTATAGTCATGAACGACTCTTCATGACCCCTTGACCATGGAGTTTTCTTGGCAGAAATACTGGGGTAGTTTGCCAGTTCCTACTCCAGGCGCCTACAGCACCTGGTATTCCCTGGTGGTCTCCCATCCAAGTACTAACCAGGGCCAACCCTGCTTAGCTTCCCAAATCAGGCGAGATTGGGTGTGCTGAGGGCATCTAGGCAGCAGGCTCATGCTCTAAAAAGCTCTGCTAAGTTCCTTTTCCCAACACCTGCCATTGAGGAGTTTTTGCAGGGGACCTGATGTGCTGATTGTGTGTGAAAGAAAATAAATACCTTCTCCTCACATCCCAAAAGATAAGGAGGAAATTAAATTGATATGTCTTGTTTTTAAAAAAATATATTCAGAGAAGCCAGAGACTTACAAAGTGCATACAGCCCTCAGCCCTCCTCTAGGGAGCCTCTGAGGAGAAGAAGCATTTAGCACCCAATCCACTGACCCCCTGGTGCCTGGAGCAGTGTGGGGAATGGGCCTTGTGGCGCAGTGTTTAAATGCCTGTACTCCAGGTAAAACTGTGCTCACGACCTGGGGTTCAATCCCAGGTAGCTGGCTCATGGTTGACTCAGCCTTCCAGCCTTCCAAGGTTGGTAAAATGAGTACCCAACTTGCTGCTGGTGGTGGTGGGGGGTGACAATGTGTAGCCTGCATAGTGTAATTAAAACTGTAAACCTCCCAGAGACTACTTGAAGTGCTATGGGGCAGTACATAAGCAGAACACTTTGCTTTGCTTTCAAGGTGCCCTCCTCTGCAGTCCCATCTTTCTCCCCCTCTTCCCTGTCCTTGCAGAGGAAAGATATCTGGGACTAAGGCATTTTCCACTTAAGGCAGGCATGTCCAAACTTCAGCCCTCCAGATGTTTTGGACCCACAATTCCCACAGTCCTTGGCCATTGGAAATACAGGCTTGGAATCATGCCTGACTTAAGCTGAAGGGAGTTCGGAGAAGCAGGGCACTGGGGTGGAGGGGGGAGGGGACTGCAGAGCTTTCTGTGTTTCTTGGGTGGGGGGGAGATTAAGAAATGAGATTTGGGTAGGTGGATCAGTTTGAGGCCTGCTTGTGTCACTTTGTGTATGTGTGTGAGAGAAAAGGAGAATGAAAGAAAAAGAGATGGAAAAGCTGTTGGTCTTGACTTGAGTGTCCCAGTGATAGGTGGCCTCCATCCCACTTTCTGATGAAAGAAGGCATCTCTCAGGTTCAGAAATGTTTTCCATTCTGGCCCTAATACCATATACAATGGCTGATGGTTTCCAATGGATTGTCTGTCTTGCGTCCAAGCTAATAAGGAGTCTTTTGGCACTTTAAAGATGAATACATCTTATCCTCCAAAAAAGTTCTGTAGACTTAGAGGCCATTTGGTTTTGCATCTGGACTACAGTCTACGAAAAGCTTAGACATTAAAGAAGAAAACCCTTGTTAATCTTTAAAGTGCTGCAAGACTACTTGTAATTACAGTTATGTATGACAGGAAAAGAGCCCTCAAACAAGTCTGCATACTTCTGTGTATCTAACCATTCATTTATGATTAGAGAATTGTGTCATAAGAAACTGAGAATGATGTGAAAAAAACAGAGGTTAAGAACTTCAGGGGGTGCAAAGATCAAGTTGGATACTTTTAAGCTTTGTTCCACAAGCCATTCTTGCAAGGGGGGCAGGGTGTGAAGATCTTTGTGTGTAAAGATCCTTTCTCACCATGAGTCACGTTGAAGGGAATTCCAAGGAGGAAAAGGTCCCGAGGTGTTCACCAGTTTGACTGTTAAGAATGTGAAACAGAACCACAGGGTCACACTTGTGTTTAAAGATATGGAATGGTAAAGATATCTGAAGTAATAACCTTCAACCCTGAAGGAGAAATGTTTCTTTTGCGTAACAAAACAGGGGTGGCCGAGAGGGGGAAACCCAGTGCCAAAATCAGTACTTTCACTTTGAATGGTTGGTGTGAAAGCTTTATTCCTTCAGATGTAAAATCTAGATTCGATAGAGAAACATATGAACTGAAGGGGACTTAATCTGGGACATTTGATTTGGCAAATTTCAGGATAATGCTTTTACTTCCGGGGCTTCCATCGTACTATTATCAATGTAGTAAGGTAATTAAGGTCCTCAGAATTCCTAGCCACTAGTTAATACTGGGTCCATCATAAAAGGGCTGTGGAGTCAGTAGATAAATGTTCTGACTCCGACTCTGACTCCTAAGTTTTTTTGTACTTCTGACTCCAACTCCCTGACTCCGACTCCTCTGTATTAATATGCAAATGGGCACTGCATAACAGCAGAACACAACACTATGGAAAGTATAAGTATTGCCGCTCCTAATTGTGCGTTGCATGCCATATAGTGAAGCACATGAAAAGCATGCTTCTTCACGGTCACTTAACGTGTTTGTTTTGCAGTTACGTGAGGCACTGCATGCATTGGTCTTTATTCTTACAGTAGAGAAGTCATTAATTATAACTTTTTGTGAATTGGGACATTTAAACTTGCCTTTTTAAAATTCCAATCTAAATTTAGTAGGAGTCGGAGTCGGTGCATTGTTTGCCGACTCCGACTCCAGGTACCCAAAATTTACTCTGACTCCGACTCTGACTCCACAGCCCTGCATAAAAAAAAACGAAACAAAAAAAAACCTCCAAAATTTCCTTCTGGTTAGGTTCCTCTGATGTTGGGGCTTTTCTGTGCTGTAGCCTGTGCAGCCTTCAGGGAATATTGGGACAAAGATTATGGAGCCTTATGGCACCGTGGTTAAAACAGCTATAACGCAGCCAAACCTCTGCTCATGACCTTGGTTCAGTCCCAGGTAGGCAGGCTCAAGGTCCACTCAGCCTTTCATCCTTTTGAGGTTGTTAAATGGAGTACCCAATTTGCTGTTTTTGTTGTGTGTGTGTGTGTGGGGGGGGGTAATGTGTAGCCAACAGAATTAAACTGTAAACTGCCCAGAGAGTGCTTTAAGCGCTAGGAGGACGGTATACAAGTAATATACTTTACTTTTCGGCACAAAACTGAAAAACAAAACAAAACAAAGCAAAACAGGTAGAACCTTAGGCCAAGGATGCTGTTCATTCTTCTCAGAAATCTAGTTGTAGAACTGTAATTTAGGGTTAGGGATGTAAAGATTGTGTTTAATTTCATTCAATTCAATTCATTGCACATCATCACTATTCTGGGCAGTTAGCAGTATGATAACCCCATGGTGTAAACTTCCCAGAGTAGCCCTAGGGCTAGATTGGTAGTATAAAATCAAATAAATAAATAAATAAAATACAGCAGAATATGGCAAAATAAAACAAAAATACAGTAATACCTCTTAAAACGAATGCCTGTAAGATGAAAAATTTGGTAGATAAAAAAAATCGTGAATACGGTTGATTTGCATAATGAAAATTCCCTATGAGATGCCTTGCAAGAGGAAAAACCATTGCAAAATGTTTTAAAAAGTCCTATGGGAGACAGCGTTTTGCAAGATGAATTTTTCCAAAAATGGAACGCCTCATAGAACAAATTAAATTCGTCTTAAGAGGTATTACTGGAACGCAATCTTAAAATCCTAAACTAAGCTTACAAAATGAAATAGAGGTGAACCAGGTTGTGCCTTTCCTTCATGAAAACTATCAGGACTACTACAGGATTAGCTGTTGGCCTATTTTTAAATTATCATTAACCCCACGTTGCTGTTGTTCTCCCTTGTCTTTCCTCCAGGCCCTCGGGATGCTCTTTTGGCACAAACATAACATTGAGAAATCTCTGGCTGATCTCCCTAACTTCACTCCCTTCCCAGATGAATGGACAGTTGAAGACAAAGTCTTGTTTGAACAAGCTTTTAGTTTCCATGGCAAGACATTTCACCGAATTCAACAGATGGTAAGCACCACGGCAGCTGCGGTTGCAGAAGCTTGAGAGCCCTGACATAGATGCAGTTGAAAGGAGTCGTGAGGCCTGGTGGTTTGGAATCTCTTATAATAGAGTTCAGTTTGAAGATTCCTAATTGTCTCTAGAGTTAAGAGTACAGGCATACCTTGGTTTAAGAGCACCTCGGTTAACAAAATTTTCGCTTCACGAAAGGAAATCCATTGAAAATAATGACTCCGTTTACATAGTTTTTTCTGAAAAAAACTCAGTTTATGATTTTCAAGGGACTTCCTTTCCCAGGATGCATTGCACCCCCTTGCGTTTCCGGTTTATGACATTTCTGCTTGACCAATCATACCAGAGAACTCATTAATTACCCAAGCTGAAATTTTGGGTACGCCTATATGACAGAAAGGAAAAATTGTTTTCTTGGTGTTGAGGTGTTGATAATTATTTACCCATTGTTTTTAATTGAGGTTTTAAAACGTTTTTACCTTTCTTGCTCATGATTTCATAAAGTAAAACTAGATTCAATGACAGGGAGAAAAGGTGGAACCACTGGGTTTGGGAAAAGAGGTTATGATGTGTTCCAGGCTCTTCATCTCATCTACAGGAAGGGGTATAACTGGTAAATTGCTAATAATATTATAGTGTCATTATAGGACCAAAGTGAAGCTGACAAAAATATGAGATTCAGGGGGTGGGGGAGAGTACGTTTTTCACAGTTTAACTCAAATCTTGTATAAGTTTGCCATGAGGTATGAGAAGGAATGCACCAAGCAGCATTTTCCTCCAATCTGTCAACTGGGATTTCCTTGAGGATTTTTAAGAAGGGGGGGAAATAGCAGAATTGCCCTACATTTGTATCCACTAGAGATTTAGGGTCACACTAAAAGTTGTCTGTTGTTAATTAGCAGAAGTTACAGCAGTAACTTTATTCGCCTCTCCCCACCTCTCATTTTGCTAAGACTTTCTTGTTCCATTGATTCACCAATAAATTCTTTTCTTCTTTTAGCTGATATTTTATTCTGTGTCCAACATGAGGACAACTGCTTCTGGTGAAAATCTTCCAGTTACAGATAGGCAGACCTCTAGCCAGAGATATAGGCTAGGGCAGGAAACACGGAATCTCTTGCACAGGTGCTTCTAAGTCCTACATTTTTGATTGCAGGGGAAGGAAAGGTTTTAGGCTTCATTTTTAACACTACTATTTCTTCTACAGTTGACTTCTGGATGGAAAATGTCCCTTCCTTGAATCTCTTTTGTTTATTTTCACTTTGTGAAGGTTTGTGAAGCAAATTCACATACTCCTCTAAATTGTGATTTGGAGGAAGTACGAGTGGTGTAACAGTAGCCAAGTTCTCTCTCTCTCTCTCTCTCTCTCTCTCTCTCATCCATCCATCCATCCATCCATCCATCCATCTATCTATCTATCTATCTATCTATCTATCTATCTATCTATCTAT
>JAHTLZ010000225.1:3141388-3164480 GCA_023846285.1 Phrynocephalus versicolor | reverse complement strand
ATAATAATAATAATAATAATAATAATAATAATAATAATAATAATAATTGCTCATCTGTGTTGTTGCAATCCCCCTACTGCTCCTGACAGAGTAAGGAATGGCAACTCTGGCCTACCATGGTTTTGTTTTGTTTTTTGCCTGAAAGAATTGCCAGAAGCTCAAGCAGAGCCAATGATGAGGAGGGAACTACAGTGTCCCCATAGGGTTGGATTGGCTCACATACAGTGCCATTTTTTGTCAGAAATGCTGTTTTGTTAGGGCGATGCCAGTAGCTTGTTAGATAACCATGCAAATAATGATTCTCTGTTTATGGCTAAAACCGGAGAGATCTTGTAAGTCTTGACTAGGATAAAATCTCCATGAAAATTACTGGAGCACCTTGTAAATCACTCCATTTTCAATGTGGTCTATCTCACAGGTTTATTGTGAGGAGAGCCATGTGTCTATCTTTGGCTTCCTTGGAAGAAAGTAAGAAGATTATTAAAATAAACATATAAGGAAGCAAGCAGATCTTTTTTTAAAAAAAATAGAATGCTTCTTAATGCTGAATTCTGGAAATAGCTTCCTGTGCCCTTGTGTTCTTTATTTGACAGAATACTTCCATAATTGTTAGCAATTATTTTTAATTCTTAAATGGCAGATGGATGAATTCATCTGATATACCTAATGAAGTAATGCTGAAGGATGCCTTCACTTTGGGAGTTTACTGTGACATTGAGTGGTAATTAAAGACAAATTTAATACAGTTCAGTCAGTTGAATTGTCTGCCTGCCAAATCCTCAGTCCAGGAATCTTACATGTGCATTGTATTTTTAATGGTTAGCAAGCCTTATATCCTTCACCCATAAATGCTACTGCATCCCACAACCATCCTGTGAGAACGTTCCTCCTTGCCTTCCTCCTGCTTCACAAGATCTTTGAAGTAGAGAAGTACAGCAACAGATCACATGGGAGTGTAATGACTGAAGAATCCACAGTTCAATATCTCATATGACAGAAGGGGAACCAGTGTGATAGCAATGGTCTGGTGGTGGATGATACTTAAATGGGTCCACTTTCAAACCCAGAAGGTGACTTAAAAATGCCAGCTGAAAAGGATACTTGTTAAACAAAATAAATAAATAAATAAATAAATAAATAAATAAATAAATAAATAAATATTAGTGCAGACCAGTATCACCTGAGATTTGTTAGTGAGAATCAATCACTGGCTCACGTTAAACTGGGAGATACCAGGAGTTCTTGTCCTGAAAATGTTTCCTAGTTTCTGACCTAGAGTGTATCTATTGCAGGGGGTATAAAAGCAGGCATTTTGAGGGTTTGTGAGATTATTCCTGAAAGTTCTTAATCAAAGGACACACAACTCCTTTCATACAGGTGTATTTATTCGATAAATAAGTAAATAAATAAATAAATAAATAAATATTAGTGCAGACCAGTATCAGCTGAGATTTGTTAGTGAGAATCGATCACTGGCTCGTGTTAAACTGGGAGATACCAGGAGTTCTTGTCCTGAAAATAATGTTTCCTAGTTTCTGACCTAGAGTGTATCTATTGCAGGGGGTATAAAAGCAGACATTTTGAGGGTTTGTGAGATTATTCCTGAAAGTTCTTAATCAAAGGACACACAACTCCTTTCATAAAGGTGTATTTATTCGGTGTCCTTTTCTGGCACCTTTAAAGGTTATCCTCTTTTGGCTTGAATGGATCTTACAGGAGAGGTGAGGTTTTGAAACCTTTCTGACAGGATTTGCGGATGGCAAAGCCTTTGATTGCCACTGGCTCCCGGCTGAGGCAGCCAGGGACAGTGGACGTAGCCGTGCATGGGGAAAGTCAAACTTAATTTGTATCAGCGGTGCTTTCCAAAAGGAAGCAGATGGCTGCAATGTTTGATTTTGGGTCATCTTTGCAGCCAAACAGTATGTGTTGGATTACATGCCTTTGTTCACACTGTAATAGAACTAATATGTGTCATCATTTCCCCTTAGCTCCGTGGTTCCCAACCTTCCTAATGCTGCCGCTCTTTAATATAGTTCCTCATGTTGTGGTGACCCCTTGCTCTGCTTGGAAGAGGCCACAAGCCTCCTTTCGCAGGCCATTGCCGCAGATGCCATAGAGAACTGTCCTCTACAGGCACCCTCAGCCAATCGCAGCCTCCGGTGCCATTGACTGACATTCCCTCCAACCTATCGAGCTGTAACACACTCTTCCCCCCACTTCTTCCTCCCCCCCTCCAGACCCAAGCTGTTTGTGCCTTTTTCTTCACTGGCTCATGTCTGTGAAATGGTCGTTCGACCCCCCCAAAGGGGTCCCGACCCCCAGATTGGGAACCACTCCCTTAGCTCACCTCATTGTGAGAAGTATCAAGTTGTATGTACAAGAGCAGTCAGTCACATACCTAGCACTGTGTGTGCAATCTTATAAATGTGGGTGCTTACATTTTTGTGCTCAAAGTAGAGAGAACCGAGGTCACTGGTTCCCAACCTTTTTCAAGTCATGATCCTTTCAATAGCCAAATAATCTTAGATCCCCTTTCATGTTTGCGTAAAAAGGCATTTTAATGAGATAAAGTCATTTCCTCTCAGATTGTAAAGGTTTCTTTCTCCCTCGATAGGCTTGTTCCTCATGCGTCCACATCCACACGCACTTTAATATCCCATTCGGAAAGCTCAAGGAAGAAATTATGAAACAAGGGCAACAACCCATATAAGGCGACCCTTAAGCTGGGAAACACTGACCTAGGTGTTTAGCGGGACTCTCATTTCTAGATACCAAGGGCATTGTTAAGCACCAGGAAATGTTACGTGGGGCAGGGCGTGTCTGAAAATAGAGTAAGAGTAGGAAAAGGGTTCTTGGTATTTCTCCCCATCTGTCTTGTTTCCCTTTCCCAAAGGGTTGTCTGGGTGTGATGGGAGGAGCAATATCAGAAAATATATCAACAGAGAAGAGAGTTCAATGTTTTAAATGCCCCCTTCTTCTCTCTTTTAAACAATATTGTTCTTGCACATAGAAACACCTGGAACAATAGCTTTGGTTTTGTCTGGTTGGCTTTTTTAATTTTAATTTTCTCATCTGTTTCAACAGGTCCTCCCTCCCTTCCTCTGTTATTGCACATTTCTTGTGAGCAGAAGAGTGTTAAAGAAATTTCCACTCTAATTTCCACTGTGCCAGCTTACTGTTTTTTATTATTTTTGGTGGGTGGTGTTTGGCTTATTTCCCTGGCCGATTGGCTAATATTTTATCATGTCTTGTATTTTATGATATTTGTTTGATTATGTTATGTTGGGTTTGTAGTTGGGTGGTCGCTTGCTGATGTGCTGAACACTGCCCAGAGTTCCCTATGGGAAAATTGGGCAGTTAATAAGTATAAAAATAAATAAATAAATAAATAAATAAATAAAATTAACTTCTAGTAACTCCTCCCATAGCTCCCCATCAAAAAAAAAGATTTATCTGAAAATTCTAAAGCAAATTTACCTGAAAACTTCAGGAAAGAATATTACTTTAAACTGTTACTCTCCTGTTCAAACGTGGAAAGAAGAATAGAGATGGAAGCTGGGAACCAGAACAGTCAGTCCAGTTGATCAGCCTACGTGCCTCTAGTCTTTCAGAGGTACGATCCCAAAATTATCTTGCAAGATTAATCTGTAAAAGGGTATACTATTCCCCCCCCCTTCACTGTCATATTTTTCTAGAAGTGACATGGCCACATTTCTTAGCCTCTCCCTCCCACCTTATTTTAATTAAAACCTGATGAAATTGGACTTCTTCACTTTGTCATTGGGTTAAATGGTGTTAAAAATTTATGGGACCGTGGAATAAATTTTTTCAAGAGTCCCACACGCCATGTTCTCTAGTCACATTTCATTTCCTTAAAATGTGGCTTGAGAGTGGAGAGACCGCCCTTCTCTCTCATGAGTGTTTATTCTTGTACAGTGGTACCTTGTGTAAAGGAATTAATTCGTTCCCAATGAAAATATGTTAAACAAATTTTCCTTTATACGAATTCCCATAGGAATGCATTGAAAACAGAGTGATCCCATTTTATGTTGTACGGATTCTCCCCATAGGCAATTATGTTAAGCAAATTTTGTCAACAGATTATACTGGTGGGCAGTTACACATAATATAATATATAATTAAATGTGTTTGCCACAGAGCAGTGCAGCAGTAACGTAGATAAAATGTCAGTATTGATATAAAGAGTTGCAGAGTTAGGTTAACGGAAAGACAATGACAATGAATAGAGTAAAAACTCATATATTCATATATACATCATTATATACACAGCATAACAACCAAGCATTATATACAATATAGCAAACAGAGTGTGGGGTAAACTGTTCTCACCATAACAATCCCCAGTTACAAATGGCAAGCTGGTGCTTTTTATACTATTCAGCACTCATAAGATCTGATGCAATCACTAATTAACAATCTGATGCAATCTGATCTAACCATTACAAATCATGATGTTATAATCAGTTCCACCTGCACTTCATCACTTAACATGCCTGTGATTACTTATCTCTAACACTTGTGAATTAACATCATGACACTGCAGAATCTAACTGCCTCCATTTGACAATTCACTTTACACATTCTGTTAAATATACATAACATATGTTTTATCAACTTTTACATATCTTGACACCCCTCCTATATTTAACAGATTTCAACTCCTAGCCTTTTCTTAAAACATACATATTTATCTTTACACAAAGGCTTTGTAAATATGTCAGCATAATTATCAACACTTGTACAATATTCCAATACAATCAAATGTTGTTCTATGCAGTCTTTCACATTCTGGTAACGGATCCCAATGTGCTTGCTTCTGGATCCAACCTTCTGATTCTGTGTTAATTGGATACACGAAAAAGAATCATTATACACTTTGACTGGTAGTTTAACATTTACATTTGCATCCTTTAACAACTGTACTACCCAGGTTAACTCACAACACAAATCACTCACAGCCCCATACTCAGCTTCTGTAGTAGAACACGAAATGTACCTTTGTCTTCGGGCTTTCCAGACAATTAGTGAGTTACCTAAAAATATGGCATATCCAGACATTGACCTCCTTTCTGGACTTGAACCCCAGTCAGCATCTGCATAGCTAATTAAATCAAGATTATCACATATGGATAACTTCAACTTTTCATGCATTGTTCCCTTAAGGTATCTCAAAACACACTTTATACTTTTCCAATGCTTCATCAACAAATACTATCAGTATCAAAAAACCTTTTGTGTACAAGCAACCTATTTCTCTTGCAAAATGTCCATTGCTCTCTGGCGCCATCCACTGGTGCATCCACTGGCCGTTCCTTCAGAGACATATGCTCTTTGTCCATGGCCCACCATCCACTGCTTCTTTTCTTCTCCAGGCATCAGCAGCACGTCTTCATAATTCTGTGGCTCATGGAATACATAATTCACAACAAACCTTTCAGGTGGCACTCCTTTGTTGAATCTTGTAGATTTTCTGAGCAACACTGGCTCCTCATCTTCCACCTTTTCATCATGCAATGATGTAGATTCCCCTCCATCACTGGCAATCTCATCTTTCACTTTTCTATCATGCAATGATGTAGACTCCCCTCCATCACTGGCAATCTCATCTTTCACTTTTCCATCATGTAATGCTGTAGACTCCCCTCCATCACTGGCAACCTCTTCTTTAACCTCAGTGTGGGGACAAAAGCTTGGCAAAAACACTTCATTATTAGCATGTAGATCTTCCCAATTTTTCTGTTCACAGAATGTTGCAGACCTGCTTATATAAACTTTTCCATGACTGTCACAAAAACGCCAGGATTTTGCTGCAGGCTGAAAAACCAATAAACATAAGTTTTCTTGACTTTGGGCTATTCTTGTGTCTATACTTCTTTGGAATTAATACCCATGCCTCAGAACCAAATATATGAAGATGTAGCAATGAAACAGACACACACACAACACTTCTGGTAGAGTGCCCTCTCAGCCATCGGGCAGCCAACCTTTTATTGGTTATACATTCAGTCAACAATCAGAGAGGGAGGTAGATAATCATTGACAGCAAGAAGCTTCCTGTGGACCCTTTGTTCATTGTTCAGGGGCTTATCAAGAGTGCCAGAAAATGTGTGACATACAGGCTTCCCTACTAATTAGTTTGGGAGACAGGTATCTTGTTTACCTGGCTTAAGCAAGGAAATCTCACCATCCTTATCGGGGCATCCCCGCACGAATAGATATGGTAAGGCTTCGCCTGTCTGCTCAGGTCTCTGAGTCATGATCTTTTCCCAAAGGGAGTTGTAACCTCTTCACCCCACCCTTTTTTTTCTTTTTTGTAACGCTCAAGTTGCTGATACAGCTTCTTTATCTGGGCACGTGAGCCCTGCCCTGCAGGACGCATTATCCTGGCACTCAGGAATGGCACACACTGCACACAGCAACACATGCAAAATAGGAATGATAATGTCAGTACAATATAATAGACAGCTGGCTTAAGAAATGCAAAGTCAGGCATCCAGGATGAGAGGAAATCCCATAGCGAGGTGGGAGCAGCATGGACATTGTTAGCAAGACTCTCTTGCAATTGAGCAAGCTCATCTTCAATGGTTTTATTCATGTCATGGAATCTTACTGCGCATCCTCGTTTTGCCACCACCTTGCAAAATCCCCCACTCTTTGCCAGGAGAAAATCGAGTGCCATTCTCATTTGCAACTGGACCTGGTGCAACTCCTCAATTTCTTGTTGCATATCCCTAATAATCCGTCCAGTCGCATTAACGGTTTTTTCAAGGCGACAAGTTAACCCAAGAATGGAATGACGGTTTTCCTGAGCTATAATCCCTGGATATGATCCAAGGGTCAGCACCCCTGTCAGAGCTCCTGAAATGGCTCTTCCAATATTACTACCACTGGACATCTGGACATCTGTGATGATCTCATCCTGACAATGTGGACCCAGTTTTCCCATTAGCTCTCTCTTGTGTCTGTTGCTGGGCCTGGCTACCTGCACAGGGAGTGTCAGGTACCCAAGAGCAGCACATTGATAATTTCCAGGGTGATAATTCGTGGCAACCCCATCAAAGAAGAACCATAAGTTTTCATCTTTGATCTGCCAGCCAGAGCAAAGGCTCCCAATGGCAGAATACTCAGCTGAAAGGGAAGGAAGATTAGGGTATATATCATAGACAGTGGAATTAGACAGAGGTTTCTTATTTACATAGCTAACGTTAAACTTCCCCCACAACCAGAAATAATCGTTGCATGCTGTATAATTCTTAATATTATTTAAGGTAGATCGTGCTCGAGTCCAGTCCCGCCACCTCCTGTTCCAGACCCCTTTGTGGTAGCAGCAGAAGCACAGTCCTGGGGTAAACCGGGAGAATTTAAACACTCTCCACTTGGTCTGGTTCAGAGTCACAGGCGGCATAGAGAACATATTGCTTTTACGAATGTTCTGTAGCTGACTGACTACCAGTTCTGGGGACTGGATGGCAGCAGGCAAAAAGGCAGCATAAGCCAGGGAGGAAGGATGTTCATAGTAGAGGGTGGTGTCTTTTCCGTGTTCCTGGAACATGTAGGATGCATGTCGGGTCCACATGTTACCTGGATTTCCAGCTGATAAGGCAAGTTCGGGACTTGCAGTGCAGAAGGAGAGGTGGCAGAGCAAAAGGCAGCAGATGATGGTCACAGAATTAGCAGTGATGATGGCCAGGACTGCAGCGATGAGATTCTCAGGGTTGGCCTCCTGTTGGAGCTGTTGCAGCTGAAGTTGTGCTTGGGTGGTGAGTGACTTAACATCTCCCCATGTGATCTTATTCCTCGTCTGCCTGGCTCTCGGGGTGTACTTCGGCGTGTTCAGCTGGATGTCGAAGTTGGGGATTGGATTCTTGGGTTCCTGGTGCCACGCCATCCTTTCGCTCTCTAGCTGGCTTGACGCACCTCGCGGGGACCCAGATGGTACCTGCAGGAGTGGAAACAGCAGCATACCCTCGTCCCCATGTAACCAAGGGCACTGGCCCATGCCATGTAGGGTCAGGGAGTTCCCTGTAGTACACTTGGGGGGCAGGCAAAAGAGGCTTGTTCCCAAAGTGTCTCTGTGCAGGAGTCAGGTTGTCTGAATTTAAAGTTAAATTATTTAATGTGTAGACTGCAGTATGCACCGCTTGCTGTATTGCTATTGCATCTATACGGGGGGCTCTCCCCCCCACTTTTAATTGTTTTTGTAACAGAGATTTTAGGGTGCGATGAGCTCTTTCAACTATCCCTTGAGCCTGAGAATTATAAGCAATCCCTGTTTTTAATTTTATTTGCCAATCATCACAAAATGCTTTAAATTCCTGGGAGATGTAGGCCGGGCCATTATCTGTTTTTACTGTGGTGGGCCTTCCTAAGACTGTCATGGCTGCTATCATGTGTGCAATTACATATTTTGCAGACTCTCTGCGAGCAGCAGTAACCCACAGAAATCCTGAGTAGGTATCTATACTTACATGAAGATGGCTGTATGGTGCAAATGGAGCATAGTGTGTAACATCCATCTGCCACAGCATGTTTGCCTTGTACCTCGAGGATTAACTGCAAAGGGGAAAGAAGCTGGGGTGTCTGCACAATGAGGGCAGCTCCGCACAATATTTTGTGCAGAGGCATGGGTAATTTTGAATTGTTTGGCTAGCACCTTGGCAGACTGGTGAAAAAATCCGTGGCTCTGAATTGGATCATCAAAAAGTGGACACAGGCGCTTTAATGCCTGGTCTGCCACTGCATTCCCAGTTGCCAGTGCACCTGGGAGTTCAGAGTGACTTCGTATATGGGCTACAAAGAAAGAGTGCTTTCTTGTAGTCAATAATTGCTGTAAGGCAAGAAAAAGGCTAAGTAAATTGTTGTCAATTTGGGTGGTGATGCAGGCAGCTGGGAGCTGTGCAATCAGATTATATGTATACATAGTATCCACCACCAAGTTGATGGGCTCAGTTGCAAAGAGCGTAAAAGCTAAATTTACAGCAGCAACTTCTGCTCTTTGTGCAGAAGTTTGAGGAAGGGTGAATTTAGTCTTCCAAGCTCCAGAGGGGTCCTGATAAGCAACGACTCCTCGGCTTGGACTTCCATCTGTAAACAAAGTGATGGCTTCCTTAATTGGAGAACGGCTTTGCAGGGACCTCAGCTTATGAGGAAAAGTAAATAGTAAAGTGAGGCGAGGATCCTTTGGAGCACTGTAAAACACCTCCCCCACATAGTCCTGAAAGGCAATTTGAAAGTCAAGAGAGGTAGACAATAGGAAATCATGCTGCCCTTTGTCAAGTGGTATATGCATGGCAACTAAATCCCATCCTGTGAGGTGGGTAGCTCGCTTGCGTGCTATCATGATGAGATCTGTAATAGCTGCTAGGAACGGATAGACATTCCTTGGTGGGGTGGAATGCATGTGGAGCCATTCTATGATAGCTATTCTATCTTTTTCCATTGGGGTAAACAAAACTCCAGTAGGTGTGTGAGGAGTGGGAAGAATGGCTAGCCGGAGAGGGCTGAAGGTATGTGGCCTATCAACAAACTGGCCTCTAAGAATGTGGTTTACTTGGGTTAAAAATTTCCTGGCTGCAGCACTTATCAAAATCTCATCTCCTGGATGTTGTGCACCTCTTAGTAACTCAAAGAGAGGTTTAAGGAGATCCGTGGATAGTTTGAAGTGGGGCCGAGCCCAATTCAAAGTTCCCAGAACCTTTTGCAATTCAGCTAAATTGGTTTTTGCTGGCAGGGTGAGTTCTGGGATCTCGGGTGCTGCGTGTGAGCGCAGAAGCTTTAGACCCAAGTAGAGGTAAGGCTCCACTTTTTGAACCTTTTCTGAGGCAATGAGCAAGCCTGATTGCTTCAGAATTTGGGTGAGCCTGGTAAAATGCTCTGGGTTCAAGTCTGGTGCTGATATCAATAGGTCATCCATGTAATGGAAGACCAGGACTGTGGGAAACTCTTTCCTAAAAGGTTCTAGTGCCTGTTTCACAAACATTTGACATAAAGTCGGACTGTTTAACATTCCCATCGGTAACACCTGCCAGGCATACCGGGATGTGGGTTGTTCGTGATTTAGTGATGGAACAGTAAAGGCAAATTTCTCCCTATCGGAAGGGGCTAAAGGGATGGTAAAGAAACAGTCCTTTAAATCTACCACAAGCAGCTTGTAGTGTTGAGGAAGAAGGTTGGGGTTTGGCACCCCACATTGGAGCGCCCCCATGGGACAAATTCGTTTATTAATTTGTCTTAAATCTTGAAGAAATCTCCACCCCCCTTTTTTCTTTTTAATTACGAATACTGGGGTGTTCCAAGGGCTGGTGGTTGGAGCTATGTGGCCAGCTTGCAACTGTTCCTGGACTAACGTCTGAAGTGCAGACAACTTTCCTGTGGAAGTGGCCATTGGGGCACCCAAACTGGTTCCCCTGGAAGCCATGTTAGAGGCTGGGCAGTTTTGGCCATGCTTATAAATCTAGGGACACTTGCAGATCTAGTTGCTTCAAGAGGTCTCGTCCCCACACATTAAAAGGCAATGGCATGACATAGGGACGAATTCGCACTGGGGACAGGTTTGGGCGAAACACTCGCAGCCAGTGCTTGCTCTGCCTGGCTGCTTTTGTCCCTCCAATTCCCCACAACTGTTTTACCTGTTCCGTGGGCCAAACCGCAGGCCACTCGATCTCCCTGATAACTGTCACGTCTGCTCCTGTGTCCAGCAAACCTGAAAAAGGCAAGCTTTCCAAATTTATAGTGAGCATTGGGCGCTCCTGCCCAATGCATTGGGTATAAGCTACAAGGGTTTGCTCCCCCTGAACCCCTGGGGAGCCCATGGCACTGCTAGTCTGAGGAATCAAGATCAACTGTGCTGGAGATTCTCCTTCCTCCAGCACTTGGGGCAAAGTAGACCAGAGCTGCATTTTTACAGCTCCTTGGTGACCTGGGTCAGTGATCCCTGGGATGACAAATATGCTGCGCTTTCCCATGTGTGCGCGTGGAAGGACAAGCCCAAGATGGTCTTGAGGCAAAGGTCCTTGAATTTGGCTTTCCCCCTCCCTCACTTCCCCAGGCAGGGACAGGTGAACGGCTGCTTGCAAAGACAGATCAATCCCTGATCTGGGCTCTGCCTGGGGTGCCTCTGGTTTTTCTGGGGCTAGAGAGTGGGGTCCCCCTTTTGGTCCTGGGTCGGGGGAAGACCCGATTAGGCGTTTCCCGCCGGAGTGCTCCTGCACTGGCTTGCCCAATGAAATCCTCTGCCACATTTGGGACACTTCTTTGGGGGGCGCCGGGGGGTGACTGTGGACTTGCAGTCCCGGAAAAAATGTCCTGGCTTCTTGCACCGAAAGCAATTGCCTCGCGGCTTTGAACCCTGGGTAAGGGCAGCCGCAAGCAGGCCCATTTTGTGGGACTCAGTTCCAATGTCCTGGCATGTTTTAATCATGTCAGCCAGGGATGGATTGGTGGCTGCCAGTGGCTTTAACGCCTTTCGACAGTCAGCATTGGCATTGTCCTTTGCCAGCTTCAAAAGCAACTCTCCCGCTGCTTCAGGATTATCTATCTGCCTTCTAATTGCTTCTGTGAGCCTGTTAATAAAATCTAAGTAAGGCTCAGTGGGACCCTGATGGATGTTGGTAAAGCTGAGAGTGGGGGTGCCCGTGGCTGGAATTTTGGCAAAAGCACGCTGCATGCAATGGCTTACTACCTGAAGTGTGGCATCTGGGAGCTGGGCTTGGGCCATGATGGTTGAGAATGCTCCATCTCCTGTCAATTGGTCGACAGTGTACTGCCCTCCCCCAGCTGCAGCACGGGCAAGAGCAAGCTGCTTAAGTTCACTCTCCCACACTACATATTGTGCTGCCGTTAAGATCATTCGCATGACCTGTTTCCAATCTGTGGGAAGGAGGGTGTACCCATTGCCCAAGGCCTCAAGCAGGCCCCTGACATACGTGCTCTGTAAACCTGTGTCAGTTACAGCCCTTCGAAGGTCTCTTATGACCGAGTAAGGAAGGGAATTGTATGTGACCACATTTTGTCCCTGGGCATTCTGCGCCCTGGTGATTGGGCAGACTGCAACTAAGGAAGCTAATTCGTCCCCAGACAGCTCTCCACTCCGCTTTGCCTCCTCCACCATCCGCTGAACTGCCCCAAGGGGTGCCCCTTCATTACGGGATTTCAGCGGTGGTGGTGGGCAGATTTGGTGATAGGGTGGTGCTGGCCCCGAGGGCTGAGGCGCAGCTGTTGTGGGGGCAAGGGGCAGAGCGGCAGTCTCCTGCACTGCCTCAGAGGGTCCAAAACTTTCCACTGCCTCGCAGCAGAGAGACCATGTGTGCAACATCTCTACTGGGGCACGAGGTGCCTCGTGCAATACCTTCCCAATGCGCACCCACTGTGAGGGCTGTAAGGAACCCTCTTCAGGGTACCAGGGGCATTTCTCCCACACCCCTTGCAATAACTCTACGACCTGTTTCCTGGGGACTGAATGACCCACCTTCCTCAATAAAAATTCTAGCTCATGGCAATGTCTCCCCTGTGGGCCAGACAATTTGGCTCCCATTCTTACCCTTAGGGATCCTGTAGCAGGATGAATCGACTAGTCTTCGGCCTTTACCCAGGCGGGGTGAATGGGGGTTTGAAGGCTGTTTCAGGTCTCAGTTGTTGTCTGTCGAGGTCCCCGTACGGGCCACCATATGTAGCAATGAAACAGACAGACACACAACACTTCTGGTAGAGTGCCCTCTCAGCCATCGGGCAGCCAACCTTTTATTGGTTATACATTCAGTCAACAATCAGAGAGGGAGGTAGATAATCATTGACAGCAAGAAGCTTCCTGTGGACCCTTTGTTCATTGTTCAGGGGCTTATCAAGAGTGCCAGAAAATGTGTGACATACAGGCTTCCCTACTAATTAGTTTGGGAGACAGGTATCTTGTTTACCTGGCTTAAGCAAGGAAATCTCACCATCCTTATCGGGGCATCCCCGCACGAATAGATATGGTAAGGCTTCGCCTGTCTGCTCAGGTCTCTGAGTCATGATCTTTTCCCAAAGGGAGTTGTAACCTCTTCATGAAGATATTTGATTGTAGGTTTCCTTCCATGCATCAGAGTATATGGAACTTCATTCACAGCTGAACTCCACACTCTATTAGACACATAATTTGCATACTGCATAGCTTCAGCCCAATAACCTTTGGGAAGTTTAGCATCATTCAGCATTGCATTCATGATGTTTTGAAGAATTCCATTCTTCCTCTCAGCTAATCCATGCTCAGCAGAAGCAGAAGGGTTAGTCAATCTATGTTTCACCCCTTTCTTTTCTAAATAGTCAACAAACTGCTTTGCTAAAAATTCACTGCCTCTATCACTTTGTACAGCTAAATTTTTCTGCCTGTACTGTCTTTCTGCCATCTCAAACCATTTCCTAAACATAGCACTCACTTCACTTTTGTGCTTCATTATGTAAACCCAAGAATAACGTGAATAATCATCTGTTATCACAAGGCAGAACCTGGCACCACCAAATGAATTTTCCATGGGTCCAATTACATCAATATGTACTAGCTGTAGAGGTTGATGTGACTTTCTCAAACTCTTTCTTGATATGGGAGCAGACTTTACTTTTGTGCCTTTACAAACATGGCAATCTAAAAACTTTTTACAGCTTTGCACAGACCCATGTTCCACATATTGCAGAGTTTTCCTAATGCTTTCAAAACTTAGGTGCCCTAATCTTCTATCCATCAAATGTATGCATTTGTCATGTAGAGGCTTATTTTCAACCATGTTCAAATTTTTCTCAGAAGTGCTTATCATAAACAAATTGTTTTGGAGCCGTCCAGTTGCTATTGTTTTCCCATTTTTTTCAATCTTGCAACTGCTCTCACTGAACTGTACATGAAATCCTTGTTTTACAAGCATAGGCACACTCAATAAATTATTTTTTAAAGACGGTATATACAGGACCTTATCAAAAACACATTTGAGAGGTTTAAAAAAATATATTACCTTCTCCACAGATTTCTCCCTGAGTCCCGTCTGCCAAGGTTACAGTTCTAGAATTAAACAAAGTTAGTTTCTCAAACAAACATTTCTTGTTTATACAATGAATACTGGCCCCTGAATCTACAATAAATAATTCCTGTCTTGAGCACTCCTGTTCCCTGTTATCATTAATTACAGACAGCTGGTGTCCTTCACTCTTCCAGCGCGTGCCGGCATCTTTTTTCTTTTGCCTTTGCCGCTTGTTTACCTTATCACAGAAACGAAAAACATGTTTGTCACTCCCACAATTATAGCATCTTCTTACTACTTGGATTGTTTCTCCAGAAACTTGAACAGGCTTCTTATTTACTTTTGAATCAGTCCTCCTTAATTCTTCCTCCTGCAGCCTTGACTGTATATATGAGACGGACAAATCATCACTCTTCATAGCTTCTAATCCCATTACTAAATTGTCATATGACTCATCCAGGCTTGACAATATAACAAGGCATTTGTACTCCTCTTCATGATTTATGCCCGCTTCAGACAATTGCTGAAATATACTATTTACTTTCCTTATATAATCAGAAATAGTTTCACCTGGGCTTTGCCTTGTCCGGAATAACTTCTTCATTAGAGATACCTTGCTCCCAGCTGTGTCCTTGATATGAGCTGCTCTGAGAAACGACCAAGCCTCATGAGCCGTTTTTGCTTCCTTCACATAAACGAACTGCGATTCTTCCAAGGACAACATTATAATCGCCAAGGCTTTTTCATCCTTCTTCAAATCTTCCTCATCAGCTTCCTCATCAAGCTGTTTATCTACATACTGATAGAGCTCATGGAAGATCAAGAAATGCTTCATTTTCAGACACCAATTCAGGTAATTACTGTCAGAGAGCTTTACAAGAGGCATTGAAGATAGATTTATACTTGCCATTCTCGCTGATAGTGCCGGCTCCTTATCTGCCGTTCCTACAACACTTTTTTCAGCTTCTTCAGCAAATATCTCTTCAGCCTCCACAGCTTTCATTCAAATCACACTCTGTTTTGCTTGGCTTGTCCTTATCAGCTGCTTTTCTCCTCTGCCCACATTCCAATCCTCAGAGAGAAATCCTTTGCAGCTCTGCTTTGTCTCCGTTCCAACTCCGAACTGTTTCCTCTGCAAAAAAACAACTTTATACAACACACACTTTATCTATACAGGTACAACAAATCCCATCAGGCTGCTGAACCAGCTGGGCCCATAACCCTGTCAACAGATTATACTGGTGGGCAGTTACACATAATATAATATATAATTAAATGTGTTTGCCACAGAGCAGTGCAGCAGTAACGTAGATAAAATGTCAGTATTGATATAAAGGGTTGCAGAGTTAGGTTAACGGAAAGACAATGACAATGAATAGAGTAAAAACTCATATATTCATATATACATCATTATATACACAGCATAACAACCAAGCATTATATACAATATAGCAAACAGAGTGTGGGGTAAACTGTTCTCACCATAACAGTCCCCAGTTACAAATGGCAAGCTGGTGCTTTTTATACTATTCAGCACTCATAAGATCTGATGCAATCACTAATTAACAATCTGATGCAATCTGATCTAACCATTACAAATCATGATGTTATAATCAGTTCCACCTGCACTTCATCACTTAACATGCCTGTGATTACTTATCTCTAACACTTGTGAATTAACATCATGACACTGCAGAATCTAACTGCCTCCAT
The DNA here is from genome assembly GCA_023846285.1 of Phrynocephalus versicolor. Taxonomy (NCBI): domain Eukaryota; kingdom Metazoa; phylum Chordata; class Lepidosauria; order Squamata; family Agamidae; genus Phrynocephalus; species Phrynocephalus versicolor. The sequence goes on along the minus strand of JAHTLZ010000225.1, from coordinate 3,148,761 downwards.
TTGACAATTCACTTTACACATTCTGTTAAATATACATAACATATGTTTTATCAACTTTTACATATCTTGACAAATTTCCCCTATCTCCGGAATTTTTATGTTGTACAAATTTTATGTTATACAAGCTGTTTGTTATACAAGGGTCCACTGTACTTTTATTCACTACTGCTTAGAAAAGTCTCTTCAGCACCTTTCAAAAAAAAAATTCAAAGCAGTGGCATGGAACAAATCTTCTATCTCTCCTGCTACAAGCGTATGAGGGGCTTCTGGTTCTGGGGTTGAGGTTCTGAAGATATCATCTACCAGAGATTAAGTGAATCGGGAATGCCCAAATGAATTGCAGTTGAGAAATCCCAGTGCATGAATGAAAATGCAATAATCCATTGGACTTTTCCACTTCTAAATCTGAAGGAGGAATGAAAACTGGTGGAAGATCAAAAATTTAAAATATGCAGATTCCATCATCTTACTGGCCAAAAGCAGCAATGCCTTGAAATGATTGTTTGGGAAAATCATAGAAGAAATTGCCAAAGCAGGAATGTAGTTGAAGGTTAAGAAGACAAAAAGCATGACTTCAAAAGAACTGCACAACCTGAATGTTGACTGTGAAGAAATTGAAATAGAGATTTTGTATACTTTGGGTTTGTTAGCAGTCCCTATGGAAACTGCATCCAAGAAATCAGAAGTTGGCTGAGACTAGGCAGCGCACCAACGAAATAATTAGAAAAGGTCATCAACTGCAAGGTTATATTACTGCAGACCAGAGCCAAAATCATCCACACACTTTTATTCCAATTATCATGTATGGGTATGAAAGCTGGGCAGTTAAGAAAGCTGGAGGAAAACAATTACAGTAGGACTGCCATATATATGGGGGATCATTTCTGGGACACATCCTGCCCCATGGATAGCAAAATCCACAGATAAGAGCAAATGCTCTTATCCAATGATAATGGTGGGGAGAGGGGTGGTGGGGTGCCAGGACGAAAGCTCTCACCCTGACACCCGCAAATGCTGGTTAGTACAGCAGCGGTGGCAAAGTTTTCTTTGTTCTTTCTCCTCGCCGCCACCGCCAGGCTCGGACGGGGGGGGGGCTTATCGGTGCCATCACCAGCCACCCTTTTTGCTGCTAGGCAAGAACGAATTAATTCCTTTATACAAGATACCACTGTACTTATTATCTCATGTTGTGATGCCCAACCAGCCTTTGAATTTCCTGCTCGGGTCCCTGGTGGCGGATTGGAAGTTTGAGCTCAAGCGGGAAGTCCAAAACTTCTGATGCGTCACCCAGGACCTGGTGTGCGGTGGCAGTGGCGAGGAGGGAAAAGAAAAGAAAGAAAGAAAACTTGCCACACCAGCCGCCCTCCAGTGGGGTAGGGTGGGGACTTTAAGGACCTGTCTGGCCAACCGGCTTTTGAAGTTCCCACTCAGGTCCCAGGCTGCGGATCAGAAGTTTGAGCAGAAGTTTGAGCAGGAAGTTCAAAACAAGTGGGAATTTCAAAGGCCACTTGCCCAGATGGGTCCTCTTAAGTCCCCAACCCACCCTTCCAGGGGGTGGCTCGCATTGTAAGTTTCCCCCCCTCCTCGCCACTGCCGCCGCATGTCAACCATCCTCCAGAGGGGTTGGGTGGGGACTTAAGAGGACCTGCCTGGGCAAACAGCCTTTAAATTTCCCACTCGGGTCCCGGGCAGCAGATCGGAAGTTTTGAACTTCCCTACTTGAGCTCCAACTTCCAGTCCTCCACCCGGGAACCGAGTGGGAGGTTCAAAGGCCAGTTAGCCAGGCAGGTCCTTAAAGTCCCCACCTCACCCCGCCAGACGGTGCCTGTCTGATGCAGGACTGGTGTTTTTTTTCCCTTTCTCGTCTTCATTGCCACCGCCGAGCCTGGCAGCGAGGAGGGAGGTTGTCGGCAGCGGCAACAGCGACAGGGGTGGTTGGTCAGCGAGGGTGGTTGGTCCCCTCCTCACCGCCGGGCTCCTGCCTCCCCTGCATGCGCTGATCACCAACCACAGATAACTGAGTCCGTGGTTGGTGAATCAGCGGATGCGGGGGTCTTACTGTAACTCATTTAACATGTGGTGCTGGAGAAGGGCTTTGCAGATAACCCTGGACTTTCAGAAAGAGACATTCAAGTAGATCACAGATCAAATCAAGCCTGAGGTAGATCTGGAGGCAAAAATGTTGGAACTGAGGCTATCCTGCTTTGGCCACGTCACGAGAAGGCATGATTTTCTGGAGAAGACAACGATGCTAGGAAAGATTGAAAGCAGCCGGGAAAGAGGAAGACCAAATATGACATTGTCTGACTTCCTAAAGGACACCACAGGCATGACTACAAGAGCTGAACAGAGCTGTTAAGGTTAGGACAACCTGGAGATTGTTCATTCATAGGAGCACCATGTTGTATTTGGTCATGTTCTTTTCCTGCTGGCTGTCATTTTCCCCCTGACATTATTATATTTCCTGTGAGTAATATCTTCTTCTCATGATGGGCCCAAAGTATGCCAGCTTTCGTTTCATTATTTTTGCTTCTAGAGGGAGTTTATTTATTTATTTTATTTTAGAGTATTTTTACCCCGCCTTTCTCCTTGGAAAAGGACCCAAGGCTTACAGTAATGAGGGATAATATACAGTCCAGTACAATTAAGACATGTTAAGTATTTGAGAACAAGGACTTGAGGGACATCTACAGCTAGAGATGGGCACGACTAGGAAATTTTTTTTTCCGAGTTGTCGTTTTTCAGGACGGGTCCGTTTCGGGTCGTTTCTGTTTTTCGCGAAAATTCGCAAAAATTTCTCGTTTCGTCTTTCTTTTTTTGTTTGTCGTTTCTACCGCGATTTCGTGCAATTTGACATCCGACCGACAAGGAGCTGCGGGCGCAGGGCGGGCGGTGGTGGCGGGGGTCCATGAGTGGGCGGCGGCAGCGGCAGGGGGAGGGGCGCGCAGGCAGGCGGGTGCGGGTCCCGCAAATGAGCAGGCGAGAAACAGTTTAAACTGCCCTGGGTGATGGACTTGCTGCTGCACAACAAGGCTAGTGCATCCTATATAAGCAAACAAAGTGGGGCAGAAAGAATGCATTTCTTTTTTTTTTCTCTTGGTCTGCTGAATCTGCTGATGCTGAACCGGCCAGCCACCCTACTTGGTCTGGCTGACGTGCCTGTTTGTTATACTTTTTTGTTGTTTGGTTTTGAATCCATCCCATCTCCCCTCCACCTCTCTCGGAGGGTCTCACACAACAGCACAACAACCAAGCTAGTAGAAGGGGTGTGCCAAATCTGGCACACAACTTTCACAATGCACAGGGCAAGTAACTAAGTGAACTGTAAGTTCTTCTAGATGTAATTGTAAAAAAATATTCTATAGAGGTGGGTGCCCTTCAACAAATATGTTTGTTTGAGTGCCTGACTGCAAATAAATGAATGAGGTGTTGGACTAGTGAAAGAGTAAGTAAGTAAAATGTAATTGTAAAATTTTCTATAGAGGAGGGTGCCCTTGGCTTGTTGCCAACAAATGTGTTTGAGAACTTTGAGTGCACTGGTTGGCGAGGGGAACTCTGTCTACTCAGTCTGTAGTCTGTATATTTTTAAAATAACAGCCTCCAACCTCCCCTTCTAAGCACTAGTACTGGACCTTGGCTGTTGCTTGCCACTTGCTAATAAACTTTAGAAAATAGAAAATAAATGGTAGTATTATATTTTTAGATAAAAGTTATTATAAACTGCTACTAGGGTAGGGTTGCTTGCTTGCTATTCCCTTCCCAAACCCCAATCGCCACAGCAGCAGAGCTGTAGGCGCAGGGTAAAAGGACCTTGGCCAAGAGTAAATGAACTTGGTTGGAAATTGGGATAGAAAAGAAATGGTAGTATAAAATAATATATATTTTCAAAATAAATCCGCAGCACCTACCCTACCCTCCCGCTCCCACTCAAACCTTCCCTCCCCCTTGAAGCAAATATAAGCAAATAAAAAAAGGAAATCTTCCTCCAAAATGCAGGAGAACACAAAAAAGAATAAACTCTGCGTTGCTATTCCCCACAGGGAATGAAAGAAATTATTATTTTTTCCTATAAATTCAATTTAAATTGAATCAATTCCCTCCCTGTCCCTGCCTAACGCGAACGCGACCGCGAAATCGAAACTAGTCTGAGCGCAGCAATCCAGCCCTGACCAGTGACCACCCTCCACCAAGATCCAAGCCCAGACTGCGACGGACGGGACTGCCTCGCCTTTTTATGCCCTCTTGCACATCCAGAAGTGTCAGTCAAAACCTGGCCATGCGATTGGTGGAATGGCTCCAAAAATTTGCATGGTCCCATCCCATGGCCAGCCCATCATTGCGCAGGTGTAAAAAAATAAATTAAGAATAAAATAAAATAAAATCAACGGAGACGTATTTTGGCAAGACAAACCCGCTGCTGCTACTGTAAAAATTCAAGCGTTTAAAATAGCTAATTTTCGCATGTTTCTGTGGTGCTTTGGTGGGTTTTTGGACCACGAGTTCAAAAAAAAATATTGCAGTCGCCATTTTGGATCCCCCCGCCCGCACACCGCATGGCAAAGGCAGACGAGACGATCCCCCCCCCGCCTGGTACCAGCAGCTCAGCAGTAGCACTAGCCAAGGAGAGGGGGGGCGGGGAAACCCCCCCAAATAAAACACCCTTCTGGCCAGGTAGGTGCCCTCAGACAGTTTTCGCCTGCTTTTAGGGCCAGGAATCTTTTTTTTTTTTTTTTAACTTTTAAAAACTTTTTTTCTGTGCCGCTTGGCATCGCGGGATCGCCGCGATGCCAGGAATGACAACAACAAATCAGACCCAATTATTCTTTAGTCGGTTTGAGTTCGAGTTCTGGTGGAGTAATTCCCGTTTCCTTTTCCGTTCCGTAACGGAAACGTGTAACGGAAACGGAAACAGGAATTCCACTAAGTCGTGCCCATCTCTATCTACAGCATTAATAGACAACATTACATTAAAGCAATATGGTTATAAGTAGTTATAAACACAAAGTCTATGTGAACCTATAGATTCATATAAAAGACACATAATCGTAATCCATCATTCAGGGAAAGCTTGCCTGAAGAGAAAGGTCTTTGCCTGTTTCCGGAAGGACAAAAGAGATGAGGCAGTCCTGGCTTCTAGTGGGAGGGAGTTCCAGAGTCTGGGCACAGCATTCGAAAAGGCCCTTTCATGGGTTCCCATGAGACGTACCTGTGAGGGTGGCGGGATGGAGAGAAGGGCCTCTCCTGATGACCTTAACACCCGAGTCAGTTCACACTGTGAGATTTGATCTTTGAGGTAGCTTGGAACCAGGTCATCCAGTGCTTTGTAGGTCAAGGTCAGCACCTTGAATTGTGCCCGATAGCTGATTGGCAGCCAGTGGAGCTGTTTTAATAGGGTTTAATGAGATCTCTGTACCCCACCCCAGTCAGCAGTCTGGCTGCTGCATTTTGGACCCATTGAACTTTTCTGAGACTTTTAATCAGTAGCCCCACATAGAGCGCATTACAGTAGTCCAGCCGGGGCGTCACGACGTCACTAGGGCATGTGTCACCATGGCTACAGCCGTGACCTGGGCATCCAAGCTCAAGGATGAGTCCAAGAGCACCCCCAAGCTGCGTACCTGATTTTTCAATTGGAGGGTGACCCCATCCAGTACACGTTGTATCCCTATCCCTTCGACTGACCAGGAGCACCTCTTTCTTGTCTGGGTTTAGTTTCATTTTGTTCTGGTTTGATCCAGGACCCACTTGTTTGTCTTTCTGGGAGTCCATCCAGGGTATCTGCAAAGTTGTCTTCCAACACCATATTTCAAAGAAATATATTTTTCCATATGTAGTAAAAATATTTGCTGCAAAATCTTTACTTGCATGGGTAATTAATGCAAATGCTCTATTATTTACCACAGTATTTGTTATGTCCTTTCCTGGGGATCGGAATATGTATTGAACATTTCTAGTCCGTGGGCCGTTGATTTGTTTTCTGTATCTGCTCATACATTTGTGTTAGGATTTATTGATTCTGCCTTTGAAGCCTGAACTTTCCTTGGAGGGGGTATCATGCTGTTGAGGTTGTCATGAGTTGGATTGATTCACAGATTTGAGAGAAAACTAGTTTCAACTACAAATTTGAGAAATTATTTACAGTGGTGCCCCGACTTATGAGCAGCTCGACTTAAGGGCAATTCAACTTACGAGCAGAAAACTGTTGGCAGTTAAACTGCCGCCTTACAAATTTTAGATATAGTCTGATCGACTTACAAATATTTTTTTATTTGTAACCTCATTTTTTTTAATTTTTTAGATAGGTACCCTGACTTAAGAGTAGTTCGACTTAAGAGCATGCATTTGGAACGGATTAAATTCATAAGTCAAGGTACCACTGTATTTATTTATTTTGAATATTTTTACAAGTACTGGTGGCTCTGCCCATTTACATTTCAAGATAAAATATAGCTGTCACTAAGCAGGAAAGTGAGGAAAGCAGAAGGAAGACAATAGGACTTCTGTGCAACAATTGATATTTGAAACAGGTTGGATCCGTGCTTTCTCCTTTTTAACTTGCCTAACAAGGATTGTGGTGTTAAGAGTAAAATAGGACAGTTCTCTCGGTGCCATCTGAACTCCTTGGTGGAAAGATAGGATACAAAGCAAAAAAGTGAGCTGCTTATATATTGCCCCATTGTGCTTAAAGCACGCTCTGGTCGGTTTACAAGTAACTGTGCAGACTACATGTTGCTCCCTCCCCCACCCGGCAAGCTAGGTACTCATTTTACAGACCCTGGAAGGATGGAAGGATGAGTGAACCTTGAGCCTGCTACCTGGAATTGAACCCCATGTCAGTTACAGCTGCAATATAGCAGTTTAACCACTGCACCACAAGGCTCTTCCTATACTAGTACTGTAAATGACTAATACAGTCATCCCCCGCCATTTCACAGTTCATATACAGTGGACCCTTGTATAACAAACTGTTTGTATAACATAAAATTTGTACAACATAAAAAATTCTGGAGAAAGGCGAAATTTGCTTAACAGAATTGCCTATGGGGCAAATCTGTACAACATAAAAATGGGATCACTCTGTTTTCAATGCATTCCTATGGGAAATTTACATCAAGGAATTTCATTTGGAACGAATTAATTCCTTTATACAAGGTACCACTGTACTGCGGTACCGGTATATCATGGGACCTCAGTGTATGAAGGCAATATAATCCCGCAATATACCAGTAAACTGCGTGGGGCAAGCTGTGTGGGCTTGTTTGAGGTCTCCTGCACTTACCTCAGGCCTGGTGCTGCCCTGAACAGGCCTTTGATGGGCTTCCCGGGCCTGTCAGATGCCCCAGAAGTGGTTTTGGGCAATCTGGAAGACACTT
>JAHTLZ010000225.1:3128827-3141348 GCA_023846285.1 Phrynocephalus versicolor | reverse complement strand
CAGATTGTCTTTATCTCGGGTTGGGTTGGGTCCCTAACATCTGCAATAAGCAGGGGATTACTGTACTATACAATAAAAAGGTAAAGGTTCCCCCCGCACATGCATACCAGTCGTGTCCAACTCTAGGGGCGGTGTTCATCTCCGTATTCAAGCCAAAGAGCCAGTGTTCCCACTTTTTATGGCTGTACCTATTTATCTACTTGCATTTCCATGCTTTCGAACTGCTAAATTGGCAAGAGGTGGGGTTATCAGCGGGAGCTTACTCCACCGTGCAGCACCCGGAATTCGAACCGCCGAGCTGCCGACTTTGCAACTGGCAGTTTTCAGAAGCCTTAGTCCACTGAGCCACCACGCCCCTGTACTATACAATACCGGTAGTAGCATTGATATACCGATTTTCTGTTTTATATGATAGTTTGATGCACGTTTCTTCCAGCCAGACATCTATAGGCTGAGAAGGCTGGGACAGTCTATTTCCAAAGTCAGTTTTGTATGTCCCCTTCCCTGCATTAATGTGCCATTTTTGAGAGCCATGCAAATGTTCACATGTACAGTATGACTACATTACTCACAACTGTTGTATAGTATTCCCATCCTCCCACCCCCACAGATTAGGAAAACCACAGAGGTATTGGCTAGTATACATTGTGTGCTCTTTGACTCTCTTAATTTGGTAAATATACTTTGGAAATACAGTACATATACTGTAAATAGGTATGGTGGGGAGGAATTTTATTTAGTATTTTCACCCAGTAAGATGAGTGAATCAGTAGATGTTCAAATGCATATTTTTTTTTAAACAAAGTATGTGTTTCTAAACACATTGTAGTATAAATGTGTGTATTTTTCAAAGTTTTTTTTAATCTTGAAAGCCACATTTTAAAATGCATTTGGTGTTTGGTTGCCCAAAACCTCATCACAAAGTTCAGGAAAGTGCAAAAACTGAAGAATAATTACATACCAGTCGTCACATTCATGTGGGAGGCACAGGTCAACTCTGTTTGAGTCAGAATCTAGACAGGTTGTATTTCTGAAGCCTCCTTAATTGCAGGTCATCTGGTTTTCAGCTCATAGAACACGCCTCCCTCCTCACCAAGGGAGCCACTATACACCCTGGAATATTGCTGGGAGGGGGAGCTCTCAGAAGAAGTTGATATTCCATTAGAAGAGAAGGAGGTGGTCCGTATGGTCCTTGCACATTGGACTGTTTTAAGGAAAGAAAACAGCCAACAATCCTGGACCTTTTGCCTATATCTGTCCATGTGCATCTGTGTTTTGTAGTGATCCTGTAACATTCTGCTGCGTGAATGTAGTGCAATGAATCACAAACTGGAAAAGAAAAATGATTAAGTCAACAAAGAAGAAGAGATCTGTTGCAGGCAGTTCTGAACACTTCATTTGCAGAAACAGGAAACAATGTCCCAGGCTCATATTTTGCAATAGTTGGTGCAATATGTTGTCCTGAAAAGACCTTTTTTAGGGCAAACTTTGTACTCATGCAAAAATTTTTTTAAAAAAACTTTATCTCTTGTGCTTGGTAGCACTCTGTATAAAAATGAATGAGGTTTAAGGATTAGTCTGCAATCATCTGACCCTTCATGTTTTGTCTTAAATTAGTTTCTGCTTCTTCCCCTCTGGCTGACACACAGGAAATTGCTTATCAAACTTAAACTTTACTTTTCTATTCTCGTTCACCCATTCAACCACCCACATACTCACATACTGAGCCAGCGAAATCTTTTTATTCCTGGTGCAGAAATGATCTGATACATTGGTGCCCGGCTTCAAAAACCATGGAAGAGCTTGTAGTGACATGTTTTGAAAGCACATCTTTGAATGTATTGTGGTTGTTCTAGGGGGTATTGGGATACAATACCCACCCACCCCTAAACAGCAGTAATAACTTTGTTTGCTTTGGTTAAATGGTTAGTATACTGATTGGTTGGATGGCCATCTCTCTTATTTAAGGCCAGATCTAGTTGCAGATTCCAGTTATGTGAATATGCTAATGCTCTGCCGAAATGCTCTTTATTTCAGAGAGCAGAACCTTTCAGGGCTGATTGTAAGGTCCTCCATCTGCTGCTTGAAATGTAATTCAAATTCAGAAGAGCTTGAACATAAAAGAAAAGCATGTTTATAAGGCTAAAATGAAGACGTCTTGGGGAATCTCACAAATGCTCCCTTGGCTTCCATGGTGGATTAAATCACTCAGTGGGTTAAATAAATTGAACATGGATTAAATAAATATATCAATATGTGGAATAAACTTTAAAATATGGGCCTAAAAATAAAGATATATTCTAACTAGAGTAAACCATTGAATCAATGGGAACTTTGTAAGTCAGCAGTTGTAGAAGTCCCCATTTCCTGTACAAAGCCCAAACTTATTGAGGGTTAAATCTATCTTCCCCCCCTGTTGGTTGGAAAGCATCTCTCAGGGCACGAGAAGGCAGAGGTCTAGCTTTAAGGATGCCACTTAGCACACAGCTCTCTCATGTAGCACCATGCAATGGCCTTCCAAAACCAGACTCTTTTGAGTCCAGCGCATCCTGCTGTTTAATGGTGGGGTTGACCCTGTGACCTCCCCGGATGTGGCGGCTGTTGACTCTGGGGTCATGAAGGCTCAGCACTGTGGAAGCTCCTATGAAATTGGGGGAGATAAAATCTGAGATAGACTCATGGCTCATGATGAGACATCCACTGCTATCTGGCCCCAATTATTAAATGTTCAACCAATGCTCGTGTGGCAATCCTTGTGTACAGCCATGTGCATTCCACCTTCTACTGAAGGGGATGGATTTTAATTGCATTAAGAGACCTAAATGCCAAATGTAGTGCTAGAGAAAGAAGAGAACATTTTCTGTCTCTGGCACTTAAAAGAGGCAGAAGTCTGCCAGGCCTTCATTCAAATCACTTTGAGATGTTGGGACTACCATCAGTTTGGCTGTATTTTTAGATCACCTGCTAATGCCCTTTGCATATCTCTTCCTTTAGAACTAAGGTAGGCATCTAACAGAGAACGCTGTTGATGATGGGTCCAGGTATGAGTGTGTATTCCTCCCCCCCATCTGCCCGAAAGGTGCAAGTGCTTGCAAATGCAAATGCCTTTCCAGATGCCAAAAGAGAGGAGCTGATCATGTATTTTCAAATCTTTGTTTCAAGTTTGTTTCAGTGTTTGGAGTGTGCTCCTCCCATTGTTGTCAAACTGCAGCAACATCTCAGCAGCCCTAAACAGTATAGTTAAGTGCAAATGTCAAGGGATCTTGACATTTGCACCTGTTGTGGGAAACTACACGTTCACTGTCCATGATTGGGTTTGCCTGTCATATTCTTCTAAGGTGTCGCCTGTTGCTGCAGCATTGAGTGGATTCTGTTCCCATTGCTCTTATGCTTTTCACTTGAAAGAAAATGCCTGGAGTCACATCTTCTCTCAGGAGGTATTCGTTTCCATTAAGACAGGCATGTCCACACTTTGGCCCTCCAGATGTTTTGGACCACAACTCCCACAGTCCTTTGTCATTGGCAATCTAAGCTTAGAATTCTGGGAGTTATGGTTCAAAACATCAGGAGGGCCAAAGTTTGGACATGCCTGCCTTAAGATTTGGGTTAGTGGAAGAGATGCATCTGCCTTGGGGTCCTATCTTTCACCACCAGGTGTTTCAAGGGCCATCAGGTGAGGTGGAGTACTATCCTAAATGAGAAGGAGGGCTGGCATCAGGTCTGAAACCAGCAAACAAGTGGATCTTTGGCACATCGTGCACTCATAAGAACATAAGAAGAGCCATGCTGGATCAGGCCAAAGGCCCATCTACTCCAGCTTCCTGTATCTCACAGTGGCCCCACCAGATGCGTCTGGGAGCGCACGAGACTAGATATCTGTCTCCTGATACCACTCCCCTGCATCTGGCCCTTGAAGAACCCTGGTTTTAAATCTGGAGATTACACATCCCCATCAAGGTTTGTAACCTGTGATGGACTTTTCCTCCATGAATTTCTCCTATCCCCTTTTGAAGGCATCCAGGCCAGATGCCATCACCACATCCTATGGCAGGGAGTTCCACAGACTAACAACGAGCTGGGTGAAAAAATATTTTCTTTTGTCTGTTCTTACTCTCCCAGCCCACAATTTGAGTGTATGTCCCCTAGTTCTGGTATTTTGTGAGAGGGATAAGAGTGTCCCTCTATCCACTTTACTCATGTCCTGCATTATTTTGTACATCTCAATCATATCCCCCCCCCAGGCATCTTTTTTCCAGACTAAATAAAATATACTATGGCTGAAATCCTATTGTTTACTGTAGTACGTTGCACATGAACAGGCCCACTGAATCTGTTGGGATTTGGTAAGCCGACTTCTCTGCAAGTTCACCTCCTGCTTTCATATTCAGGGCTACCGTTGGCTTTGTTATCCACAGCAAAGGGGTCAAATGAGATACACTGAAGTGCACACCTATTTGCAGCCAGTTTGTGTGGTGCCTTCAATGTGTTCACATGGAAAGGGTTTATTTGCACGCTGTTGCGATGGAACAACTTGCAGTGGCCAGCTTTGCAGACATTTTCTCAAGAGGAAGCATTTGTTTATGTGCTGCGAGTTTGAAATGCCACGTCCACGTCTAATGTATGGCAGGTTTCTACTTTGCAGGCGCCCCCGACGGAAGCAGTTCCTCAGGTGAAAAAGGAGAAGCACAGTAGCCAGGCAGCCAAGAACCGAGCCAAGAGGAAACCTCCCAAAGGCATGTTCCTTTCTCAAGAAGACGTGGAGGCCGTCTCCGCCAATGCAACCGCTGCCACCACCTTGCTGAGGCAACTGGATATGGAACTGGTCTCCATCAAACGACAGGTATGGCCATTTCTCCCTTTCCCTTGCAATGGAACAGGGCTTATTTTTAATCACCCCAATACATATCTTTAAAAGGAGCCTGCCGCCAGCCTCAATTTTATTTCCCTCTGGGGGATTTATTGCTTGGACATGATGTTTTGCATCGGGATGAGGCTTGATTAAGAAGCTGTCAGCTGAACATTGCATTTTAGAATGGAATTATTTCAGCTTGGCTTTCTATTTATGGTGCAGCAAGTTGGTTTGCCAACTCCCTGCCTCTTCTCTAAGATGCTATAGCAGACTTCTATAAATCACAGTTTCTGAGCTTCGTTATACCTTGGATTAACTTTTGTGTTGGAGACCATTCCTACTGGCCACTTGTTTAATTTTTTAGATTCTCAGTTCCATGACCTTCTCCCAACTTGGCCTTTTCACTTGTACAGTGGTCCCCTGCCCTTTCATGGTTCATATACTGCAGTCCCACTATATCACGGGACCACAGTACAGTGGACCCTTGTATAACAAACAACTTGTATAACACAAAATTTGTACAACATAAAAATTCTGGAGATAGGCGAAATTTGCTTAACATAATTGCCTATGGGGCAATTTGTACAACATAAAAATGGGATTCCTCCATTTTCAATGCATTCATATGGGAATTTGTATAAAGGAAAATTTGCTTAGCATAATTTCATTTGGAACGAATTAATTCCTTTATATAAGGTACCACTGTATATGAAAAAAGGCCCCGTAGGCTAAGGGGGGAAAGTCCTGTTTTAAGCCTCCCATATTTACCCCAGGACTGGAGCTGTCCCAAACAGTGATGGCCTTCCTGGGCTTTCTGGAAGCCCCAAAAGGACCTCCCTGCGAACCGGAAGTGACTTCCGGATCGCTGAAAATCATTTCTGAGGCCTCCGAGAGCCTTTCTAGGCCTGTCAGAGGCCTCAGAAATGATTTCCGGTTTATCGGAAGTCACTTCCAGTTTGCAGGGAGGCCCTTTTGGGGGCTCCAGAAGGCCTGGGAAGGCTTTCAAAGGCCCGTTCGGAGTAGGGCCAGGCTGGGGGTTACTACAAGTGCCCCCAGCTAGACCCCCCCCCCAAGGCCTGATTCAACCTGCATCTGCATAGTGCGGATTTTCAATTATTGCGGGTTGGGTCAGGTCAGGTCCCTAACGCCCGCAATAGGTGGGGGATCACTGTACAGCAAAAATCTCCACCCATTCAAAGCAAGAAGTTAGAATAAAGCAGTATTTATTTTTTTCCAGGATTGGTGCTCCTGCTTCAACCCTGTATCGATACAAGCTTTGCACATGGCACAATGTGGTCTACCTGCAGCTATGTCGCCATTTTCAGATTTGTTTGCTTGCTGGTTTATTTATTATTTATTATATTTATATACTGCCTTTCCTCTAGGAAGCTTGAAAGTGCTTACACTGCTGTCTTCACCCTTATTGTTTCCTCATAATAAATAGGTGAGGTGGGTCAGTCTGAGAGAATGGATTTATTGGCCCCCAGTTCTACAGTAATTCCTTGGTTTATAGGGGAACTGCAGTCTAGAACTTAGATGTCACCATTCCAAACCTGAGACTTTAATCACTACTCCACACACGTTTTGGCTTCAGTCTCAGTCTGCATGGAGTGATTCTTGAAAGGATTGCTTTTTTTCTGTTATGAGTCAGCCAGTGGCAAAAGTGTGAATTATAGAGAAGGGAAATACCAGCTCCCTTTGGGTGCAATAGATTGTCCGTTGTCTCCTCTGTAGTCAGTGATATGGAGATCCCAATAATCTCAACAATGGAATGTCTTTAACAGTGTGTGCTCTTGAGTAGCTCAAAGCATGCAATGGCAATGGATGACATCACTCTGGAAATAGCAGATTACTGCTAATTAAAGAGATCCTTTTTTAAAAAAAGGTATGTATACCCACAAATCAAAAAGGAGCACTTGAGTTAGCAGCAATCTGTGGCTGACATCATTGTTGGACACTGGGTGATGTCCGAACCAATTTTCAGCTGTCAAAAATAAAGCTTTAGGATCTGTTATTTGATCCGACATTCGGTTGCGATGTGTTATAAATTGGAGCTGAGGAGGCAGCCATCATTTAAGAGGCATTTAATCGTTGTGTAGCTTAAAGAAACCTGGACTACAATTGTAAGGAAAAAACACCCACCATCATAGATCTCAATAGAAAAGTATACATCCAGCTTGTGTTACCATCTCTGTCACATTCACCTGTGCTAGTAATTGATGCCACCTCTCTGTAACTAATTACTTCTGAACCCTGGGGCCAGTTGGAGGTTCATGGCGGCCTTCCTCTGGTGTCCTCCAGTTGTGTTTGGGTGTCACATTTTGTCATCCTGTTCAGGGTAAAGGGATAGCAGCTATAAGCGATGGGCATTTCGTTTCGGAACCAGTAGATTATGAAACGAAGCACACGAGCCCAGATGGTCCTTGGAACCGGCTGATACACACAGATCCAATTGCTTTACCTTTCTCTCTCACACACAGGGTTAAAATCTAACGAGGAAGCACACTACAGGGTCATCTTTCCTGCTTTGTGCTACTGGCCAATCAGAGAGAGAGGCGGGATGTTGCCTGTCCCTGCACAGCTCCTGATTGGCCAGCATCACAGATCTAACACAGATGATGTCGTGGCATGCTTCCTCGTTGGATGAGACAGAGAAAAGTAAAGCCATTGGATCTGTGTGAATCAGCCGATTCCGAGGACCACCTGGGCTCGTGTGGTTCATTTCGTAACCTACTGGTTCCGAAACAAAATGCCCATTCCTAGTAACAATCCAATGGGTGGAGGGTAGTAGAGTTAGGAAGGTTGGCCTGTGGGAAAGCCTGCAGTCAGATCTGAGGAAAGAGACCTCTGGGCCATTCCCAAGAAGCTAAAATTATGCAATATTTCAGTGGGGTGGGCAGTGTTAGAGGGGAAAGAAGGCCCCCCAATTTCTTGCAATATCCTTTTGCTGTGATCTGATTCTGTATCTTTTACCCATGCCCTTGTGCCTAAAGCATATTAAAACCAACACCATCAGCAAACTGCTGAAAATGCTTCCAGATAGGCCACCCCCGTGCTCTTTAATCTATTTTTTAAAGTTGAAAACATGGAGTTATTTTCTTTTGCCCAATGTTGTGCTCGCGTCCTTTGTTTGGTAGGCAAGCGCTTGGTGCTTCTAAATGTCTCTGCACTTAGCTGTTCATTGCTTCTCAGCATAAAATGTCATGGAGGGCAAACATTTTGTTGTAATTCAAAGGCCAGGGTTCTTCCCAAGTCATTCCCTACTGAGTCTTCTGTCCTTTGAACTGTTTCTGCACACACGCCTGACCTGCACACTCCAATCTTAGCAATTCTCTTACCCTTTATTTTAAAAAAATTCTGTTTAAAGCCTTAGAAAAGCTTGGAATTGTGGCACAGGCTGGCTTGTTGTGTTGATAAAACTTCTCACTTCTTCCTTGGGGCCTTTTGGTCTAAAGTGAACTGTAGTTCTTATAGCAGTGGCAAAAAGATAGGCATCAGGAGAGGGTGGTTTGTTTTAGAGAAAGGAAGAAGCCTTGCAAAAATTTGCAGATTGGAGCTTGCAGGGACTTTTTTTTCTGTAGGGAATGGCACTTTTGCAGTTATCTATACTGACAGGATAATTTTTTTCCCTTTCAGATTCAAAATATCAAGCAAACAAACAGTGCTCTGAAAGAGAAGCTGGAAGGTGGGATAGAACAGTACAGACTGCCAGAGGTAAGAAGGCATGCCAAGGCGATGTTTGTGTTGCTCTCCATCCTGAATTATATAGAAAAGTCCATGGGTGTTAGTACTGCTGGAAGGTTGCTGATTTCTTCTCTGCTGATCTAAGGATTTGGGGTTTCAGGAGCATTACTGATTCTGCTTGTGTGTGCATACATGTGTGTGTGTGTGTGTGTGTGTGTGTGTGTGTGTGTGTGTGTGAGAGAGAGAGAGAGAGAGAGAGAGAGAGAGAGCATGTTATGCATGTTAAGCTAAGCCACAGTTTCACATTTTGAGTTCCTCCTCCTGATTATGACTGATCGGAGTTGTGAGTGATGAATAAAGTTGGAATAACATCAACTGGATTCATGAGCAGGCTACGCCCTTGGAGAATTCATTACACCCTTAGAGAATTCATTATCAGCCTGGACCATAAGAATGTAAGAAGAGCCATGCTGGATCAGGCCAAAGGCTCATCTAGTCCAGCTTTCTGTATCTCACAGTGGCCCCACCAGATGCGTCTGGGAGCGCACGAGACTAGATCTCTGTCTCCTGATACCACTCCCTGCAACTGGCCCTTGAAGTACCCTGGTTTTAAGCCTGGAAATTACACATTTCCCTCATGGTTTGTAACCTGTAGTGGACTTTTCCTGCAGGAATCTGTCCAATCCCTTTTGAAGGCATCCATGCCATATGCCATCACCACACCCTGTGGCAGGGAATTCCACAGACTAACAACGCGCTGGGTGAAAAAATATTTTATTTTGTCCGTTCTTAGTCTCCCAGCCCTCAATTTGAGTGGGACTTTCTTGTACAGGCAGCAAGCATGTTGTTTTGTTTGAGTTATTAGCCCATAGCCCGAGGGGTGGATTAGATTCGACCTAATTACATATTTCCAGTCTGCCTTGAAAACTCAGTGAGTAAATCAGGGTTAATCATGATGTCTTGGCCAAACTAAATGCCAAAGGCTATTGTCAGAATGAAATGGAAACGTGGAGGATCACATGGTTGGTCTTTAGGTCCGTGGTGGAAAGGTGACCCATGAAGAAAATAAAAACCACACAAATGTAGTTTAAATATAAGGCTTGCCGCACGAATGGTGCATAGATTAGTTTTTGGAAATCACATAACCATTCCTATATGCCACTTCTCCCTAGCTGAGAACTTTTGCGGGAGGGCTACAATTACAGTAACTAGCTTATTAAAGGGCCTCACTGCATGCTTTGTTACATTACTACTTCCTAGACACATCTCTCTCTGTAATCTCTTTAATCTCCTCTTGGATGGTGCCTGTCGTGCTCTTACCTTGGCAGAAAGGCTAAAAATGTTGATATTCAAACTTGCCCAAGTCAAGCCTGATTTTTATTGACGAGTTCAACCTGCACCTGTGATTTACCAAAAGAAAGTGTCTCATTAGGAGATTATTTGATGTGGAAAGCTATCTTTCCTCCCGCCACCCACACACATCACAAAACCAGTCATAAACACAAATGTGTGAGGCGACCTTATCTGGAATATTGATGGGGGCAACAACACCTACAATATATAGGTATGGAGCTGGAGATGGTACCAAAGAAAGGAAACCCAAATGACCAGTGGGCTGAAGCAAACTCTCAGTGAGGAAAGCTTTCAACACTAGGACTTTTAGAAAGAAATGTTTAGGACAGTGTTGGCGAACCTATGGCACAGGTGCCAAAGGTGGCACTCAGAGCCCTTTCTGTGGGCACCTGACATCGCCCCCTCACAGCCACCTGTATTCAGGTTCAATTGCTGTATTGGCACTTTGCGAAAAATTTGTGGGTTTTAGTTTGGGCACTCAGTCTCTAAAGGGTTTGCCATTACTGGTTTAGGACATGGGGGGAATGTGTGAAAGAAGATTAGCATTCTGTTGGCGATTGAGGATCGGAGCGGAATATTTCTCTGTTGAAAGTCATGGGACCATACAGTTACAGAAGGAGGAGGTGGATACTTCTGTGTGTAAGTCCAGAAAGAGACGGACCACTCACCCAACAAGGCATTGCATGAGCAGAAGAGATAAAAAGGAGGCTGGCCTATGGAATTCTGCATGATACACAACATTGCAGGGAAAATTAAATATGTTCGTCTTTAAGAAACCATAGCTCTTCTGATTTTATTTTCCCTTAAGCATGCTGGAGCAGAGACTAACACGCCTGACACCTCCTGTGGCTCTAAAACCCATAACCAGCGATGTCCAAACTTTGGCCCTTCAGATGTCTTGGACCACAGCTCCCACAGTCCTTTGCCATTGGCAATACAGGCTTGGGATTCTGGGAGTTGTGGTCCAAAACATCTGGAGGGCCAAAGTTTGGACACCCCTGCGCATACAGTGAAGTTGAAAGGTGGGAGTGTCAGCATAGGCAAAATGAAATGCTTTATCACAGAGTCAAGCAGTGGACTTTGCAAATGTGGGGGCAGCCATCAGCTGCTCATGAAGAGTGAGAGATTCATTGGCTGATTGTCAAGACGACAGCATATTACCTCCAGTATCAGAAGCAACAGCCTTTGTATGCTAGTTGCTGGACAGCACCAGTAAGATTGGGTTTGCCATCCTCCTGCCAGCAGTGGAAACAGAATGATTGACCAGATGGGACTTGGGTTTGACCCAACTTGTCGCTTCTTATGAATTTTATTTTTCTTTTGACATTTCCTTTTGTTTTTCTTCATCTGGTGGCTTTCCAACACATTTAATCAGTCAAAACCAATCAAACTGCCTATGTCCCTCCATGCGAAATAGTTGCGGGTGGGGGTGGGGAACGGGTTATGCCACACTTGATCTTAGCCAAAAAGGCCTTGAAGCAATGGTTGTTTATGGAAAATGAGCTCCATTCTTGTGAATCAGGCCTGTAATGAACCGGTCCTTTGCTAATTACAGATAACTTGTGTGACATAGTCAAGTAGCTGAAGTGCCAGCTGTGTGTTGGGGTGTTGTGATTCCAATCTGATTTGTGGCCAGGAATAAAGGCGGCTTCGAACTAAGTGGGAAGATAACGATGCTTGCCCTTTCAGGTTTATTACAGGGACTGGTGCTTTGAACACTTGAAGTGGTAAATCATCCTGATTTCTGCAAACTGGCCCTACTGTTAGGCCAAGCAAAGCAGTCGCCTTAGGCCGCACATCTGGGTGCAATGGCTGGGGCCTCCAGAAGGAACTGAATCAGAAAAACTGATCAGGCAAAACAGTTCCTCCTGGACCCCACAGCTGTTTTCTCTGCCGCCCAACTTGTTCTGGGGCCCCTAAAGTTAGTTTGATGCCTCCCAAGTCTCTCCTGTCACCAATGCTGAAATACGACTGACCTGTCACTCCAACTGGTATCTGTATAGACATCGAGGAGCAATATCTTATTCTGTGTCTCAGCTAGCAAAAAATTTTTTAGGCCAGTCCATCTGTCAGTTGTCTGCGGGAGGAAGCCTCAGAGAAGCTAATTTGGGTGCCCAGCCAACCCTGTCATAGGTATCCTCGGTGCAGTTTATTCAGCTTGCTGTGAGGGTGCCCATTTGCCGCCACCCCCTGGCAAATGTGTCTAGAGGGTGCTGAGGCCTTCAGGAGGCAGGGATTGTTTCCACATTGCACGGCATGCCGAGTGCAAGAGGTGCCATTTTGGCCCCAGGCTGGCTAGGCACTCGGGGGCTTCTTGTACCCAGCTAAGGCCTGCCCAGATTTGGAGCTGGTTTGCAGGCACTCCCAGGTGGTGCAGTAGAGCTTCTGCAAGGCCCTGCTTAGCAACTCTTTTTAACACTTGCCAAAATGGCCAGCAGAGCTTCTGGGGACTGCAGTCCTACAGGTATTGTCCAAAAAAAAAAAGGAGTAATTTTCGCAAACTGCCCAAAGGGGTGAGGTCAGCTCAAGTCTTAGCGCTTGAGTGGAAAGAGGAACACAGTTGTGAGCCAGGAGCCGAGGGAGGGAGGGGGAGAGAGAGAGAGAGAGAGAGAGAGAGAGAGAGAGAGAGAGAGAG
>JAHTLZ010000225.1:3083064-3128817 GCA_023846285.1 Phrynocephalus versicolor | reverse complement strand
GAGAGAGAGAGAGAGAGAGAGAGAGAGAGAGAGCTTAGTCTGCAAGCCAAAAAAATGGGAGATCCACTATGTGTGCCTGGGTCATTCTGCTGCTCACTTCAACCCCATTCTTCTTTCCTGCCATTATTAACAGCATGTTATTGTTAACTAAATAATGTACCGTGTCTACCATTTCACTGAAGAAAAGGTATTTTTTTAAATGCGCTGTAAGAAATACTGCAGGCTTTGTTTAACAAATGACTGTTTGCCTCTTCTGCCGCAAGCCATTTGTTCACTACTTCATTTGTATACCGTTGTCAGCCTGGGCTTTGAAAACAGATCCGTTACCTAAGTAAATGGCTCCATTCATATTTTTTTTCCGTGTCATGTAGGTTACGTCGAAATTCAACGCACGCTGGACCACAGAGGAGCAGCTTCTGGCTGTGCAAGGTACGGAAATGGGTGCTGTTCCTCCTTTCTTAAAGAGTGATTCCCTGTTGCTTTCTAATAGAGAACATTCCTGCACAAGAATGTGGAATTCATTCTGGCGGGTACCCATCTTGAAATGGCTTGAAAAGGGGATTGAATAAATAGGTGGAAGTTAGTGCCAATCATCTTCCTTTTAACAAAATGTGTGTAACATAATTAACAGATTCAAAATGGTTTCCGTGTATAAATGCATAGTCATTTGTCAAGACACAGGTGAATAGTGTAATCATATGAAAAGGTCAGAATAATTATATCCAGGTGCCATGGATAACTGCTTAACTTTGTCTGCCGATGGGTACTCATGTGATTGGTTTATATCAGTGGTTCTCAACCTGTGGGTCCCCAGATGTTCCTGGACTGTAACTCCCAGAAGTCTTCGTCACTAGGTGAGCTGGCCAGGATTTCTGGGAGTTGCAGTCCAGGAACATCTGGGGACCCACTGGTTGAGAACCACTGGTTTCTATGATGTCTGCCATATGTATAAAAGGCAGGATTGTAACCCATTTTGCTTTGGGACTGCTTTTTGGTGAGATGAGCAGCTCCCCCACTACTCTGTAATATTTATGCTGTGTGTTTTATCTCGTTGTGTATCTGTGTACTTTTTTTGTAATACAAGCTTTTATGCTAAAGTTTACTTCTGTCTTCCAGCTTCAGATCTGTGCTTAGCAATTATCTTTCCACACCACTGTATAACTCTGCTAATCTTTGAAACATTTAAAACCCAACACACTTTTTAACACTTCCATACCAAGCTTTGTATGTCCGCTGCTGGAGAAGGTGAGATGGAAGATGTAGGTCCACTCTGGTCCTTCTGGCTGAGTCCGAGTAAGCAACAGATATACCACCCCCACCACCCCTTTGTTAGTAAAATGTTGGACTACATAGACGACCGTTCTGATCCAACATGGTTCTTCTTCCCTTTTTTGTTCTTAACGGTGCAATGAGGGATTTTCCTGCCTTGGTATCACTGGTTTAGTTATCAGAGTCTCAAAGATTTGCATTTTTATAAGCTGCAGCTGAAATTCCTTTCTGGTCACTTGAGCTTTGCAGACGTACCTGGTGCGTTTTCACTGCAGCCAGTCTGATGGACGTGGATGTTTTCTTAGTAACATTCCTCCACCACCTGCCCCACTTTGGTTTTCATGATTGTTTTGGAAAACAGGCACACAACTGGTTCAGTGCATGTGTAAATTAGATATAGGTAATTGGAACTGCCTCTTCCATCATGAGCATGGGTGAGCATCAGCATCTTAATCTTCTTGAAGGTGGTCTCATCTTTGCTCACCTTGATGCTTTGCAGGCATTCATATTCTGGAGTCTGGACCTTGCTCGCAGACCACTTTAACTCGCATCACCAGATATTTTTTCCTTTAGTTGCATTGAGTGAGTTGTGGGTTATTCTCTGACCTCATGAAAATCCAACTGCCTTGAGGGTTTGTGGGTATGTCTAGAGTTGTAGTTAGGATAAGAGTTTAATCTTTTTCTTTATTATTCCATCACAAATCCAAATGATAAGAGTTTAATGTGCGCTCCTTTTGATCCCTGGATTTGCCAAGGGGTTCCTCCCAGAATGGAGTGACCTTAAAAAACAGCATGGGAGGGGTATATTTCATGCTATTTTTCAGTGAACCATAATGTATAATAGATATTGCACATTGCCTGGGACCAAAAATCCCTACTCCACTGAAAGAAATGCATGAGATTTATTGGAATAATTTTATCCCCACCAGTTTTTCATCTTTTTTTCGAAAGGCAAACTATACATGCTTCGAACTCGGGCGCATTGTTTAAAGCTCTTCAAATGGACACTGTAGCAAAATTCTGTTTCAGCATTTTGAGAGAGATGTTACCCATTCTTGTTAGCTGTTCCTCATCCTGTTTCTTACTACAACTCTGGTTGCTTTCTACGTTCTGCGTAGTCACTGGGGTGAGATCCAGCTGTTGCATTCACCCTCTCCCGATGCTGTTCCCTGCTGCCATGCATTTGATGTTCTGCGCCCTTGACAGCTTTGATCCAAGAAGCCCCGTGTTTAATTCACCAGCTCCCCATCATTTTTCTTTCTGACTAGACAGAGGTTTCAGTGTGTTGCATTCGATGGAATGTCAGATGAGAATCAGGTAGACTTGGCTTCAAAATTCTAGAGAGCTGTTGAAGCTTGCTGAGTCATGCAGAACATTCAGTTTAAACTACAGAGCATGAATATATACTACTCTGAGTTACCACAAGAGGAAGATAGAAATATATTTCAGTGTGTAGGAGGCAGTGTCCTAACAAGGCTGGTTTTCGTGCTGCGCCTCTCTCGTTTTTTAAGCCCTGGATTATTGCATTCATAAAATCTGACTGTCTGTCTCCTTCTGTAGCAATCAGGAAATACGGGCGTGACTTTCAAGCAATCTCTGATGTGATTGGAAACAAGTCTGTGGTGCAAGTGAAGAACTTTTTTGTAAATTACCGGCGGCGTTTTAACATAGACGAAGTGTTACAAGAGTGGGAAGCAGAACACGGCAAAGAGGAGATGAATGGATCCAATACCCAGAAACCCGTAAAATCGCCAGATAATACAATTAAAGTGTCCGAAGAAGAAGAAGAGGTATTTGATTTGTGTTGGTTTGTTTGTTCTTTAAAAAAGCTCGAGATCAGTCTTCATATATAGTGCTTGCCCAATTTGAATGGTTTGCAAAATCAATTCCATCTTCAGAGAGCATTTGAATGACTCCATTGCTTAGCTATGCCATTTGGAACAGGGACAGCCATAAATTATCAATGAATAGGTTGTACATTACCCATGCTTTTGACATATTTCAGTAGTGGTTAGTTATAGCCACAGGCATAACTTGTGGTCGATGTAAATCTCTGATAAATTCTGGCAGGTTAAGGCTGCAGCATAGATAAACCAATTCTTTGGAATAACCTCCCATTGGAGTTATCCCTGGCTCCCTTCCTCCCTAATTTCAGGAGGCTGCTAAAGACTCATCTCTTTTGAGAGACCTTTGGTAGCAGCCTCTTTTGAATTTGCTTGCCTCTGTTTTGCTGCTCGCAATGCTGCCTGAATCCGCCATGCCATCTGATTATCTGGTTCGTTTTAATTTGTTTGCTGTCCAATTTTGCATTGTGTTGACTCTGTGTGCGCGTGTGTGTGTGTGTGTGTTTAGTATATATACATGCACACCAGCCACAGTAATACTGTGCACTAATGGGGCAGTATATAAATGCCAGAAAAATCAATCAATGAATCAATCAATCAATCAATATGCATTTGCTGTTGCATGCATAGACGCAAAAGCAGATATCTATCCTGACATCTCTGCTTGCATACTAGCAAGATTTATGTCAAATGCATTACCCTGCCATTAAAAACATAATAGGATTTTGGCTGTTATCAAATATTCATTGAAGTCCAGAATGTTCTTGAGGCCAACAAAATGAAATAAATGTGTGATCTGCTTCAGAATACTGAGACAGGAAGCTTTGGGCATCATTGAATGAATGGATGGATGGATGGATGGATGGATGGATGGATGAATGAATGAATGAACTATTCCTTGTTCTAGTCTCATTGGACTAGCAGAAGCCAGGGTTTGCTTTGATTTCTATTTATTTCAGGATTCCTCTCCTCAGATTTTGATCTGTTTGTATATAAATATAATCCAGGCCTCCCCAATATATTAACAATTCTGATTTATTTTTTGCACTTTTTAACCACTCAGTAACCACTCAGTCTTGGGAAGTACATTATCTATTCAATATGTTAGAATAACAACAACGCAGTAGAACTAAAATGACTAAAACCAACAAAAATAGAAAATCGCTGTAAACAAGCAGTTGAAAATAAGATATTGCCCCATGTAAATCAAAACTGCAAAAAGAACTTCATTTTTTTGGGGGAGACTGAACTTATCTACTCAGTTGGTGGATTGTGCTTAATAAGGGAGAGGTGGGCCACAAGGGTGAGATAGTCGAGTTATTCCAGGTGGTGGGAGTCGGGGGGGGGGGCATATGGTTCTCCAGATGTTATAGGCTGCACTTCCCACTGGCCCTGGCAGCGTAGCTAAATTGTGAGAGTTGATGAGCATCACGACTTCACAACATCTGGAAGGCCACATTCTCCAATGTAACTTGTTGGTTGTCTTTGCTTCTCACATTTCCTTCACAAACTTAAAATGGCATTGCCCAATTATAGAACCAATTGGTCGAGATAAGATTATTTTATTTAGCACCCGTCTGGCCTGCTTTTCAGCTGTTGTTCCCAAATGTGCTTAAAATTTAATGTGAAAAGAACAGAAAGTATCAATTAAATTACAACAACAGAAGGAAAAATAATTGTGTTGTTTGAACACTATATAGGACTGCCCAAGAGTCAATTAGTATGTGAAATGTTAGATCTCCCCATCTTCAGGGTCCATAGTTTTGGGCTGCAAAGATACAGCGTCACTTTGTATATCTTTAAGATTGAGTGATGGAAATCCAGGTGACTTTCTTAAGGGGGCAATAGTGCCTAGCTTAAGATGGAACCCTGTTCACTTACATAATTGCAAAAATAGGTTACTGGCGATACCTTTATAGGCCACTATTAAAAATAAAAAAAGGAGCATTGCAAGCTTTCGAGCGCAGTAGATCACCCTTCTTCAAAGCAGGTCCCAGAGGTTCAGACATGGTAAAAGATGTGCTTTACCCGGAGTTTACTTTTAAAGTCCTTAGTTAGATGTTGTTCTTCAAATCCATGGCTAGGTGATGTTTCAGCCAGGGCATGATGCTTGTTGGAGGCAATGTGGGCAGTTGTAAGAAGCTGCTTCTTAAGTCACACCCCGGTTCTTCAAACAAAGGAACATGGGTCATAGATCACCCCTACTCCTTAACCCAGCTCCATTTAGCACTACAAGACATACAAATCCCTTTAGGCCGGGAGGGGGGAGAAAAGGGTTGACGCAAGAGACTCATGTGCTTCATTCGGGGATTGGAGTACAACAATTTTTTGTAAGACCACTAGGTTTGCCAGTTGTAACCAGATTAAATTAAAGTCATACTACCTAGTGGTTGCAGTGAGATCGTGTGAGATCAACCCAGAGTGTTTCTCCCAAATGGTTTTTAAATGTTGTTGCAACAGTTGTACAGTATTTTATGTATAGAATAGAAAGTTATAAATTTGAAACTCAAGGGATGAGGCTGACACTTCTGTCTCATTTCCTTCTTCCGTCACATTTTGCTGGAAGTTAAGGACTGACAGAGGGGCTCCATTGCTGATGTTTCAGGTCTGTGTTTGTTTATGAATATTGGCTGAGAAATCCATGAATGGAAGTGTCTGAACAGACCCCTTGCTGTCACATCAGTTATCTTTGATTCCTTACCTTCTCACTCGGTTTTCCCTGAAGACCCAAAAAGGGGGGCCTGTAATGCATGTGTTGAGCTGAAGAAGTTAGTTTTTTAAAGGCAACACTTTCCTTTCTTGTTATTCCAAAACAACCAGAGTAGTTACTTGCACTTCCTTTTTGGGGAGATAAAGAATCACAGTGCTCCATATATGCTGGTCTGTTGTGCAAAAGAAATCTATGGGGCAAGGCCACATACCTTCTTGTAACCATAAAAATAATAAAACACAGGAATGTTTAGCCTTTCAACAAGATGTCTGAGGGGGGATATGATAGCTATGTTTAAATATTTGAAAGGAGGTCATATTGAAGAGGGAACAGGTTTGTTTTCCATGGCTTCAGAGACTTGGACTCGGGGCAATGGTTTCAAACTGAAAAGAGATTCCAGTTGAACATTAGGAAAAACTTCATGACAGTTAGAGCTGTTTGGCAGTGGAATATGCTGCCATAAAGGAGGGTGGTGGAGTCTCCTTCTTTGGAGGTTTTTAAGCAGAGGCTGGATGGCCATCTGTCGGAATTATTGTGATGGGGGTTCCTGCATGGCAGGGGGTTGGACTGGATGGCCCTTGAGGTCTCTTCCAACTCTCTGGATTCTATGATTCTAATCAATAGTAGTATGATTAGTTAATGTCTCAGCTATTGCCAAAGTAATCAATTCAAGAAATAAAGATAGTTATAATCATCACCGTTTTAGGACTGCAGAGTTGGAAGGGATCCCATATAGGTCACGAAGTCCAGCCCTGGTCAAGATGGCATAGTAAGGGAATCGAACTCCCAACCTCTGGCTCAGCAGCGATTTCCATCTGTTTGTAACCAGTTACCCCCACTAAGGCAACATCTGTTTTAATGATGTTTTTTCTTACTGCTTCCTCCTTCTCTTCTCTTCCAGGCCACTCCTGTTTTGGATGTCAGATATCCGTCTGCTTCATGAGAAACTCAGGCAGCCTAGAACAATTCTATGATTTGACTACTGTGTTATCTACAATATCAGGTATTAGCAAAACCTCAGACAGCCATCTTCATCCTATCTCTGTGGACAAGCAGCTATTACCAAAAAAGAAAGAGAGAGAGAGAGAGAGAGAATGGACAGATCTCAAGCAAAAGGCAAAACACTTGGGTTCCCGTGTTACGTTTGCCTTAATTTTCTCCTCATTTCTCCATACGGCCGCTATTTATTCTTCAATGCTTCCTAGGACAGGTTCTTGGTTTTCAGCAACATCCCACTTCACGCCATCAGCTGCTCGTCAAACCATCTCCACACCAATCGGTACACCTTGATCAGCAAACCTTTCTCTTCTCTTCCCAGGCTCGGATGTTGACTCCTGAAAAGTTGCAAGGGTGTTTCTATAACCAACTTCCCAATAGGGTCTTAGCATGTATTTCTATAGGGCCTTGTGTGGTTTTGACTTATTTTCCAGTGTAATCATTACTCATAAGGTGACATGTTTGGTCCGTTTTTAAATGAGTGAGCTCTCTGTAGAGGAAAATGATGTTCTAATGCTAGGTGGTCTGGCAGTTTCGGTAATAGCAGTGGGGAAATGTGATTTCAGAGTGGCCAATAGTAGATCTCCAACCTCCTAGCATGTACAATCCTTTTCTCATGTGTACAGCTCCATTTTAGAAAACGTGCAGATTTTAATGGTGATTTTTTTTTAAAAAAAATGATGATTATAACTATTATTGGACCTTTTTATTTAGTGTAGAAGGAAATGCCTGCCTGTAATTTTCTTTGAAGTAATAAATATTTACACACACACACACACACACACACACACACGTAGTAGCATTCAGCATCCTCATACTGTATTCTGTATTGCTGAATTCTAATACAGGTGAGTTTCTGAGACTGTCTGGGGAATCAAGAGAAAATTGGCATCCTTTATTCAGAAAGAGATGGGGGGGGGTTCCATCTTGAAAACCGTTCCTCTGGTCTCAAGGTATGGAACGCATGCTCCACGGAAGTGTAAGCGGGGGGGGGGGGGGGGGCTGCAAACCCCCTGGGATTCATGAATTGCTTTTTTTTTTGGGTTGGTTAATGGGTTGCTCAGCCTTGCCGCTGCAGTGCAACTGGGGTGGAAATGGCACCGAGTGTATTAATTAGCCCTTCAGATTTCAGTTTTTGACTATCCAAACCAGTCCAGCTGCTCTGTGTTCTCTTTTCCACCTCTGATACAAGTCCTAGCAGGCAGTGACTGAGTTCTTTCTAAACTAGCACTGCACTTCCTGTTAGTTGGGATGCTGGCTAGAAACTGGCAGAGGTAGTTATTCTGTCCAGATAACTTCAGGCATCAGGTAATGCCCCAAGTGACCCTTCCACTTATAGAAGTAGGAAAGTGTCATTTTAAAATATTTTTATCAGTGAATTCGCTCTAATAATTTACCACTGAGTCAATATTTTAGCTAGGGATATCCAGAGGTTTTTCCCTCCCCCCTCCCACATCACTGTTGGGTGATTTTTAATGCAGAAACTAAGTTTAAATAAAATAGCAGTCTCAGAATAAGTTCCTTTGAAGGTAGCTGAAACCGAAGTGCGAATTTACCTTCTATTCATCATCAGGCAGAAGAACTGTCTTTATTATTCTGTTTAATATGTATCCTAAAAACCGATCAAATAAGTTATGTGCCCTTTATTTTAAAAGTCTGTCTTTGCTATGTAATATTTACCCCAAAGTGGGTATTTTTTAAAAAGGGCTTATGTCATGTTTTAAGACCGACGGGTTTTAGCCTTTGTGGAGTGCAATCCCAAATTTGAACCCCCTGGTATATGTTTTCTTTTTGTATACCTAATGCCATAGCTATTTCCCTTAGGCAATGGACATGCAATCCCATAAAGTTCCTTTTAAGAAGAAAGAATAGACAGTCAGACTGAAGCTACCCTGAGCTGTGGCAGAGCGATGCTTGGCCAAGTTACAGATGACTTCAGCGCATTCTTGTGTTCTTTCCTCTTCAAAGCAAACTGGAATTATCAGACACCTCCCACATGTTGATATTTGGAGACGGGCAGATCCTATTTGTATCCAGAGGTCATGAGGATGAACTGCAGCACCATAGGTGCCGTGGGGGTCCAGTACCCTCCCCCCCTCCCCCGACACACACTCCGAGACTGGACTGCCCACTACCAGTCTCCCTGTGGCGGAAGAATGGAATGTCATTGTTGCTACACCAACCGCAGAAACAGACGGACCGGTTTTTCCTCGTCTCCCCATGCAGCTGACCACTTTGTTGGGTGGGGGTGGTGGGTTGGGATGAATGGAGAGTCTTCCCTGACCAGCCACAGAGTGGTGGGCTGCACGGGGAAGCAAGGCGGAGAATGGCCAGCTGGGCTGTTTCTGCAGTTGGCACACCCATGGTGACGTTGGAACCCTTGCACTGCGCAGAGACCAGTAAGCTGTTAGGCCAGTCTAGTTTGGGTGGTGGTAGTTTACTGGGCTACAGCAGCACCAGTGATATTGTGAAAGTTCCCACCACTGTTGATCATTTTAAAATATGGATCCTCTCTAGGCACAACAAAAAGTTTTGGGGCTGATCTTAATCTTTTTGGGACTAGGGAGGGAGATGGCACATGTGGAAGAACGCAGACCCCAAATATTTATAGAGAAGTAGATCTATGAAAAATTCTGTTTTGGAAAGTTACTGCTTTCGGATGACTCCCAGAAAGTCCAAGCCATCCATCCTGGGAGGTGAAAGGAATCGTAGAACTTTGGAGTTGGGGAAAGGAGCTAGAAAGCCACCAAGTCCAACCCCCTGCAGGAATCCAGATAAAAGTAAAATGTGGCTGATGGTTGTCTGACTTTCTCTTGAATGCCTGAAGTTTACCACCTGCTCAGGTCATTGGTTCCATAGTCGTACTGCTAAAAAAAAAGAGTCAAGTTTTCTAAGAATTGTGCCGTGTCACCCTTTCTGGCAGCTGGAATCGGAGGAGGATGTCAGACATGTGTCGCAGACTGTCCCCCAATTCCCATGCAGGACAGTAGCTTGACCACTGGTCCTTGTTGTTCAAAGTGTTCGGAGGAGGATTAGGTAATGTGTAGCCTGCCCGCCCTAGCTCCTGGTCTACATTGCCCCTGAGCAGAGCAAATGTATGCCACATTTAGGGTGGGGCATACTTGTTTACTGCTGGTACTGGGTAATCAGTAACGTCCTATAGGTTCAGCTTAATCTGTTATTTCTTCCACGTGGGTTTACATGAAGGTGTCTGTTTGTTTTGTTGAGTATTTTAAAAAATGAGAAACAGCCATAAAAGCCCTCAGTAATGAAATAAGGAAAAAGAAACAATTGTATACAATTAGAACTATTTCTATGCAAATATTTATATTAGCAAAGAGTACAAGGGTCAGGTGGATATGGTCCAAATGGTCTCCCTTAAATTTATAGTAGCTGGGACCTTAAAATTGTTTTACATAATATATATATTGATGGATTGTAACATTTTAGACTATACGTAGGAGTTGAATATTAAATATTTGAAAGCCCTCCTACATTAAAAAAAATGCTGTGGCTTAAATCCTGTTAGCACAGCTCCATGCATGCAAGGCTAATAATACCATCTCCTATGATCTTTTACTACTAATTAAAATTTCTGAGACTTAATGGTCCCCTTCACCCTGGGGAAACTTGGGGGAGGGAGCTTTGAATGGAGGGGATTCTTTAATGTTCAAAAGTGGCTGGTCCCTGTCCCGGACATTAAAGATGAAGTCATCAGCCTTCCGCATATAGAGCTGCAGCAACAGGATTTCTGCCTCCATGTATAAGCAGGCAACCTTTGTTACAGAGGAAATAGCAGCGGGAGCATCATAATTGTGCAAGGTTTATGCAAAGAGAGAATATTTGCATGCGACTCTGCGCTGCTTACAGATTTGTAAACACACAGTGCTTAGATTAACCTTATTTGCTCAAGAAACGTGAAGTGCAAATAATGGCAACAACAAAAAGACCACTTCATGTACTGTAGTTTCGGCAGAGATCATGCATTGACCGTGCATAACAAACAGTGGAGAAATAAATGTCTATATCAACCTGATTTGGTATTGAAGTTTTTAAAACGTGCCATATTCTAAGGCAGGCATGTCCAAACTTTAGCCCTCTAGATATTTTGGACCACAATTCCCACAGTCCTTTGTCATTGGCAATCTAAGCTTAGAATTCTGGGAGTTGTGGTCCAAAACCTCTGGAGAGCTGAAGTTTGGACATGACTATCCTAAGGCAATGCTTCAACTTTTCCTCTTTGCGAATTTCAATACAGTGGTACCCCACCTTTTCCCGGTTCATATACTGCGGCACCGCAGTATATGAAAAAAGGCCCTCTGCGGTAATGGGCAAAGGCCTGCTTCAGGCCTCCCAGGACTGGCACTGCCCCAAATGGGCATGTGAGGGCCTTCCCGGGCCTTCTGGAGGCCCCAAAAGCGCTTTCCTGCGAATTGGAAACCGGAAGTCACTTCCGAATCACCAAAAATCATTTCTGAGGCCTCCGAGGGCCTTTCTAGGTTTGTCGGAGGCCTCAGAACTTATTTTCAGTGACCTGGAAGTCACTTCTGGTTTGCAGGGAGGCCCTTTTGGGGCCTCCATAAGGCCTGGGAAGGCCCTCACAGGCCCGTTCGGGGCAGTGCCAAGCTAGGGGTAAATACAAGAGCCCCCATTACGCCCCCCCCGGCCCGACCCAACCTGCACCCGCGTATTGTGGATTTTCAATTATTGTGGGTTGGATCTTTAACCCCCACAGTAGGAGGGGGGTCGCTGTATCATAAACTGGACCATCTGTTTCTTTTTCACCCAAATATCTTGACTATGTCGGTGGCATTCTCTGTTGGGCCCACCCTGCCTGATGCATCATTCTTCTCTTAATCCTTCTGAGATACATGCAGACACGCGGCCCCTGTTCTGGTGGCAATAAACAGAAAAACCATAAAAGAGAAAGAGGACTTTCTGGTCCAGCTTTCTCTCCATCGAAGCAGCCAGCTAGTTGAGCGCTGGAAGCGCGCAGGGAGGACAACAGCACCTTCCCGCCTGATTATACACACATGCCAAAGGGTGTGAACCGTTCCCCCAGCTCGACTCTCTGTCCCTTATGCTGCACAGCAGCCACCGCTCCTTCAAGGAGTGAGTGGCCTGAGAGGGGGTGGATCCCTAGGGATTAGGAAGAGATGCTTCCCATGAGCACAAATGCCGACTGTTAGCGGAATGACCTTACAGGATACCAATCAAATTGTTGGGGAGGACAAAACTTAAGAAGCTAAGAAGGTAAGCATTTCATACAGTATAAAATCATACTATCCCCCCCCCAATTTAATACCTGTGACAGTTCTAACATTTGATCACCTACTTGTGTCTTGAATATATATATATAATAATTTTGTCCCTGTTAGCTATTCTGCTATGAAGTGGAATACATTGTTGGCTTTCTTTGCTTTTATTTTTTTTTTCAAAATATGTTCTTCTGTATAGACAGGCTTTACTTGAGCTGCTCAAGCATTATTTTAATCAAGACTATGCATTCTGATTTAGAAGGGTCCACCAAGATGGCTCCATCCTATGTAATATTCACTTAAAGTTTCTGTTTCCTTAAACTATTCATGTGAATGATATAATTCTATATATGTGTGTGTTGTGGAAGATGGGAAATGTTTATTTCTTCCTGAGTATAAGTTATTGTGCATAATCTATGGTATCGCTACAGAATGGCGGTACCTTTAAAATCAAAACAAATGTGTTGTGTATGCGCCTGAATTTCACATTTGTTCTATTTTATTTTGAAATACAGTTGTGTAACATGGTAATATATCTATGTTTGTTTGTTCCCCCCCCCTTTAACTGTAAAAATACCTTATTACTTGAATATTGTATCCTAACCAGTCTGAAACACAGTGATCAATTTTTTTGTAATCTAGAACCAAGGGAAGAAGCAACATATAGAATATATAATGTTTGAATAGCTTCTGATAGCATTGTACAATCATATGCTCAGTCGTAGCTAACGCTGATAATGTGGCCATAAGGGCTGTTCATAGATAAAGATATATATTTTTCAGGGATTTTTACATGCTTTTTGCAAGGTCCCCCTTTTGAAGCTGTGTATAACTGTCCTTTTCATATTCCCCTTCCGTATATGGTGGCAAAAAGGGTTTGTAGCCACCTGAGCTTCACCCACTGAACATCAAGTGACAGCTGCTCCATCCTTGCTTACATCCTGTAGAGAGTATGAACGGGGGATTTACCCGTGTGCAACTAAGGACTCCTCTACACTTCCCATGGAGTCGTCATTGTGATCAAGAATCCTTGTCTGATGGAGGGTTCTTGATCGCATGGAACAACCCTTCTCATGTATAGTTATATGTCTGTAGATGCTCCCTCCTAGTCTTCTGCTGAACTCACAGAGATTTGGACCAGAACTAGTAACCGCTGTACCAGTGTCCATGCTGGCTGGTAGGTTTGAGGAACTGTAGTAATAAAAAAAAGTAACTTCTCCAAGCTCAGAAAATGCAAGGAAGGAAGCAACGCAAGTGTGAAGCTCAGGCTTCCAGACTGCAAATTAATGTGATCTCTGCCTGGGTACTCAGCCAGTCATGCAAGACTCCCAGAGACTCATGTAGCACCTGTCCTACTCACCCCAACAGAGTCATGCAATAGTAAAGTATCTCTTTGGGGGTGATGATCCCCATGCCTGAGTCAGTAGGGGGGATACTTTTTTTTGTTCTCCTTCCATTCTCCAACTTCAAGTGACTGCCTGCAGGACATCCCAAAACACCTAATGGAGAGCGTTTTGGTGAAGTCAAATATGCCCCTAGTTTGGAGGACACTGGCCGGAAATCTGTTGCAGCTTTATGCCTGCAGGAGAGGCATAAATCTTGATAGCAAAAGGCCCTTACAAGGCGTGTGTTGTGTTTTGGGCCGTGTGCCTGATGGTAATGTTGGCCACGCATGCAGGAACATGAACAGCACCTTGTTTCTGAGCAGCAGTCTTATATTAAGATGTACAGAATTTCCCTTTATGCAACCATACATCTTCTCTAGGATCCTGCCTACTGATGGCTTGCACTCCTGCACGATGCTTGCAGTGTCAGTATGGGGAGTGAGGTCAAAAGGCCATCTTGTGCAAAAGGAGACCTGCATGAGAAAAAGGGATCCTGAAGCTGTCTTGACTTCTGGGAACTACTTTTACTCTTATCTGCACCTTGGTCTTGGGTTAAAATGGTGAGAGGTCTTTTGCGGCTGTTTTTTCCAAATAGAATATTTTAAAAATCAACCGTTCTGCAAACAAATTTCTTCCTGTTTTTGACACCTTTTGAAACCCGACTAAAGCATGCTCCGTGCCATTTTAATTGTCTGCCTTTCTCCTCCTAAAATTATTCCCGACCCCCACCCCGTAGAACTGTGGCATCCTAGGACACCAAAATGCACACCATTTGAACCTGGGTACATTAGTAAAATGTGCTGCTTATTCTCTGCCCCATAGCACTTAAAGGAGACTATGGGACATTTACAAGTAAATTATACAGGCTACACACTGCGCATAGAGAAGTGTAAGGGCTTCATAGTAAGAACAATAATGGTGACACCAACAATAATAAACTTATTTTAACCAAGTACAAAGAAGAAGAAGAAACTGTTCTGAGCTTTTTTAAAAAAACTGTTTAGCAAGGAGGTGCACCAGGCTCAGTAATGGGTATCCCATTTTTTAAATTAGGGGCAAATTAGGTTTGTTTTTTTTTAAATCTCCACATACTGTACTGTAGTGTGCTTAGCTTGTTGAAATTTGGTCATTTTGTACAACTTCCTATGCCCTGTATCTTTTCTGCTACTCACTGGGAACCATGCAACATGATTACTTCATTATTATTTTTTTCTGGGCACAATCTGCCATGCACTGGTGCTTTATAGTCTCAGTTCATTCCAACAGGGCTTGGACAGGGGTTATATCTGTTGGAAGCGTCCGTGGAACAGAGAGAAGGTGTATATAGCAGTGCATGTCAAATTGATGTCACTGTGGATAGTAAAGCACAATTACAGCAGAAGCTACAGTTCTAAAGACAAGAAGGTCAGTATATGTCTATGCATGTTGTATATTAATGAGTGTTTACATTCATAATCTCAAATTTAAATTTATACTGGAGTGTATAGTATTCCATTATGTAGATTATATCAGCTTTGTTAAATTCTCATAGGCAACGTTCAAGGTTTCTTTTCCCCTTCTCCCAGATTTTACGATGTATAATGTTTAGTTTGCAAATACGATAACATTCTGTATAGCCTTTGAAGTGATCAAGCAATATGCGTTGGGAGTTGGGCTTTTTTTTAAAAAAAATTAAAGTATGTAATAACAATGTTGTAAGTAATATTTTTCAAGTTGTCTCTCCCTTTTTTGCCTGTGTCCCTCCCCCTGTCCCCTTATTTAGCACACTTACTGTGACGAATGTTCATAGAATTATAAAACTGCTTAGCCACCTGAAAACTAAGTTGGGGAATTTTTCCCTCTCTATGAATTATTATTTTACTGTAAGAGAAATTATAGCGGGAAGAGGAGTTCACAATTCATTTCTGAAATTCAACACAGCTCATTTTTCTATGATTTCCAATGTTTGCTGACATGAAATTAAAAAGAAAACCAAGCCATTGATGTAACACGATGTGTCTTTGAAAGTCTCCTTATTTCTAAACGGAGCAGATTGAGAGTCGTTTGCTATCCAACACTGTTGACCTCAGCCAACCTGATAAGACTGGTGGGTGGGATTCCTGCTTGGCAGGGGGTTGGACTCGATGGCCCATGAGGTCTCTTCCAACTCTATAATTCTATGATTCTATGATTCTGTTAGAAAAACATAGTAGGTCTTTTCCTTACTGTCCAGTCTCCTGTTGTGCTTTCTTGAGTTTCGCTTTCGGAGGGGTCAGCACTCCCCTCGGCCGATTGGCCTTTCCAGCTTAAATGGGTTCCAGAAATGCAGCCACAAACACTGATGAGGATGTCTGGTCACAGTTTGAATGAAGGGACATGACCATCATTGCCTTGACAGGTTACGGAATAGAGCAGGCCCAGCCCCTGCCCCTTACCATGAGCGATATCTCACCGTTTCAAAGATTTCCCCCAAACAGCCTACATTATTGTCTAATTCAGGCCTGCCCAAAGTCCGGCCCGGGGGGGGGGGGGGATCCGGCCCATCAGGCCATTCTGAGTGGCCCGCGGCTGGCTGGCCCGCCCCTCCCTCCTCTTCCTCCGCTTATGGGTCAGTGGGTGGGGACTGGTGCCTCAAACAGAACATCCATCCGGTCACAATGCACCTGCCGGGAGAGTAAAACATTGATGCAGACGACCTGAGTCACAGGTAACAGTCAAACCACGAATGGGAACTGCATCCCTTGACCTTCAACCACTTGTGCGACAAATGGGATCACCCTCAAGTTGACCTATTTGCTTCTCACAACAACAGGAAATGGCCACTGTATTGTTCGAGAGCAGGCAAAGGACAGAATTCTCTAGGGGATGCTCTCCTGCTGCCTTGGAAGGACAAACTGCTGTATGCCTTCCCGCCAATTCCTCTACTCCACAAGGTGGTGATCAAGATCTTTTAGAAGAGGCCAAATCTTATTCTGATTGCCCCTTGGTGGCCCAGGCAGCCTTGGTTTGCATCCCTCCTCAAGATGTCCAATTACCATCTTCGTCTCATTCCATTTTGGGACCAATTGTCACAGAATCACGGCCAGGTCCTTCACCCAGACCTTCCACGCCTCCAACTGACCGCGTGGAGGATAGTGAACTCATAGACTCCATCATCTCTGCATGCCGCAAACTCTCCACCACCAAACTTTACCACTGCAGGTGGAGGAGGTTTCTGTTTTATGCGGCAGACAAGGGGTTTGAACCTATCAACCCTTCACTTACCTGGGTGCTACACTACCTTCTACATCTCAAGAGGTCTGGTCTCACATTGTCATCGTTGTGTGTCCACTTATCTGCCATCATCGCTCGCCAACCGCCGATGTCTCCAGCAACTTCCTTCTTCCGCCATCCTCGCCTGAAGCTCTTCCTGAGAGGTCTGAAAAACACTTTTCCTGATAGGAAGCCTATTCCCCTGGAATGGTCCCTCTCTCTTGTTCTCAGGACTCTCCAACAACTGCCCTTCGAACCCCTTGCCACCATAGACCTTAGACTGCTGACTTTAAAGACTGCTTTCCTGGTGGCAATTGCTTCCGCCCGCAGGGCTAGTGAACTGTGCGCCTAATTGTGTGATCCACCTTATTTGCAATTCCATCAGGATAGGGTGGTGGCTTACCGCGACATCACCTTCCTACCTAAGGTGGTGTCATCCTTTCACATCTCCAAGCCCATCATCCTCCCTGCCTTCTTCCCCAATCCTTCGACAAGGGTGGAAAGGAACATGCATTCCTTGGATGTGAGAAGGTCCTTGGCCTTCTATGTTTCTAGGACTGAGACTCTTAGGAGCTCGCAGAGACTATTTATTTGCCATGACTCTGTGGCTGCGGGTCGCCCGGTCTCTTCCCAACGCTTTACCCGTTGGGTAGTCCAGACCATCAAACTGGCATATGATCTGGCTAAGCGGCCTTTGCCAGCCACTGTTAGAGCTCACTCCACCAGAGCTATGGCCTCCTCAGCGGCATTTGTTAAAGGTGTACCCCTGGGTGACATCTTCCAGGTGGCCACGTGGTCCAGACCAGAGACCTTCATGACCCACTACAGATTAGATGCCCGCATGAGGTCGTCCACTTCCTTCAGGAGGGCAGTGCTTTCCTTCATGACAGCGTAACTACCCTCCTGCCAGTGAGTACTGCTTTCAGTCACCCATCTGTGTGGCTTCACAAAGGCCACGATGGAGAAGAACCAGTTACTTACCTGTAAAGGTGGTTCTTTGAGTGGACCTTCGTGAAGCCACACAGCACCCGCCCGCCTCCCCTCGGACCGTCATGCCCTGACTGGTACTACCATTACCTGTCACCCTGCTGGTCAAGAGGAACTGAGACGTTTAGGTGGGAACACCCACGCACATGCGCAGGGTGCGGGGGCGGAGACTAATGAACTTTCCTATTGCTAGGGAAGTCCGACCTCTGGCACAGGGGTGCCTGGGAAACCCATCTGTGTGGCTTCACAAAGGTCCATTCGAAGAACCACCTTTACAGGTAAGTAACTGGTTCTTTTATAGTCACTCATTTTGGTAGTGTCGATGTATGCTTGTATATACAGTAGTGCCCCCCCATATCTGTGGGGGATTGGTTTCAGTTTGCTTGCAGATACCAAAATCTGCAGATAAGAGTGAATGAGTATCTGCTGATTTGCCATCCGCTGATTCAGTTATATGCGGTTAGCGAGGGGCAAGAATCTGGCTGGTTCCCATGCACTGCACAGCCACCACCTTGGCCCCTCACACTGCCATGTACCCGATTGGCCATTTGCACCAAGTGGCCGCCAGCTGGCCCCTTGCTCCTCTCACAACCAGAGGTTCAATCCCAGGTAGCCAGCTCAAGGTTCACTTAGCCTTCCGTCCTTCAGAGGTTGGTAAAATGAGTACCCAGCTTGTTGGGGGGAAGCAGGAATTATGTAGCTTGCATAATTTACTTGTAAACCGCCCATAAAGTGCCTTAATTGGTATACAAGCAGCACACTTTGCTTTAAACTGTGTTGTGTAAACCACATATCTTCCTCTCAGTGTTTTCAGAGCTCAACTACACAGTCCCATCTCAGGAGAAAAAGACAATCATAACACATTTCTAGAAATCAGAGAAATTTCAGAGCCTTTATTGCCTGTCAACCAACATTTGTTTTTTGGACCCTGTGCCCTCTTTGCTCAGGAAGGAAACAGGCGTGAACTTGCCTCTGTAGCTGCAGGTTCAGGTTAATTTTAAGCTCCTTGGCCTGGTCTCCCTTTCACCATGTCGAAAGGGTGGTAGGATTAACATGTTGGGAAAAGTAGAAACCAAGGGGGGGGGGAGCAAAAGCTTTATGGATCATAAAGTCCTGCTCCTGTTAACGAGGCAAAGTGGGGAATCGAACTCCCCAACCTCTGACACTGCAGCCTGGGACCTAACCAGAGAACCTACCGTAATTCACAACCTTGAGTTTGCAATACATGGTGGTAATTAGTTCATCAGGTTGCTGTAAACCAGAAGTGATTTGATGGTACGTAGCACTAATCACATTGGCCTGTCCGGCGGCCGGTCCTCCAGGCCTGCTTTGTCGCGGTGGTGCCTTAAACAACGAGTTCTCAATTCAGCTTTCTTTCTGGAGGCAAACAGGGGCGGTTGCCAGAGGCATAGGTCTATGGCATCAAGAAGTCTCAGCTTACATTTAGTTATTTATTGTAGTATCTTGCTCCTAGAGATTAGAAAGAGGTGGGATTGTTTGCCGCAGCTCTTTTGTTGACTTGGGGTAATTATCTACCTTGCCTTTGTGGAGGTGGGGTTGCAGTCCCTCTGTCAGCGAAAATACATGGATCAGTCCTCATCCTAATCTTGCTCCCCAAGAGCAAGTGAGTCAGTGAAACCACATCACTCTCTCTCTCTCTCTCTCTCTCTCTCTCTCTCTCTCTAATTAGCAGCATTGGATGCTGCTTCAGGGGCCTTCCAATCAACCACAAAAAGGCCTGAAATGCCACCCAAGGGCTGCTGCTTCCCCTTTCTTCTAGGTAGAGAGGGGGTAAGTCACTTTAATCATCTCGATCGTGTCTCCAGCGAGTGTCAGCCATTCCAGGCAGCCTTGTGCTTCTGTGAATACTTAAAACTAGGCAATTCTAGTGATTGGCAGAAGATTCCAAATGAGCTGCTGGTTCTTCTCCCCGGTGGAGCATTGCAGTTAGGGAAGAAAATGCATTTCTGAATGTAAAGAAATTGAGTAATCCCTTTCTACTGTTTTAAACGTACTTTTTAACATACAGTAGGACCCTGGTATCTGCTGGGGATTGGTTCCAGGCCTTCTCGTGGATAACAAAAACCGTGGATAAGAGAATGCCACCCCATCCCACCCCACCCAAAATAAAGACTCTATTGGGTGATGTTTAAACCCATTTCAGGTTAACACAGATGGAGGATGCTCCTGGACAAATCACCCATCTGCCACTAGAAGGCGAGGTTTTTTCTCATCCTTCTGCTTGAGAAATTTAATTTCACATATTGGAAACTTGCTGTCTAGGGTGAGGCTTTTGTAATAGGTCCAAAAAGTGTCACTTCTAGTCTTAGTGGCCTAATCCTGTTGCTTCAAAAAGTATAACCATGCTATAGTGGGCTTGCACTCACTGACTTAGAGCATGTTGGAGTAGGCCCACTTGAGTCAATGGGACTTAAGGTTAGCCCAATGAGTCAATGGGTTCTGTTCTGGGTCCAGTGCTCTTCAATATCTTTATTAATGACTTGGAGGAAGGAATAAAGAGTATGCTAATTAAATTTGCAGATGATACCAAATTGGGAGGGGTTGCTAATTCCCTAGAGGATAGGATGAAAATCCAAAAGGACCTTGACAGATTAGAAGACTGGGCCAAAGCTAATGGAATGGATTTCAACAGAGGGAAATGTAGGGTGCTACATCTAGGTAAAAAGAATGAATTGCACAGATATAAGATGGGGGACACTCGGCTAGAGAATAGTACCTGTGAAAGGGATTTGGGGGTCTTGGTGGACCACAAATTGAACATGAGCCAGCAGTGTGATGCGGCGGCCAAGAAAGCCAATGCGATTCTTGGTTGCATCAACAGAACCATAGTGTCTAGATCAAGGGAGGTGATAGTGCCACTCTATTCTGCTCTGGTCAGACCCCACCTGGAGTACTGTGTCCAGTTCTGTGCGCCTCAGTTTAAAAAGGATGTTGACAACCTCGAGCGGGTGCAGGGGAGGGTGACTAGGATGGTTGAAGGCCTGGAAGATATGTCTTATGAAGAACGGCTTAGGGAACTGGGAATGTTTAGCCTATCAAAAAGAAGACTGAGAGGGGATATGATAGCTATGTTTAAGTATCTGAAAGGATGTCATCTTGAAGAGGGAACAGGTTTGTTCTCCATGGCTTCAGAGACTAGGACTCGGGGCAATGGTTTCAAACTACAGGAAAAGAGATTCCATTTGAACATTCGGAAGAACTTCATGACAGTTGGAGCTGTTCGGCAGTGGAATATGCTGCCACGGAGGGTGGTAGAGTCTCCTTCTTTGACGGTATTTAAGCAGAGGCTGGATGGCCATCTGTCGGAAATATTGTGAAGGGGTTCCTGCTTGGCAGGGGGTTGGACTCGATGGCCCATGAGGTCTCTTCCAACTCTATAATTCTATGATTCTATGATACTCTAGCACAGTTTACTACACTAAGCAATGAGATATTGGCCAGTATCTCATGAACACATTTTGTTTCCAAATATTGTAAAAAGCCTGCCTTGCTGAAACTCCAAAATATCCTGCTTTCAGGATATAACCAGGATGTCTTGAATTGTGAGAAGCTTGTGGGTGGATGTCCGTCTTAGAAGAGACCCTGCATTCCCCATTTTGAATACTCTACTGTTCAGGCATAATAAAATGATAAAGCTGATAAAATGTTTTCCCTACAGAGACACATTCCTTCAAAGCTGCCATACCTGAGCAATGACAATTGCCCTGCATTTACCACCCCACAGCAGAGAGATAAGGAAACTACTTTGCAACTTGGGAGCTCAGGATGTGCTGGGTTAACAAATGTCTTTTACCTTTTATAGGAACTCTGCTTCTAAAGACCTGTGCTTTACTGTATTGTTGTTATGCTGAGTCCTCTCAATACGGCCTTAATCCCATTTCCCCTTCTGACAGGGTGTTCTAAAATGGGATTCATATAATTCAGTTCCAAAGAAGGATTTAGCCCAGTTTGTTTCACAGACGTGGATGGATTTCACAGATATTCTGGAATCTACAGAGCATGAAAATGCTGTTCAACATGTCTGGTATCTGTCCGTATGGTAAACTGTACAACATCAGCTCATTCCCTTCTCTTTTCCAGTTCGTAGGAACTTTTTCTCAACTTTTAATGGGAGATGCAATTGGGGTGGAAAATAAAATTAGGAAAATGCTTAGAACAGCATTAGAGGCAAATGTAATTGTATGCATGTTTAAAGTAATATCCATGTCATTTTGAGGGACTTTTGTGCCCTAGTGTGTGCGCGTAAACTTACAGAATACGTCATGTTTTATGAGGTGCCATCAAAGGAGGTTCAAATCTCTTTTAAGAAAACATTTGTCATCTTCTTTGAAACACTTACCTGCTCCAGACTTTGTTACTATAACAAAGTTACTAAGTGCATCCAGTTCAGCTTTTTTTGAGGCTGATGAAAGGCGGCATATTGAGCTGATGAATAAACTCCATACCGATTTCTGAATTTGGTGCGTCTAAATATATGTATGGCTAGCACATACCCAGAACTGCTAATTCCATTGGTATTGCAAGCAGTGAGAGTAGATGACACTTTTGATTACAAGAGGATTGATTGTCTGCGATTCTGCAATGATATCAACATGGCTTAGGGCTAATTTTTAAGATTTACTTGCAGCCTAAGAGTTAAACTCCAAGGCGAAGAGAAAGGAAACTAATTGGCATGTTTAGTAGCATAATTTTCCACGATGTCTTTCTGTCAACTAAAATCAGGTTAACCTAACAACAAATGAGCACCATCATGCCCTCTTGTGGTCACCAGGTTCTCCCATACGATCCTGCCTCAAGTTTGGACTGTGTGGGAAATGTCCTTCTACGTGTCCCATCTTCTGAGGCTTTGTCTGGTGAGGATGTGTGAGAGGGTCATCTTTGTGGCTGCACCAAGACTTTGGAACTCCATGCTAATAATCTGGAAGTTGAGTCATGACAACTGGACTTCTTTTTCTTGAGAGATAGAAACATTTCTCTGCTCATCCAAACAGCTTCATCAGTCTGAATACAGCTAGTGTGAGGCCTCCATCTTATTGTCAGCTTTGACCTCTTGTCACCCTGGTCTGAAATAGGCTCATAAGTTGACTGATGACCTGAATAAGCGCATTAGGTAGACGATAGTATCCATAGCCTTAAGATGAACAATGGCCTAAGGTGCTGAAACGTATAAAGAATGGGTCGTTAACTATGGCCTTGGTGGTGAAGGCTTTTTGATTTGTCTGGGTATTGTTGAAAGCACATCATCATCATCATCATCATCATCATAACAACAACAACTTTATTTTTATGCCACCTTTCTCCCCAAAGGTACCCAAGGCGGCTTACAACAAATTCAAAGATAGTACAATAAAAACAATACAATGTAAAAACAACACGATACCTATAAAATACTATTAAAATACAATACAGTATAATACAATAAGAGACAAGATTTTAAAAAATGCTAATGAGAGTCCCGATTGCCCTTTCTCAGACACGCCAAACCTTTTCTATTGAGGCAGGCCTTCAGCAACAGATTAACAGATACTGTATGCTGTTTTGTCTTGCCCCCCCACCATAAACATAATACTGTACCAAAGAAATTCGGGCATGATGAATTTGATAAGGTGGTGCCTGAAGGATTGTTTCCTGTCCCTGGTCTGCTTCAAATGTACCAGCACACCTGTTGAGAAGGACTGTGTGTTTACTGTTAGTACTATTTTAACTGAGATTTAGAAAATGTTTCTTAACTGCTTTTATTTTAATGTGAAAGTCAATTTCATGGTATTTTAATATTTGTAACAAATCATGTTTAGTTGCCGAGTCTATTATTTATACTGTAGCCTGCCTTGGATCTCATGCTGGGAAGAAAGGTGAGATATAAATTACATAGATAAAATTCATTTGAATTTTCTGAAATTATTCCTCAAAAATCACAAATGGGGGGGGGAATTCCTAAACCAAAATTTGGGGGAATGACACACAAATACATTATTGACATTGGGCATTTTATACCTTCCAATACATTGGGATTCCCAGTGGAATCCAAAAACATCTCACAATGCAAGTAATATAAGAATGTGATGTGAAAAATCGAACTTATTCAGGACAAAAAAAATCGACTCATTTGAAAAGTGTTGTTGGAAGAGAGCTTCATAAAGACCCTGGATTGCCAGAAAGACAAACAAGTGAGTCCTACCATGAAACAAGCCTGTACTATCTCTGGAGGCAAAGCTCACTCAACCCATACATGAGAAGAAGACAAGTGTTGCATTAATGGAAGAAAAGCCAGATGTATGGAACTCACTGGAAAAGACAATAATGCTGGGAAGACATGAAGGCAGCAGGAAATGAAGAAGAGCAAACATGACTTGGATTATCTCAATAAAGTCCTTGGTTTGGTAAGACCTGAGCAGGGATATTCATAGTCAATTAATTCATAGGACTGCCATAAGCTGGAAACAATTGGACTGCACATGACCTGTTTTTATCCTATTGTGAATGGGTTAATACATGATCCAAATGTATATTTCCACCGGATAACTCTGAATGTAAAGATATCGCTGAGAAACTGGGTTTGAAACCAGAAATCTTGTTGCACACTGATTAAACGGTAGGGCAGTGCTGCAGCCAAAACTCAGCTCACAACCCAAGTTCAGTCCCAGGTAGCTAGCTCTAGGTTTACTCAGCCTTCCATCCTTCTGAGGTCAATAAATTGAGTGCACAGCTTGTTTTTTTTTGGGGGGGGGGGTGGAGGGGAACAAACAATGTTTAACCTGCACATTAAATTATAAACCACCCAGAGATGGCTTAAAAGTGCTGTGGGGGTGGGATATAAGCAGCACACTTTGCTTTGCTTTTGATTGTACTGCCTCATCAATCCACCCAAGGCTGCCGACACTGCATTACACATTGTCAGGGAACTGGTTTGACAGAGGTGAGCATGCAGGTTTTCATTGCTTTTCCAGAAGAACTCTCAAAGGATTCACAGTGGAAGCAGAGCAAAACAAGGGCTGCAGGAAGAGAGGGTGGCTTTTGGCTCATTTAGAGGCAATTAGAAAAGTTTTATGTGAGTGCCTTCTTGTTTCCCCCCCACACATTGATTATTTAATGGTTAACAAGTAAGTTTGGA
Source organism: Phrynocephalus versicolor (assembly GCA_023846285.1). Classification (NCBI taxonomy): domain Eukaryota; kingdom Metazoa; phylum Chordata; class Lepidosauria; order Squamata; family Agamidae; genus Phrynocephalus; species Phrynocephalus versicolor. Next base: position 3,104,005 of record JAHTLZ010000225.1, on the reverse strand, counting down.
GCCGTGCTGTAGATCCCAGTTATTGGGGGGGGGGAGGCCAGGGAGGGAGGCTGGTGAGGTTGGGAAGCCTTTTGTCCACTGAAGATCAAGATCTTTTCATCATAAAGCTTCCATTCATCACTAAAGATTTTGTTAATTTTCTTTTCTAACTTAGCTAGATGGTGATGGTGGCGTTTGTGCTAAGTTGGCCACCTCTAGCAACAGGGCCTTAGCTGGTGCAATGTTTGTGTGCAGTCTAATAAACTCTGATCGTTGGGAGATGGTACAGGCAGTTGAGGTGATGTGCTTGGTAGGGGCATCCAGATTCCTGGTTTTGGACTGCAACACACACAGATTTCCCCTGGCAGCAGTGCTGTTGTATTCTGACTAGGGTTTAGAGCTGTGGATGGAGACAAGACAGTGGGGAAAAGTTACATAGGATCATTTCCTGCTAGGACAGAGAGGGAGAACTTCAGTGAGTCTGGAGTCCTACTGTATTTAGATCTGCTAGGGGGGCTACACAGGTGGGGGGAAAGTTCAGTCCCAGGTAGCTAGCTCTAGGTTCACTCAGCCTTCCATCCTTCTGAGGTTAATAAATTGAGTGCACAGCTTCTTCTTTTTTTTGGGGGGGATGGGGACGGACGGACAATGTCTAACTTTAAATTGTAAACCATCCAGAGATGGCTTAAATGTGCTGTGGGGGGGGGGGATATAAGCAGCACGTTTTGCTTTGCTTTTGATTGTACCCAAGCATGCTTAGTGAGATTTTCCATCTGCAATTACATAACAGGATTATGTGACTAAGAGGAGATCTGATGGCACTTGAAAGATAGCCATACAGAAGAGGAGCAGGATCTGTTACCAATCATCCCAGACTCAATAATGGGTTCAAGCTACCGGTAGCCAGATTTAGGCTGAATATCAGGAAAACAACTGTTAGAGTTGTACAACAATGGAACCAATTACCTGGAGAGCTGGAGGCGTTCAAGAGAAAATTGGACAACCTTCTTTTAGATCTGCTTTGATTTGGATTCCTGCATCAATCTTAAGATTGGACTCGATGGCCCCTTCCAACTCTGTGATTCTATGATTATGGCCATGATATTTCTCTCTGCAGAAATTAATGGAGGCTCATTGACTTTTTAGGAAGCACTTCAGTCAAAGAACATCATAATCTCTTCTTGATCTTTTAGGGGAAATGGAGTTAGGAAGTAGCAGCGATGTCAAAAGATTATTTGCACAGACAAATAAGCAGAGGATTCATGTGCTGGAGCAAATCCTGCTGCTTTTGCTTGATCAGATATGAAGGCAGGCTGTTACAGTGGTCCCCCGCCCTTTCACGGTTTGTATACTGCGGTCCCGCTATATCGCGGGACCGCAGTATATGAAAAAAGACCCCCTAGGGTAAGGGGCAAAGGCTTGTTTCAGGCCTCCCATACTTACCCCAGGACTGGGGCTGCTCCAGAAGGCCTGGGAAGGCCCTCACAGGCCTGTTCAGAGCAGCAGCAGGCTGGGGGCAAGTACAAGAGCGCCCAGTTAGGCCCTCAGGCCCGGCCCGACCTGCATTCGCATATCGCGGATTTTCAATTATCGCAGGTTGAGTCGGGTCCCTAACCCCTGCAATAGGCGGGGGAATCACTGTAGCTAATCCTGCAACCGTTCCTAGGTACTTGGTCATGTTCATATTCAGGTCTCACCTGCAGCACCATGGAAGGATAAGAACATAAGAAGAGCCATGCTGGATCAGGCCAAAGGCCCATCTAGTCCAGCTTCCTGTATCTCACAGCGGCCCCACCAGATGTGTTTGGGAGTGCATGAGACTAGATATCTGTCTCCTGATACCACTCTCCTGCATCTGGCCCTTGAAGTACCCTGGTTTAAAGCCTGGAGACTAGACATCTCCATCATGGTTTGTAACCTGTGATGGACTTTTCCTCCAGGAATCTGTCCAATCCCCTTTTGAAGGCATCCAGGTCAGATGCCATCACCACATTGTGTGGCAGGGAATTCCATAGACTTACAACGCACTGGGTGAAAAAATATTTTCTTTTGTCAGTTTTTACTCTCTCAGCCCTCAATTTGAGTGTATGTCCCCTAGTTCTGGTATTTTGGGAGAGGGAGAAGAGCTTCCCTCTATCCACTTTACTCATACCCTGCATTATTTTGTATGTCTCAATCATATCCCCCCTCAAGCACCTTTTTTCCAGACTAAAGAGGCCCAAATGTTTTAGCCTTTCTTCATAAGGGAGGTGCCCCAGCCCAGTAATCATTTTAGTCACTCTCTTCTGCACCTTTTCCAGTTCCACTATGTCTTTCTTGAGATGCGGTGACCAGAATTGTACACAATACTCCAGGTGGGGCCTTACTATTGTTTTGTATAATGGCATTATAATGTTGGCTGTTTTATTTTCAATCCCCTTTTTGATAATCCCTAGCATGGAATTGGCCTTCTGCACTGCTGCCACACATTGGGGAGACACCTTCATGGAGCTGTCCACCAACACACCAAGATCTCTTTCCTGATCCGTCGCAGATAACTCAGAGCCCATGAGTTGATAGATGAAGTTTGGATTTTTTGCCCCAATATGCATTACTTTACATTTGGTTACATTAAAACGCATTTGCCATTTCTTAGCCCACTCCCCCAGTTTGGAGAGATCCTTCTGGAGCTCTTCACAATCTTCTCTGGTTTTTACCACACGGAAAAGTTTTGTGGATAGCAGAAGGGTTCCAAGCAACAGGGGATTCTTTATGATCTGAAATGTTGAAAAGCCTTTTTGTGTTAGGACTTCTAAATATACTAATATGTGTGTGTGTGTGTGTGTGTGAGAGAGAGAGAGAGAGAGAGAGAGAGAATTTTCACTAGGGAACCATCAGGACATTCATAGTTTTCAAAAGATTCAGTAATACCTTAGTTTAAGAGCATAATCCGTTCCTGAAACAGTTTTCAAACCAAATCACTCAAATATCAAAGCAAAGTTTCCCATAAGAAATTATGGAAGCTTGGGTGATTCATTCTGGGATCCCATAGACCACATACTGTAGATACAAAATGCCAAAACCAACAAAAGTTGGCTAGAAGTCCACGTCCACACCATGGTGTAGGTGCCTGGCTGCGGAATCTGTTCTGCTCGGGACTAACAACTGGATTTTGTGTCATTAATGTGACAATAATGAAATGCAATGTACCGTAAGACCCCTCCATCCGCTGACTCACCAACCACAGATTCATCTATCCGTGGTTGGTGATCAGCGGGTGCAATGGAGGCCCAAACCTGGCGGTGAGGAGGGGGGAAAGAAAGAAAACTTACTGGTGCAGCACTGGCCAACCACCATTGTCGCCGTTGCCGCTGCTGCTAGCCGGGCACCCTCCAGCGTGGTGGGGTGGGGACTTAAGAGAACCCGCCTGGTCAATTGGCCTTTGAACTACCTGCTCGGGTCCCAGCAGGCCATTTGTCGAGCCCAGCAGCGAGGAGAGTGGCTGGCGGTGGCAGCAGCACTGGTACATTTTTTTCTTTCCCATCTTCATCACCGCTGCCCCTGCAGGCTGGCTGCCGATGGCACGGGTACGTTCCCCACCCCCCTGAGCCCGGCGGTGAAAAGGGTAGTTTGTTGGTGACAGCAGCGGCAGCAAGGAGAAAGAAAAAAGAAACCTTACGGGTGCCACACTACCCAGTGTTTAGGGGTTGTTGGGGTGAAAACTTTCACCCAGGCACCCCACTACCCCGTCACCACCATTATCCTTGGAGAAGAGTGTTTCCTTTTATCCGCGGATTTCACTGTCCGCAGGAGATCCCAGAACTGCTTCCCCACAGATACAGGGGGCCTTGTGTATAGCCCTATACACACTTAGCTAGGTGCCCCATGACTAGAAATGGCTTGAAAAATAAGAACAGATCTTGAAATCAAATTAAATAAAAATATAAATATATGAAAACAAACAAATATCTAGCCTGCACTCTCCTTTGAAAACCTTTGTGGGTGTTGCAACGGAGACCTACCTTCATCTGCTTTTAAAGCTTGCCTGAGATGGAACATTCTAGAGAATCACCCACAATCCAGTAAGGGAGAGAGAGAGCCACCATTGACTCACTTGCAATCATGTGATCAGCTCCAGTGCTTGTATATAAAGACATTGCTTGTTGATCAAGGCAAAATTTAGAAGAAATATTTGCGTGTCTTGCAAAACACTCTTAAACCAAGTTACTCTTAAACCAAGGTATTACTGTACTTGAAATCATTTTAGGCTGTGGAAAAATGCTGATTGGAGCTTACCAGCTGATCTAACAAATCCCCTTGCCATTGGCTATGCTAGTGTGATGCAATCAAACTGGGCTTTTGGGATTCAGGACTGCTCTATCGGTCCTGCTGACTTGCAGAAGTGCTATTCAGTACATAAGAGGTGAAAATATGATGACATTCTGAGTAAGATTTGAAAAAGGAACCAAATCCGATCTTCTTTAGGTACATAAAAGTGGTGGTAATGGGATGTTACCACTGTTGAAGTGATGTTTGTATGTAGGTTGATCCAGTACCTTTCATTTTTATTTATCAAATAAATAAAAAGCTTTTCTTCCGATATGAGGGGGCAAGTCTGATTTATTTGTTTTTCCTGCCAGCCAGTACTACTGGCAGGAAACATAATTAAAGAAAAGAGGGGGGGTCTTCCCCTCACAGTTCTTGGGCTACAGCCAGGGATACAATTTCACCAGCAGACTCGATTATCATTTGTGACCATTTTTAACATACGAGCAGTTTTTCCTGTGGTGTATCCTATCACCAATTCAACAACAGGAAAAGAAGAGCAGTGGGAAAATGGGAATGTTTATATCTTTGCAATGGGCAGCTGAGTAGCAGTTCATTTCAAAACGTCACAACCTAGGGAAATAACTCCTTTCAGTGATACTATATTACTATAACATTTTGGTTTAATGATCAAATAGGCAATACTAATCATTAAAATATAATGTGAAGTGACATTACTCAGCTGTAATAGGTTTTGGTTCACTGCACCAAAATCTTCCAGTGCATTGACATACAGTATTTATAAATTTGAAATGACCAGAGAGAGAGAGAGAGAGAGAGAGAGAGAGATTCTTGCTAAATGGGAGGAATTTACTGATACGAAGAGCGGCTTGACAGTGGAGCAGCCTACTTGGAAAAGCAACAGATTCACCTTTATTCCTAATGAGCCATTAGATGGCGATCAGTCAGGAACATTTTAGCTGGTGGACTAGATGACCTTTTGGGTGTCTTTCCAGCTATACAATGCTATGTTCTGTGAATAAAAATCACCTAACGAGCAATTAATTCTTCAGAGCTGGCCAGCATGGGAGATGGCAGCGAGAGGTCAGAGCTTACAGCAATTTCTTGTTTGAGCTTCTGTGGCCAAAGGTCATGCTGGCTTGGAGATTCTGGGACCTAACCATGTCCAAATGTTGCCAGATTTCACATAAGAGCTATAATTAGGAGGCATCAAAATCTAGAAAGGAATCTACTAGTGAATGTTGAGGAAATTCAAGTCTTCAAAATGTGTTATATTGTGCTTCTTTGTCCACAGTTCAAAAGACCAAGAAATGACCTGATATTGCTGCACAATACTGAAACCACATTGACGACAGGGGGAAAGGCTGCTGGAGTTTACATAGCAAAGGGCAACCAGAATGTTGATGACACTTACCTCCTCTATCAAGATGATCTACACTACAGGACACCCACTTGTGATTTCTCAGCAAGAAAGCGGGAAGGAGGAGAAAAATAAATCTGAGGGGGAAAAGAAAGACTGTAAAGAAGAATAAGAATGTAAGGGTTAAGTCCAGATGTGATAGTAGAAGGGATGTGGGTTTGTGACAAGGAAATGGACGAATGGGATGAGGTGATTTGGCAGGAGGAGGGATTAGTGAGAGGAATGTGCGAGATGGGGATTCAGACTGACAGCTGGGAGATGGTTGATGGGCAAGGAAGGAGGGAGAAAGCCTCAGGTGGGGATAATGGCACTTGGAAAGTCCCACTGAGGGAAGAACTCCCCAACTGGCCATGTTGGGAGGTGCCCCATTGGGCACGGCATCCATGATGTGGCACCATTTGTCCGGGAGCAGAGAGGATACCCAGCTGGGTGAAGGACGAATTCCCCAGTTTTGGGAGATACCGTTACAGTACTAAAGCCAGACGAACAAGCCACTCAAGTTGTTAATGAGAATTTAATGTAACGTTCAAGAGTCTGTGCAGGAGGATGGGGAAAGGAGATCTGTTGTTAATTCATTAGATAATAAAAATTTGTTGAATATAAAGCCTGCCTCCATCATCAATTAGCTGACATCAATTTGAATGAAGAACGAAGTGAACCCACTCATATATATGTGTGTGTGTGTTGTGTTATTACAGTCGTGACCGACTCTTTTATATATATCATATATATAAGATTTTTCAATATATGTATTTTTAAAATATTCTTTGTGTCTCCATTTTTACAATCAGGAACAAAATCCCATTGCAAGTATGATCCTGAGAAGCCTGTTGGGCCAGGAAGGAAGTATTAGTTATTAGTCAGGTGATTGCACCCTAATTGACAAGGTCAAAAGTTCATATTCCACTGGACATGGTGTTGATTTCATCTTTGAAAACTTATGAGGGAAGACTGATCTCAGAAATCCTGAGAGAACATTTACTGAGGATACATGACATCATTGATACATGGCAACATATCCTCCATTCTTTAAAGCAAAACTGATTTTTTTAATTTTTAAAGAAAACATTCTTTTCAGTCTGTTTCTGTAACCCATCCCTCCCCCACCTACAAATGTATATAATTATATTCTGCTCAATACCATGTACCAGAAAGAAAGTTGCTGTTTCTTTCTTTCTTTGGGGGGATATATTTTTAAAGGATCAATATTTCAGCACCTGCAGCTTGAATTCTTTCCCAATTTAAAAAATGGGTGGGGCCAACCATCCTCTTTCAAGATAAGCAAGACTGGTCTTTAAGTCCACTTTTAGGCAGGAGAGACTTCCTTTCAAAGGCAACCTCCATTTGAAGGGCTCCCCAGCCCAACTCGGATGTAAGTGTAAAAAAGCATAAGCAGAAATACATTTTGTGCCCATTCTCTAGAATAAAGGGGACAGAAAGCTCAGCAAGCACACACGTAACCTGGTGACTATCCCTGCCCCCTTGAGTGAGATGCAATTCTGCAATTCTGTTTGGGTTGCCCAAATATTTTCAAAGTCTAGTTCTGCACAGAAAAATGATTTTTCAGAGCAAAATAGGTTACAAAACTGTGAAGGTATGGAAGGCAGGATGACAGATAAGAAATTAAATATTAAAATTTCCATGAAATACATATTAATATTAAAAGTCAGCAACATAATTTAAAAATAAAAACAGTAAGGAAAAAAGCCCAAGGAGAATTTCAAAGAAAAAAGAGAGATGCAGCATCCTTTAAAACAAAAATATATAAAAAAATTAAAAATCCCACACCTCCCTCTGCAGCCAAATTAGTTGCTAAAAGTTGGACAAAAGAGGAAGAAGAATCAGTTGGATGAAGAATTTCAGCCACTGGTTTGATTGCAACCCAACATCCTTATTTAGAACTGCTGGTTTGTTGTTTGGACCTCTTTTCTCAATGAAAATTCCCTCTGCAGACACAGTAAGGTTTGCCAAGATTTGAAATGTTAAACCAAATAACAAAAACAACAATACAAACTCATCCTGAATTACGTGTGACAATAAAGAGACATACACTAATGAATTTCATATACAAACAAAGGTATTAGAGCAGGATTTACAGAAAATACAATTCTGAGAAATCTCACTAATCCAAGGATCTGGTAAAGATCAATGGCTCAAATAAGGTAATTCCCAAATCAAAACCCTAAAGGTCTTAAAATAAAACCCAAAGACTGGTAATACAAGCTATTACTAGGTCAGTGCTCCCCAATCTTGGGTCCCCAGATGTTCTTAGATTACAACTCCCAGAAATCCCAGCCAGCGTAGCTAGTGCTGAAGACTTCTGGGAGTTGTTGTTCTAGAACATCTGGGGGCCCAAGTTTGGGAACCATTGCACTAGGTCAGTGGTGGCAAACCTTCAGCAATCCGGATGTTTTGGACCACAACTCCCAGAATTCCAAGCCTGTATTGCCAATGACAATGGACAATGCAAGGTCTAACAAATTCCTTACTGCCCTTGCAGACAATTTCATGGCCCAGAAGGTAGAGGAGGCAACAAGAGGCAAAACCATTTTAGATCTGGTCATAACCAATAAGGAGGAGCTCGTAAATGGGGTCAAAGTGGTGGGATCATTAGGTAAAAGTGACCATGCCCTCTTGGAATTTGTTATACAGTTGGAAGGTGAAGTTAAGCATAGTCAGACAAGAATCCTGGACTTTAAGAAAGCCAATTTTTGTAAACTTAGGGAATTATTGGCTGTGATTCCATGGACCAACACATTGAAAGAGAAGGGAATCCAAGATGGATGGGAGTTCCTTAAAAGCGAGATATTAAAGGCACAATTTAAAACTGTTCCTACAAGAAAAAAATATAGGAGAGGTCTAAAGAAACCGCAATGGTTTACTAAAGAACTTTCAACTCAGCTAACTGTAAAGAAAAACAAGTACAAGGAATGGAAAAATGGGAAATGCACCAAAGAGGAATATAAGCAAACAGCTAATATATGCAGGGGGATGGTAAAAAAAGCTAAAGCGCAAAATGAACTTAGACTTGCCAGAGACATTAAAGATAATAAAAAGGGTTTCTTTAGTTATGTCCGCAGCAAAAGGAAAAACAAGGAAATGATAGGCTCTCTGCGTGGCGATAATAACCGGTTACTAACAGGAGATAAGGAAAAGGCAGAACTACTCAACACCTTCTTTGCCTTTTTCTCCAAAAAGGAAGAAAGAGATCCACTGGGACAAAGACTAGATGAGGTAGGATGGGAATTACAACATAGAATAGGTAGAGAGGTGGTACAGGAACACCTGGAAACTGAATTTAAGTGTCTGGGGCCAGATGAATTACACCCAAGGATATTAAAAGAACTGGAGGAAGTAATTTCAGAACCATTGGCAATAATATTTGAGAAGTCCTGGAGAACAGGGGAAGTCCCCATCGACTGGAGGAGGGCTAATGTTGTCCCCATCTTCAAAAAGGGGAAAAAAGAGGACCCAAATAATTACCGCCAAGTCAGCTTGACTTCAATTCCTGAAAAGATCCTAGAGAAGATTATTAAACAGGAAGTCTGCAAATATTTAACAAACAATGCTTTCATTACAAGAAGTCAACACGGGTTTCTTAAAAACAAGTCATGCCAGACTAATTTGATCTCGTTCTTTGATAGAATTACAGACCTAGTGGATGAGGGGAATGCTGTGGATATTGTTTATCTGGACTTTAGTAAGGCCTGTGATAAGGTTCTCCATGGTATTCTTGCTAAGAAGTTAGTAGAAAGTGGGATAGATAGTGCTACTGTTAGGTGGATTTGTAATTGGTTGACTAATCGCACCCAAAGGGTGACCAAAAATGGCCTCTCTTCAGCTTGGAGAGACGTGACCAGTGGGGTGCCCCAGGGTTCTGTTCTGAGTCCAGTGCTGTTCAATATCTTTATTAATGACTTGGAGGAGGGAATAGAGAGTATGCTAATTAAATTTGCAGATGATACCAAATTGGGAGGGGCTGCAAATTCCCTAGAGGATAGGATGAAAATCCAAAAAGACCTTGACAGACTAGAGTGCTGGGCCAAAGTTAACGAAATGGATTTCAACAGAGGGAAATGTAGGGTACTACATTTAGGTAAAAAAAATGAATTGCACAAATATAAGATGGGGGATACTTGGCTGGAGGATAGTACCTGTGAAAGGGATCTGGGAGTCTTGGTGGACCACAAATTGAACATGAGTCAGCAGTGTGATGCGGCGGCCAGGAAAGCCAATTTGATTCTTGGTTGTATCAACAGAACCATAGTGTCTAGATCAAGGGAAGTGATAGTACCACTCTATTCTGCTCTTGTCAAACCCCATCTGAAGTACTGTGTCCAGTTCTGTGTGCCTCAATTTAAAAAGGATGTTGACAACCTCGAGCGGGTGCAGAGGAGGGCTACCAGGATGGTTGAGGTTCTGGAGGAAATGTCTTATGAGGAACGGCTTAGGGAACTGGGAATGTTTAGACTCTTTAAAAGAAGACTGAGAGGGGATATGATAGCTATGTTTAAATATTTGAAAGGATGTCATATTGAAGAGGGAACAGGTTTGTTTTCCATGGCTTCAGAGACTAGGACTCGGGGCAATGGTTTCAAACTACAGGAAAAGAGATTCCATTTGAACATTAGGAAGAACTTCATGACAGAGCTGTTCGGCAGTGGAATATGCTCCCACGGAGGGTGATTGAGTCTCCTTCTTTGGAGGTTTTTAAGCAGAGGCTGGATGGCCATCTGTTGGAAATATTGTGATGGGGGTTCCTGCATGGCAGGGGGTTGGACTGGATGGCCCTTGAGGTCTCTTCCAACTCTATGATTCTATGATTCTATGACTGTGGGAGTTGTGGTCCAAAACATCTGGATTGCCAAAGGTTCGCCACCACTGCACTAGGTGAATCTGCCCTTCTGTTTCCCTTTCTGTACACACATATTGACATTTTGCTACCTAAATCAAGGTCACGAGGCCCCAATCCTTTCTCTGAAATAACATGATCCTTCCTTGCCTGACTCTTACTTTTTAGACTGCAATTTGATAATCAAACCCTCTTCCTAAAGACTTCCTTACTGCTCTTCTCTTTAAAGAAATCAGCAATTCTTTATGGCATGCCTTTAAAAATCTTTCAAAGACATTTAAGAAACGTTTGATTAAACCCTTAAACCCGTTTAAATACTTTGAAAGCTATTTAAAATAACCTTGTCTGCCAGATCTCTTTTTTCCTTTGCTTCAGTAGGTAGGATTAAGCAGAGAGCTTTCGAAGGCTGCTAACACATCTTGGAAATTTGTTCTCTTCAAAAACAAAAATCTAGAGGAAACGGTAGAAGTGATCTCTGTTAGATTGTTCTGGTGCCTTTTGTTTGGTTTAAGTGGAATAGCCCTAAATTGAGAGCTTCCGGCACAGCAGGCACCCACTGCTAATCTACATCTAAAATCAAGTCTCTTGATAGTCAAACTGCTTAAGAAATCTCTCAGCAGTCATATAACGTTAATGAGGGTGGCAATTCTGTCGTTTATTGAGACAGAATTTGAATCAGGGCTCTCTTTTTTGGCTGATACTTTGCTATACTAGTCTGGTCCACACATGCAAAAGAGGTAGTAGAATGAAATATCCGATTGTCTTAGCTCCAGCCAAGCTCTAGCCGGGCGGGGCCAGAAAATGAAATATCAATTCAGATGATGGGAAGAATCAGTAGAAACCTAGTCGAACAACTCATACAAATGGAGTAGATCTCAAGGTGAAATTTTACTTGGCTTGTTGTTGTTTTTTTACATACAAATTTAGGCATATAAATTCTTTGCATGAAATTGAGGGCCCTCTTCTCAATCCAGAGCACAGAATGGAAATACAGCACCTTCAAAAGATGACCCTGAAGCCTATATGTAAAGACCCCTACTGCAGGATACCTGGACAGGCACTGCTGAACAGCTCTTAAACTTAGAAACATTGCCCAAATGTTTAGCTGAAATCGGCTTCCTTGAACAGTAGTTTTCTACTTCTTAGTTCTTATATTGCCCTCTCGGGTAACAGGGAACAATTATGGACCATATTCCATCTGATAACATTTGAGATACATGAAGGCTTCTTATGTATCTCCTCTCCTCTCCTCTTCTCTTGGCTAAACAAGGAACTCTTTCAAAGTTTCTCATAAGAACCATAACTTTTTTTTTCATGGAAACTTTCTTTTTGTCCCAAATTAATTTTAAAGTAAGAGATATGACTTGTGACTTAAAGTGGTACCATCCCTTTTATTCTCCTGTTCTTATAACATATTACCAAACATGGAACATTACACTTTAAAAAGAACTGGTTTTGTTATTCCCAGGTTTTCTCCAGGGGCCGGTTTTGATCTTACAATTTTGGAATATATTTAAAAGAAGATAAAATGAAGTGTACCTTGCATACATATATCACAAACCACCCAAAGAGTGCTCTAGCACTATGGGGCACTTAAAGTCTCAATAACTCACTCTAAGAAATTAGTAACACAAATAATAAAAGGTTTATTTACTTACAATTAGAGATGGGCACAAATCTCCAAAATGGTGTTTTGTTTCCTTTTTCATTTTGTTTTTTATTCATTTCATTTGGAATGAAACAAATTTTTAATTGTTTCAGTTTTTTTAATGTTTTTTACAGCTGACCAGCCCCACCAGTCGGCACTTTTTTCTCTTTTTCTTTTTTAGCCTATCTCCAACCAAGCTGACCCACGGAATGCTTGGCACATTTTTTCTTTTTCAGCCTGGCACCAACCAGCTGGCCCTTGGGCCATTTGGCACTTTTCCCCAGCCTAGTACTGACCAGCTGGCCCGTGGTTTGATTGGCACTTTTGAAAAAATATTTTAATATTATTTATTTATTTATTTATTTATTATTTTTATTATTTATTTTGACAAGCGCTGAGATCGGCGCTAGTCAAAATAAATAATAAACAAAAATGAAATGGAACGAATTGAAAATTTCCATTTTGTTTCATTTCCTTTTTTTAAGGGCACTTCGTTTTTCGTTTCATTCTGTAATGAAACGAAAAACAAAAAATGTTTAATTTCGTGCCCATCTCTGCTTACAATTGAACATATCAAGCAGCAAACTGACAAACATGCTTTCAACAAAAGATTTCAGCAGAGTCTAGAGAAGGGAAAAACCTCCAAAGCAGAGCGGCAAGAATCTCTTGGAATTCAGAGGCATGGAATTAATGATTGGCTACTGATGGATTGATTGACAGTCACCCCATCCAAAAAAAGCCCCTCCCAGCCAAAACTTTTCCAGGCTGCATGCAAAGTTGCAAAAACTCCAGTAATTGCTTGGGAATTTGACACACAGAGACAGCAGCTTGTTTAAAGTGGAAAGCTCAAAATCCCTTGACTGACTTATTAACGTGCAGGAACATACCTGACCTCAAACATCTGATGAGTTTTGTGAAGCTGTGTAATAACACCACCACTCAGATCATAACAAGGGAACCCACAAGTTATGGGGGGTGGGTGGGTTTAGTTCATACCCAGATCGTTTAAGCATGACGAGTTCCACAAGTAATTTGGTTTAGTTTTCGTAGAGGAGGCTGAGAGCTCTACAGAATGCCTGTCACCGTCCAGGGTCATTACTGTGTCAGGAGAAAAGCTGCACATTACAGGCTGCACCAAAAGAGAAAGCCAAGGTTAAGGTGGCTGTGATCTGAATGACGAAGATGCATGTGCAAAGGAGGGGCAATGGTAGAGGACTTGGTTTCTCTTCTCTTAAATATAACATCTAGCCCTGAGGACTTGGGTGACATGAAGTTAGGAGTTCAATTATCTTAACTTGTTTAATAAAAGTCTACACTGCCTTTCCAGTTCTGAGAGAGGAAAACGTAACCCAGTTTGTGTAATGAATCAATATACACCATAAGCCACAAAAAACCAAACTGAAAAGCAGCAGGTAAACAATGCATGGAAGAGCTATTAAAAGGAACAAATAACATGGATAAGCTGCAAGTAAATCAAAAGCTTGTCAGAAATGAAGGATTATTCTTTGATTGGTGACAGAAGCAGAGACAAGTGAAGGTCTTTGGGATGTGGAGTTTTGTTTTATTTTTTTAATTGGTTGCCAAAACATAAATAACTTCAGCTTCTGTCAAAGACTTCACAGCTTCCTTCCTTCTGAGTGCTGGTTTTTCTGGAAAAGAGGGAGAGAGAAATGGGACCCTTCTGCCTCCAATCCGAAAGAAACAGGCTTTCCTTATATATTTGGAGATCCTAGTGAAAGAGCACATGTTCAGCATACAGAAGGTGGCAGGTTCAAAACCTGCCTTCCCCAGGTAGGCTAAGGAAAGGATCCCGTTGAGCCTTGTGGTGCAGAGATTAAGCTGCTGAACTGTGCTTACGACCTGGGGTTCAATCCCAGGTAACTCGGCTTTCCATCCTTCCAAGGTCAGTAAAATGAGTACCCAGGTCGTTAGGGGCGGGGGTGGAGGAATGTGTAGCCTGCATAATTTCTTGTCAACAACCCAAAGCAATACAAGCAACAAATTTTGGGTTGGGTTTTTCCCCTTTTTCCTTTGTTGTAACACTTTGTGAGGGTTCACCAGGGAAACCTTTAATTCCAGACTCATTGAAAGGATTAGACTCGATGGCTGGTTCAACATTGAACGGATTTTTATTGCTTACAGATTGAACTTCTCTGTAGGTAGATCCTTCTTGGTTAACAGATAAAACGGAGTATGTTTTACAAACATCTTCTAACAATGAATTGTTCATATAATCCGGCTCAAAGACATTCACTAATAACTCAGGCTCTTCTAACGGAACTGAGGGACAAAGCTTACGTGACCCGGACATTGAGTCCCACAACAGGGATGTGTTGCCCATTGTGGGTTGGAGAATGGGGTTCGTTCCTTCCTCCATTCTCTCCTGAATTTCTCAGAGTTTTCCGGCCAGCGTAAAGGTCTGACAGTGACAGCCCAAGATATTTCTCCTTGAGCCTTGGAGAAAACTTCTCCTGACCTCTCTCTCAGCCGGCTCTCCAGGGTCTGTGTCCCAACGGACTTTAACTGACCATCCTGACTGACAGTTCCGCCCTCTCCCCCTCTCTCATCAAACTCCTCCCACTCATCTTCTAAGTCATCTAATGCCCACAACACTGTTTGTTGACTATCGCCCCTCGTACTCCCGACCTCCTCTAACTTAATGTCATGTATTTCTTGTATTAGCTTATCCCGTTTCCGAACAGTGACATCTTCTCTGCCACTCTCCTTCTGCTCATCAGTTAGTGCAGACGGCACACCTTGTGCTTGGTCCTGTTTATCCTGTTCTGACTCACACACTTGAAAACTATATGTCTGTGAAGATTCTCAGTCATCCAGGTACGTTTGTCTGGAATTTGAGTCATTGCAACTGGATTTCTTGAGAGACTAAAACGTTTCACTGCTCATCCAAACAGCTTCGTTAGTCTGAGGAAAGATAGTGGTGAGTCGTCCATTTTGTTGTTCACTTTGACCTCATGTCACCCTGGTCTGAAATAGGCTCATAAGATGTGCAATGGCCTGGTGGACAGTAGTCTCAGTAGGCTCATTAGGTGAGCAATGGATTAAGGCGCGTGAAAGTCCCACCTTTACAGCCTTTCCAACACCCATAAAGTATGAGTCGTTAGCCATAACCTTGTGTGAGAATTGAAAAAACCTTTCTCAACAGAGGTGGGGGGCTCAGGCACAGTCTATCTGCTACTTATCAGGCAATGACTTCAACAATCTCCAGACGAATATGTTGGCACATCTTTGGGTCAGAGTCACTATTAAAAATAACTTTTTTCCCCAAGAAAAAAACAGGAGGGGCAGTTGGGATTTGATTTGTGAGTGAAATCCAAGTCATGGGGGGGGGGGGAATTTACCCAGCGTGTTGTTAGTCTGTGGAACTCCCTCCCACAGGATGTGGTGATGGTATCTGGCCTGGATGCCTTCAAAAGGGGATTGGACAGATTCCTGGAGGAAGTCCATCACCGGTTACAAACCATGATGGAGATGGATAATCTCCAGGCTTAAAACCAGGGTACTTCAAGGACCAGATGCAGGGGAGTGGTATCAGGAGACAGATATCTAGTCTCTAGATACAGGAAGCTGGACTAGATGGGCTTTTGGCCTGATCCAGCACGGCTCTTCTTATGTTCTTATGTTCTTAAATATACCTAAATCCAATATGTGTGAAGTTGAATCATCTGAGAATAAAGTCTGATTTGACAACTCCCACAACTCATAATCCCTGGAGTACTGGGTCACGGACCTCATTCCCTTCTTCAGGAGGCATCCCTGGGACTGTGCAACTTGCGGAGGCCCCATGGGGGGAATCGGCAGCCAGGCACCAAACTCACTACGCTATATTTTTAACCCAGCACTTCTTTTGCAGATATCTCATTCAAGGCCAAAATTCATAAACTGCTCAGTGTTGCTCAGCGTAGACAATTGGCAGGGCAGGTAAGCTTTTGATCCCAATTTATACCCCACTAGATGGGGGGTACCCAGTGTTTTGCTGCTCCATTCACCTTAACCTGCCTCAAACAGCTCATGGTTCTGCAGTACGCGATCTGATCAGAGGGATGAGATATTGCATTTGCTCCTCTTTCCAATTGTGTTGCCTCTTCTCTTTTTAAAAGTTATATTGGTGAATCTAAGGCTGCTATCTCTCCTGGGGAAGATCCTGATCTTCTGAAGGTCTGGCTTTTCCTCTTCCTCCCATCACGTGACTGAAGATGTGGGATAGCAGTTCCCACGTACAATGCTTTTTTAAATTTTAAAGTGCAGTTCAGCCCCATGGCCAGCAGGTGGCAATAGCAATAAAAAAGGACCAGCTGGCTGGCGGAAATTAAAACAAAGAGCACCCAATGGAGCTTCCTGGTGCTCCGAGGGTGGGGGGAAATTAAAACATAAATAAATAAAAGCGCCAATCAGCCCCAGGAACAGCCAGTTGGCGCTATGAGAAAAAAAGAAGAAGAAACCCAGATCATCTGCGTGGTCCCACGACGTCTGCCTCCTTAAAAGCTGGAATTTTTTAAGCGAGGCAAAAAATTCCCTACCTCTCCAATAAGTCTTGGAAACTTTGCTTAAGGGGGCATTATCGGGTTTTCTTTTTCTTTTTCTTTTTCAAAAAGCCTGGTGGCTGTGTGGACAGCATTTTTGGACACCGTTTATCTACTAATTTAAACTGCATTTAAAGGGACCTGGGATATCACTGTATGTTTCATTGCCTCCACTTTATTTTTCCTTTGAGGTCATGTGCTACTTTTAGGGCCTGTCCACACTGTGAAATTTGGTGCAATATGGCCATTGCTTAAAAGATCATTATTTTCAGGGAAATCTGTGCAGAACAGTTATTTTTCATCTCACCTCCCTTGTCAGAGCGCCTTCTCCCATTGAAAACCTCCCATAATACCCGGGCTAGGCATTTGAGGCAACTAACACCACGAGAGGCCCAAAAGGAAACAACTAGAAATAGGGCCTTTTCCGCCATTGCCCCTCACCTGTGGAATAATTTTCCACCATATCTGTCAATAACTTTCCACCAGATCTGTGGAATAACTTTCCATCAGATCTGTCAAATATACATTGATTTGCCTGTCCCCCTCTTTGGCTGCCTTTAAAAAACTATTAAAACTTGGTTATTTAAGCAGGCATTCCCTCAAATATAATGCAATTTCAGTGTTCACCCATTAAATCATGATTTTAACTGATCAGCCTGTCAATAATAATACATTATTTTATGTCAGTTTAATGTTAGTTTTAGTTTTACAGTATTTCTATTTTATTATGTTACTGTATTTTATGTTTTTATTGTATGAATTATTTGAATTCATTAATTGTTGTAAACCAGGCCTGTCCAATAGGTAGACCGCGGGCTACTGGTAGCCTGCAAAGGGTTCAAAAGTAGCCCACCAGCCATCAATAAAAAAGTGAAGGGATAAGTTATCCACTCCTACCTCCCCCATCCCAAGGACCACTAATGCCCCAGCAAAGTTCTGGGTCTGCCAGCCCACTGTCTCAGCTGAGTGGGGCAGTTGAAGGGCCATGGTGCACTGAAATCTGTTCTCTCCGGAACAGATTAATTGGTTTTCAATACATTAATATGGGGAGCCGCTGCTCTACTTACAAAAGTTTTTACTTATGAGCATGTGCTCGGAACGGATAAAATTTGTAAGTAGAGGTTTTTGTGTAGTAGCCCTCGGGCACTTTGGGCCGGAAAAAGTAGACCTTGGCCTGTTCAAAGTTGAACAGCCATGTTGTAAACCATCCAGAGTGACCTCGCTGCCAGATGGGCGGTATAAAAATCCAATAAATAAATAAATAAATAAATAAATAAATGGTCCCAAAGAGACCACATGCCCTAACACTGTGTCAGAAAGATACCCAGCTAGCTCTTAGAGGAGAAGGATGAATCGCTTTAAGCCAAAACACAAGCAGAAAAGGTATTGATTTCCCATGCCAAACCATGCTATTAGAGAACTATATATCATGTGGGCAGGCTGCAAATTGGAAAAATCCTGGCTTATCCATAATTCTGTAGGAAAGGAATCATATAAATGAAATGAATGAATGAATGAGGGCTCAACAAACCTACACATTTTAAAACAATTGTTTACTTAGGTTAAGTTTGTGCAACAATTCTTGCAAGTTAAGAACTCAGCATAGGCATTTGCTGCTGCACAGTTCAGCACACAGCAGCAAATGCCAATGCTGACTTATTCACTAGCAGTGATTTGCATGGAAATATGCAAATAAATTTTGGACAACATTCACATTCTACCCCATACAGTACCAGTAATTTTAGAGGAAACCAGGTTTTGATTGTACATCAGGAAAGACTTCCTAACTACAGTATTAGTGCGGAAGGACAATGGAGCCAATCACCTTGAGAGGTGGTGAGCTGTCTAGCACTGGAAGCATTCAAGAGAACATTAGACAATGATCTGTCAAATATACATTGATTTGTCTTCATTCATGGAGCAAGGCGTTGGACTTAATGGCCTTATTGGCCCCTTCCAGCTCCACTATTTTACAACTCTATGAAATCTCAGGCAGTAGTGTAGAGAGAAATACTGGTGGGTAGGAGCTCATCATAACAGTCCCCACAGCTAGCATCCTTTCCACCTGCCAGGAAAGACCAAAAATGCAAGTAGCAAAGATGATCTATACAGTATCAACAAATGATTTCTTTTTGTTTCTTTCAGAAGAAGATGTTTTGTAAAGCCAATGGCTCCTAATTTCCCTGCCATGATCCACTTTCAAGCTTGGACAGGTTGTCAAAATATACTCTTCTTAGGAAAATCCCATTTATTGCATTTTCTTCCTATCTACTGTGAGAATTCCACCTAAATTTTAGGAAGTCTATGGGAAAGTGACAAATGATGTCATCATTCTGACTATTCAGAAAGTCCATCTTGCAAGTTCTGGCGTCACCATATCACTGATCTCAGACACAGGTGCAATAAAACACTGCACCTGTTTAAAATAGATGAATATGTTTAAAGAATTTCAAAGAAGTGAGACAACTTAAGAGCTCTGAAGCAGCCTATACACATTAATGCCATGTAAACCACACACTACTGTACCAGAAAACCCGTGAACATCACACAGAGAAGCCAGATTTAGGAGTTTCTGAAATCAACTTTAGGGCTTTTTCTGCTGCACTGTCCCTAGATATATTTCCTGTACATTTTCTATTTTTACTTTAATAATGTGAGTCCAAAGTAGTTGCTTTTGTTCCGTGGCCATAAACTGAACAGTAGCTGGCTGCATTCCTCTAGCATAAATACACAACAAACAACAAACAAGCAAACACTCCTACATGGTCAAGGCTGGGCCAGTGCTAGTAATAACAGTTATAAATTAACGATGTCTACTTCAGGTCAGGATTTGAGAGTCATCATTTCATCTGAATTAAGTGGTCTGCTGAATATCTGCTGATTAGTTGACACATACAGACGTTTAATTTTACCCCAGCGCCCACCATCTTAATGTTGTATTTAAAACTGTACTAATTATCTGTTGTGTATGCCTTAAATGAGTACATGCATAAACACCAATACTGTTGGGAAAAAGGCTTGCAGCTAGAATGATGATTTTGGATTTCATTTCCTTTGGCTTGCCTTTGGCTTCCGCTAAAAGATCTTTCGCCTCCCTGAGAATTGTTGAGGCCTCGAACTGCCAGGCGGAATTGTTCCGGGTGGTCCGAGACCTCACCAATCCCGGTCCGCCTGGGTCTCCTCCTAGTGATTTCACTAGTGAGTCATTGGCAGCCTTTTACAAATCCAAAATAGATCCCATCCGTTCCGAACTGGACTCCGGTTGCACTGATCTACCCTCATGCTGGGCCAGTGCCACACCCCTTTGGTCTCCTTGGTTTGTCGGGTTTGGGCCTGTTACTCCAGCTAAGGCCTTCAGGGCACTGGCACACTGCAGACCGGTGGCCTCTCCCTTTGCTCCCTGCCCATCTTGGTGCCCTCCTTCAGGGACAGGATTTTTCCCTGTTGGCTGAAGGAGATGGTAGTTAAGCCCATTCTTAAAAGACCTGGCTTGGCTGTAGGTGATATATTTAATTATCATTCTATAGCCAATGTTCCCTTCCTGGGCAAGGTGGTGGAGCGGGTTGCGGCCGTGTGGCTCCAATCATGCCTAGAGGATCACCTCATCCTGGATCCTTTTCAGTCCGGGTTCAGGCCATGTCATGGGACTCAGACTACTTTGGTCACATTGCATGATGACCTATTGAGGGGGGCCGACAGGGGTTGTTCTACCTTGTTGGTCCTTCTTGATCTCTCAGTGGCCTTTAATACCATCAACCACAGTATCCGCCTGGGCAGGCTGTCTGAGGTGGGGATCGAGGGTCTAGCCTTGAGCTGACTCCAGTACTTGAGGGATGTGACCAGCGAGTGAGCTTGGAGGCAGAATTGTCGGCTCTCTGGACAATCTCTTGTGGGGTGCCTCAGGGGTCGGTGATCTCCCGCATGCTCTTTAACATGTATTTGAGGCCGCTGGCTGAGGTCATTCAGAGTTCTGGAGTCTGCTGTCATCAGTACGCTGATGACACACAGCTCTATCTCTCCTTTTCCACTTCTACAGTGGCAGTCCAGACCCTTGACTGATGCCTGGCCACAGTTCTGGTGTGGACCAGGCCTAACAGGCTCAAGCTCTATCCTGAGAAGACTGATGTTCTGTTCTTTGGGGGGGGGGGCAGATGGGTACAGTAGCCCTCTTCCCAGTCTGGGTGGGTCCACCTGCCAGCTGGCTAAAAGAGTGAGGAGTCTGGGCGTCATCCTGG
>JAHTLZ010000225.1:3070960-3081458 GCA_023846285.1 Phrynocephalus versicolor | reverse complement strand
ATAAGATAAGATAAGATAAGATAAGATAAGATAAGATAAGATAAGATAAATCTTTATTGATCCCACATCTGGGGAAATTTACTTGTTACACAGCTCCCAATATAAAAAACAAGTAAAAATAGCTAGGTTCACAAAAAAGTGTAAAGTGTGTGTGAGAGAAAACAAAATAGCTAATAGAGATTAAATAAAATAAGAAACCCAATATACAAATATTACACTAAAATTGTATATAAAAATAAATATAAAGAGAAGCTACAGTATATATACCTCATATGAATATGTTAGTTGAAGAGTCTCACAGCAGTGGGAATAAAGGACCTGCGATAGATAGCACTCCTTCCCACACCGGGGATGTCTGAGTCTGCCACTGAAGGAGCTAGCAGAGCCTCCACTGTCTAGTGCAGTGGGTGAGAAGTATTGTTCATGTGGGTTCTACTCCGCACTGTGCTATGGAACTTCATCAGTTGATGTGGGGCTTTTCACTGTGTCCTGTTTCACAGGGTTCCTGTTGTAACGGTAAAATGAAGAGAAAAGCCACATGCTGTATACTCACAGTATTACCAGAGGCAAGGCTGGATAGATACATACATGCACAAGGAATTGTTATACTGTACTGAAGATGCTTCTTCATGACACTGATTTTAAGGCCATCCACAGAGATACAGCACTTTTTTGTTTTTAAAATACCTTCAGGAATAAAAAAAAATCACCTCAGTTGTTGCACAGTTCTTGTGGAAGGAGCCATGTTCCTAAGCCTTGTGCCTAAAATCTACCACACAAACCTGAAATGTGCCTGGAATGGAAGGACTCATAAATTTCACACTCCCTTCAGCATGGAATTACAGAGTTCAATAAAGGTAATGCTTCATTATACACCAACAAGCCTTCTCCCCTGTGCCAGTGTTTGCCTCATTCTTTGTATCTTTTTCAGTGACACCATCGCTTTTCCCCACCCCTCTTTCTTCTCTGTTTCTCTCTCACCTGCAGGTGTCCTAGGAAATTTTCTTGTTTATGTGAAATAAATGCTTATCTAGGGCAGTGAAGGAGCAAAATATTCTCTTATAAGACTTAGAATAATAGACTTGAGGGGAGTTATCTTTTAGAAATACACCTCCCAGAATCACCTCCGGAAACATGGCCACACTAGCCATGCTGGCTTGATGGATTATGGGAGTTGTACTCCAAATAAATAAATAAAACAAATAGATAAGTGTTCAACAGCACCAGAGGCTTATGGACTGAGTCAGGAGCGAGGTTTCTTTGATCAACAGGATAAACAACTATTCCCCCCCCCCAAACAAATGATTAGAGAACACGATAGATCAGTGATGGCGAACCTTTTAGAGGCCGAGTGCCCAAACTGCGATTCAAAACCCACTAATTTTTCGCAAAGTGCCAATACAGCAATTTAACCTGAATACAGGTGGCTGTGAAGGGGCGATGCCAGGTGCCCACAGAAAGGGCTCCGAGCGCCATCTTTCCTGTGTATTGCATGCACAATATGTTCTTGGAAGTGGATGGCTCTGTTGGCCTTTTTGCGTATGCAGAAAGGGTTTTTGATTCTGTAGAGGCTGACAAGTTTTATCTGGCACAAACGTTTGTTGTCTACATGCCTGCATCTGATGAAGTGGGCTGTATCCTACAAAGGTTTAATGCTGATGCCAGATAATCTTTATGGTGTGTCAGTTATCTTTGTTGGTGCAGATACAGATACAGACAGAGTTTTATTTATTTATTTATTTATCTTTTATACAATTATGTTAAGCAAATTTTCCTTTATACAAATTTTCCATAGGAATGTATTGAAATGGAGTAATCCCATTTTTATGTTGTACGGATTCGCCCCATAGGCGATTCTGTTAAGCAGATTTCTCCTATCTCTGGAATATTTTATTTGTACAAATTTTATGTTATACAAGCTGTTTGTTATACAAGGGTCCACTGTACTGACCATTTAGTGAATAGCTACTCTGGGCAGTGTAGATACAGATTTAGATTTAGATTTCTAGATATAGATATAGATTTAATTTTTATACTGCCCATCTGGCTGAGGGCCAGTCTGGGCAGTTTAGAACAAAAGAGACAACAACGTAATTAAAATACCATTTCAATAGAACAGAAAATAATAATAATAAAATGCAAATAAATAGATATAGATGCAGATATCTAAATTTTATATGAAATTTCTTAGCTGATTGAGTGCATCATTTTCCATAAAAACCTAGGTGTGACTGGGTTTGAAGTTGCCATGTGACTTTGCTGTTTTTGCTAGAATATACATTTAGCATGTTATTAATAGCAGAGTCCTCGTAAGAGGTGAAAGATTTCTACTTATCTTAGCATGGTTGTCAGGAGGTAAATTTAGCCTTACAAAGCTGATTGCTCAGGCATGGAGCTTTGAAGGAACTGCATTTCTGGAGGGAAAAGTTATTAGCTTCTTCTTATCCAGGGGTCCTCAAACTATTGTCTGAGGGTCAGATCAGGCCTGGCAGGGTCCTGGATCCAGCCTGTTGGCCTCTGCAGACCCCCCCCCCCTTGAGCCGAAAACTCACTGCACAGCAAGAGCTGCTGCCACTATCTCAGCCGCCAACGTAGCTTTCATGGAGCACCGGAGGAAGGGCAGTACCATTTTGTGGCGTCTTGACCCACACTACCACAATCAAACCCCTCTACTTCCCTGGGCTTCTGTCCTTCCACCCTCCTCATGCGCAGCACGTATCCTTCTGCCACGGTTACCCCACCCTGCCTTCCATTGCTGAGCTTGTGTAATGGCAACCAATAGTGAGTCCTCAGATTAGAGGCAGGCTTGGTAAACAGAGTGCGGCTCCCAGTGGCTGGGGCAGCCAGTGGGAAGGAGAGGCAAGACACTTTGAGTGCCTAGAGGGGTTGGGCAGCTGATGGGGCTCCTTGGTCACCAGTTCCTGGGGGGGGGGAGGATTGTGTGTGCGTTTCCCCATTTCAATGGTTCTTTTTGTTAAGGGCAAAGCCTGCCGTTGCCCGTAGTGTCTTGGGGGGTGAGCAGGACGAGCCCTCCCCAAGCTCCCTTGGAGCTGTGGGAGAAGTGGGGTTGTCGAGCGGGCTGGCAGGTGATGAGAGCGGCACTGGGCTGGGGGGGGCGCGAAGAGGGTCGATCCTTCCCTCTCCCCCCCCCCCTTGGAGCCACAGCTGGGAGCTACAGGGTGCTGGCGACCGGAGCTGCCACATGGGCCCACTGGGATGGGCCGGCTGCACTAGGCATGGTGTGGAGGGTATCCAGTAGGCCCTCCCTTTCCCCCAACAGGCAGGCAGGACCAGATAAAGGGAAGCCACGGGATGGGTACGGGCTGCCAGGTGAGTGGTATGGTCCAGGCTGGGCCTCCAGTTAGGCCTGCTAGGCCTTGGAGCCAAGTGTTTTAGCGCTGTGCCAGTGGTGATTGGGTGGCCCTCCCACAAGCAACGACCACCCTACCTGACCTGGCACAGGTAAAAGAAATGTGAGGGGGTGGGGGTGGGGGGGATCCAGGTGACTTGTGCAGGGAAGCTCAAAAAGCAGTGGGAGGTACCTGCTGAGGTTTTTGGAATGGTCCGCCCCCCAACAGGGACAGTGAACTGACCCCCTGTTTAAAAAGTTTGAGGACCCCTGTTCTAATCCATATCATTAAGTATGAAAGCATCCTTTAGAATTTAAGGCTTAGGTTCTGGGACCCAGTGTAGAGCAAGTCTTTGATTGAATGGAATGCTGTAGCAGAAGCACTGTATCTTCTCTTCAGTGAATATTTTTATGGTCTGAAGTTCCTGAAACACTGCTTTGTTTTGCAGTAGCAGAATTTACTTCCACCTTGTGGGCTTTAAATGCTACCTTGGCAGAATAGCAATCATTCAGCTCTGTAGCTGCATCCTGCCTTATATACAACATTCAGAGATGACAAATTAAGCTTTCAAAAGGGGCAAAATGTAATTCCAGCCCAATTCCAGAGCTTATAGTAGTAATCACCATGTGTATTTTGTAAGTGTCTTCTCCCTTTCCATACACAAATACTGAATGCATATATATATGCATATTCTCCTATACACAAAATAAAAGAAAATGCTTTATCTGTGGCTTTGATTAAATAATTCTGTTTTTTTTTTATTTTTCTTTTGCTACAAGAAATATTTCTAAGGGCAGAATTATGTGCAAGAAGCAACAGGGGTTGTCATAGAAAAAGAAAGCTCTGTCAGAAGTGGGAAATGACAACCCTCTTCTTCACAGCATCAAATTCAATTTATCCAAGACCCAACATCTCATAATCCATATACCTTAAATCAGCATATGCCAAACAAGTGGATGTAGCTCTTAATGAATCATGCAGGAGTATTACTAGTTGCCTGAAGCCTACCTGCATTGGAAAAGTCTATTATTTGGCTGGCACTGGCCCTCCAGACGGGTGCTAGCAAATAATGAATGAAATGAGGTAATTTGGCACCAAATCCATCCACTGCACGGTCACCTACCTGGAGGCATAGCGTGGGTTGCCAGCACCCAGGGCAAAAGCGAGTTTTGCGCCCCTAACCAGCGGATCTTCTGCTGCCGGCGCTCTGGATAGCAGCTTGCCCAACAACCTGGGTGCTGGGGTGCTGGGCACGGTGAGGCCATGGAGGGGCCCCCTGCTGCACCCCCAGCTCCCCCCCCCCTGCTGTGCCTCCTCCTGCAGTGCCCAAATGACTATGTTCAGCTCCTGCCACCACCCTAGCAGGTATACACTGCCAGCCAGGCTCAGTGTCACCAGCAGCCCAATGGAGACACAGCAGTGCCCAAATCATGGCACTCCCAATCAGGGCCGGTGCTAGGTTTTTTTGCGCCCTAGGCGAGGGGTGGGGGGTGGGGTGGGTGGCAGGTTCAGGGTGGTGGTGGGCAGGGGGCGGGGGTGGGGGGAGGGGGGTGGCGATGGGGGGGTGGACGGCGGGGGGCATGGGGGTGGCGATGGGCATGGGGGTGGCGGGCGGACGGCGACGGGCAGTGATGAGCAGACGGCAACGGGCGGCTGGGGGGCGGTGGGGGGATGGATGGCGGTGGCCAGCGGTGGGGGGGGCAGGAGGCTGGCCAGCGCCCTCTCTCCATTTTGGCACCCTAGGCAACTGCCTAGTTCGCCTTAATGGAAGCTCCGGCCCTGCTCCCAATGGCTCCTCATGGCTTCGGCTGCCCATCAGCAGCATCCCCTCCAATGGGCTGCTGGATGGAGACTACTGGATGGCTGTCCTCAGGGGGGACAGTCTACTTCCTTTCATCACCTCTTGCTGCTCTTGTGGTGGGCCAAGAGTGTCTGGCTCACCCTGCCTGGAAGGCAACAGGTATTGTAGCAGGAGGGAGGGAGGGAGGACAGATAGAAGGGGCCAGCCAGCTGAGCCCAATAGAAAGACGGAACATGGGGGCACGAAAGGGCAGCAGTTTTGCACCCTGGGGGCAACTACCTCCTTCCCTGCACCCACCTCCTGGAGGATGGCTAAAACCAAGGAAAAGTTTCCTGCGCACACCTCATGCGCTATGTATTAAACCAGAAGAGGCGAGGCTAAACCTATGGAGAGCAAAAACAACGCACCATGCCAAATGGATGAATGCTGAAGAGTGTCTCCCACCAGGACTAGCCTAGCTCGAGCATCAAATAACTAGGAAGATTAAAGAATAGTCAAACTAAATGGGGCTACTTGGATACAGGATAATGTTTCTGTGACGGTGGAGAAATCCAAGCAATGCAGCCGTTATGTGCATAGAATGTATGCACCACTATGTGTATCTATCAAATGACCAATAACGCTATTGAGGCTATTCATCCAAGTACAGTGGCAAACACGCTTGGAAGTGCATATATATTGTTATTCATAAATATGTATTAGGGTATGTTGCCTAGACCAGTGGTTCTCAAACTTTTTTTTGCCACGGCACCCTTGTCAGGCTAATTTTTTTTTCATGATTTCCTTTATGTTTATGGGAAGTTTAGTTAATTTTACCCTCAAATCACTTGGCCACAGCAGCACCCCTGGCATACACTTGTGGCACCTCAGGGTGCCACAGTACCCAGTTTGAGAACCGCTGGCCTAGACAATCAGCAAGCTGGTTGGCGTGGCTAGTGTGTATACAAATGTTCTCTGAGAGGAGGTCTCTCTTGTGTGATCTAAGGGTGATTTTCGGAGTTAGTCTGCCTGGAGTGTCCGTTAGTAAGGCGTGACAGTCTGTCACTGGCAAGGGGTCTGGTCTGTTGTATTTAAATTCCAAAAATTGTTATAAGTCATTAACAGTACAGTAGTACTTTGTATAAAGGAATCAATTAATTCCAAATGAAATTATGTTAAGCAAATTTTCCTTTATGCAAATTTCCCATAGGAATGCATTGAAAACGGATTAATCCAATTTTTATGTTGTACGGATTCGCCCCATAGGCAATTCTGTTAAGCAAATTTCCCCTATCTCCGGAATTTTTATGTTGTACAGATTTTACGTTATACAAACCGTTTGTTATACAAGGGTCCACTTAAGAACGGCTAAGCTATTTGTAACAATAACATTGAACATCTACCAATAGGTATACATCAATAAATGTTATATGTTTTATTTTCAAATCATAAACTTTCATGTTGGTGTCCATCCTTCACAATAAAAGTCCCAAGTGTCATGCTAGTATTATGGTGGGGATGCCTGGAGGGAAAAATATAGTAATTGAATACTTTAATGGCGGCAGCAAAAGTGGTCCAGGATCGTCATAGCTTCATCAGTCGAAACTGCTTGGATGAGTAGCGAAACATTTCGATCTCGCAAGAAAAGAAGTCCAGTTGCCATGACTCAACTTCCAGATAACCTCACCTGGATGACTGAAAATCTTCACTAACATTGAAGTAGCTCACTTTTGTTTTTAAAAATATTCTAATTATCCTAACACTATATTTCATACATGCCCACAATTTTAAATTGATATGAATGAAGAAAGATACACCGTATTGCAGGTTTTCAGGAAGAGATGGGTCAGATCTGGTCTTACTGAGATTTCAGTCAAGGCAATCAACATCCCCTGAGTTGAAACCTGGTAACACAGGCTGATTATAAAAGGCTGTCTGTCCAAGATAATCTGGGGGACTTTTCTCTTTCTTCCCTACTTCGATAATATATGTAACACTAAGCCTGATGAAGGGCCTTACAGGGCTCAAGTACGAGTCTGCTTTTGTGATTTTTATTTTTGTTCAGGTCAGAAACATTATAGTACAAGCAATAAATCTATCAAGTAATCAAGAGCATTAGGGCAGCTGATATGAAATCTTTCATAGTCTGTGTGGAGGGACATGGAGAACACCAAAATGTGTAAGTGTGAATCTGTCAGTTCTTCTCCGCATTCACTAAGGACAGTGTAGATTCAAGAACCACCACCCTGTGTGTGCGTGTTTTGTTTTTTGTTTTGTTTTTTGTTTATTTGTTTGTTTGTTCACCCTACTAAGTATCTTCCAAGTAAACTCTTTCACCAGGACCTGAACTTTAAGAATCAGAATCAGAATCAGAATCCTTTTTTTTAATTGGCCAAGTGTGGTTGGACACACCCGGAATTTGTTTTGTTAAAAAATGTTCTCCATATATAAGAAGGACATATAAGAATCATATATTCGACAATAAAAACACAGTACAACAACACAATATAATCTATTATTTAAAAAAAGGGAGAAGAAAAAAATTAATTATTCAACAGTTTGATAGCACTTGGAAAGAAACTATCTTTTTATCTAGTTGTCCTAGTATGCAATGCCCGAAAATGTCGCCCTGAGGGTACCAATTTAAACAGATTATGTCCAGGATTTGTGAAATCTGTATATCTCTTCAATGCTCTCTTTTTAGCTTGTGTGGTATACAATCCCACAATAGATGGCAAATTAGCTAGCAATAATTTTTTCTTTCTTGGGTTTTAATCAATTTTAAGAGGTGTATAGTTCTTTGTTTCCAGACTCTTGCCATTCTTTGTTGTTCCTTCAAAACAGGTACTGTAGATGTCCTTTAAAAAAACACATAACTATCTTCCTTTATTTTAATGTTTAGAGGGGTGGTATGCTAGCCGAAAAGTGAATGTACATTTGATGCAAATGCTTGAATCTTTCATTATTGGTTGCTACGTTTCTCCATATGTCACCAGGTACCATGCTTGCTAGATAAATGATTTTTCTCAATAGCATCTGGCTTCAGGCATCCAGTAATTACACTATTCTACAACTTTTATTGAGTGCTACATCTACCTGTTTTGCAGGAACTGAACAATATCAAACTGGGCTGGCATGTTTGCATGAAAAGCTGCTTGGGAACAAGGTAGTAATTCTTATAGTGATTGTGGTCACTTCATCGACTAAGCTCAATGGCAAATACCACTATGCTATAGCCATGTGGCCGTCTGCTGCTGCTGAAAGATGCTACAGTAATACCTTGCTTTACAAGCATAATCCATTCCAGAAACATGCTTGTAAACCAAACACTCTTATATCAAACCAAATTTCCCCATAAGAAATAATGGAAACTCAGATGATTCGTTCTGGGGTCCTATAGGCCACATACTGTACACACAAAATGCCGAAACTCACAAAAGAAGTTGGCTAGAAATCCACATCCACACCATAGTTTACATACCAGGCTGTGTACTCTGCTCTGCTTGGGACTAACAACTGGATTTTACTCTGTATTTTTAATGTGACAATAATAAAAATCAATTTGTAGCCCTATATATACATACTTGACCAGCTGCCCCATGACTAGAAATGGTTTGAAAAAACAAGAAAGAATGTTGAAAACAAATTAAAGAAAAATGTAAAGATAAAATAAAACCCTAACCTGCACATTCCTGGCAGGCGCAAGGGAGACCTCTATTTCTCTTTCCTCCCTCTGCTTTGGAGGCTGACTGATAAAGAAACTCCAGACAATCACCCACAAGCCAGCAGGGGGAGGAAGGGAGAGAGAGCCACCATTGGCTCACTTGTGATAATGTGACCTGCTCCAGTGCTTGTATATCAAGACACCGCTTGTTGATCAAAGCAAAGTCTAGAAGAAATGTTTGCTTGTCTTGCAAAATGCTCTTAAACCAAGTTACTCATAAACCAAGGTATTACTGTACCAGGAATAATGGCTAGTTGAGAGGTCTCAGCTCATTTTAGTACTGCTTTTCCATAGCAATAATCAGGTGCGTATTGTGAGACACTACTGAGGCTTCTTAAGTTTCCACTGCTAACATTCATTTTTTGTGTATGCAAAATTGTCAAGGGTCTTAAAGAAAAAGATTGCATTCAGCAGTTTATAAACAGAGGGTGCTGTACAATGACTCAGCTTCACTGTTATTTTCTCTATGCTACACTTCAACCGTGGTAGATGATATTTGGAGGTCAGGTCTGACTAATACAGAAGTTCTGTATGGTCACTGAGGTCTCTCAGCTACAGGTCTTATGCCATAGAAGTGAATTGCTTGTGGCTGTTTTGACGCACTTCTCAAATATAAATGTCACATCATGTGTCTGGCTCAGCTGATGCAGTAGCTCTTCTTTGTACTGTATCTTGATAAGCCCTCCATGTTTATTAGGGATTATCTTTAATTTTGGCCCTAACCAGGGCCATTTTGTCATGTTTGCAGGCCATCATCCAAGTCATATAGTCACTCATCGCTTTATGTAGGTGTTCCTGGGTGGCTAATCTGACATCTGCTATTGTGTTGACAATGTGTCGACATTGTTCAAGGAGTCCTTTTGTGCCCCCTGTCTGTGAGGAGTTAGTGGTCTAATGAAAAATGTCCTATGTTCATGGAGCACTTTTTTTCTTGTACCCCTTTTTTCTTGGAGTTCCTCCAAGTGTATGTGTGCATAACCATAAGCACAGACTTAATCAACGTTTTATGCTGTTGTTGTTTTGACTTATATACCACACCATAGTGCTAGAGATCTCTCTAGGCAGTTTCCAACATATTAACGCAAGGAACAGTTTGCCCCCACTAACCCGGATACTCATTGTATCAACCTTGGAGAGATAGGAGGCTGAGTCATCCTTGAGCCTGAACCCCTCAGGATCAAAGTCAAGTTGTGAGCAACTATTGGCTGCTGTACAGTAACCCCCCGCCGATCGTGGGGGTTAGGGACCCACCTCACCCGTGATGCACGAAAATCTGCGATATGCGGAAACGGGTGGGGCGGGGGCAGGAGCGGGGGGCAATTGTGCTTCTCGGGGGTATGTGGGAGGGCCGTGCGAAGCGAGTGGATCGCCCGCCGCTGCCCGCCCGCGCACCCCGGAGGCTTCTGGGGGATGCGTGGGAGGGCTGCGCGGAGCGATCGGATCGCCCGCCGCCACCTGCCCGCGTGGCCCTGAGGCTTCTCGGGGGTGCGTGGGAGGGCCGCACGGAGTGACCAGAACCCCCCTGTTGCCCTCCCACGCACCCTGGAAACTTCTCGGAGGTGCAGGGGGCGGCACGGAGCAACCCGGCCGCCCCCTGCCACCCCCCACGGTTCCGGTACTGCGGTCCCGCGATGTAGTGGGACC
>JAHTLZ010000225.1:3036056-3068236 GCA_023846285.1 Phrynocephalus versicolor | reverse complement strand
TTTCTTTCTTTCTTTCTTTCTTTCTTTCTTTCTTTCTTTCTTTCTTTCTTTCTTTCTTTTTCTTTTTCTTTTTCTTTTTTCCCTCCTTCCTTCCTTCCTTTCTCTGGAGGGAAATTATCCTTGGTACTTCTTCTGTTCATGCAATAATACCTCACTGTTACCTGGGGCAGAAAATGAAACACTGCTGATCTTGCAAGATATAAATTATGGAATAAATATATGTAATTTTAACATGGCAAAACATATACTTTTATCACCACTACTTATAAACTGTAATGAAAATGTATTGCATAAGGACTTGATTACCATAATGGCATCAACAGCAGGAATGGACTTAGCCGGGCAGTGGATGATTGATACAATCCTTTGCTGGACTGCATGGATCAACAGAATACAGAATATCGCCTTGTGCACATAAATTCAGATCCCACATACATTCAGAGTTGCTAGAGGCATAATCAGATAGAATAATTTACTGAAAATTCAAACAACTCAAATCGTTTTATTTTGCGTGTGCAAGACAAATGGATTAGGAGGGGGTCCCCTAGGGCATCATATTTTATTCTGGGAAGAGGCTCCTGGATAGACAGGCATAGAAGATTAGTCAAAGGATTGACCATGCAATAAGGGGACGAATTAGCAACACTAAACGTTATTCCAAAAGTATTCTTTAGCATGAACCAATGTAAATTGATAGGACCTGCTTTTATAAAAATCCATGTATTTTTATTCTTCATTATATCTTTTTATGTGTAGTTTAGTAAAACATAAAAAACTTTTAGAAAGTCTGCTGTCTCAGAGATGTCACATCACCATGTCTAATGGAAGGATGGATCCAGCTCTTCCTTAACCTTTCTCCCCTCCTTAGACATGGGCACGACCAGAAAAAATGATGTTTCAAGTTTTCGTTTGTCGGAACGGGTCTGTTTCTGGTCGTTTCCGTTTGTCGCGAAATTGTTCAAAAATTTGTCGTTTTGTTGTTTCATTTGTCGTTTGTCATTTCCACCGCGATTTAGCGCGATTTGACTTCCCAGAGCATAGGGGCGTCCTGCAATCAGGGCCGGCGCTAGGTGTTTTTGCCCCCTAGGCGGCGGGCAGGGGGGCGGGCGGCAGGGGGGAGGTGCGGGTGGGCGGTGGTTGCGGGGGGCCATGGGTGGGCGGCGACAGCGGCAGGGGGGAGGCGTGGGCGGGTGAGTGGGCAGGCGGCGGCGCGGGCCGCAGGCAGGTGGCGGCGTGGGCGGGCGGGCAAGTGGGCAGTTAGGATATCACTTAGGATAGAGGTTCTGTTATTGGCTTGCACCCCAAATGTGTGTGTGTGCAAGCAAATTGAAGTTGGGAAAATAGAAGATAAATGGTAGTATATAACATATTTTTAAAATAAATCCACACCTCCCACTCCCAGTCGAACTTCCCCCTTTATCCAATATCAGAAAAAAATCCTCACAAACTGCCAGAGAAGAAATAAAGAATAAACTGCTATTCCCTTCAGCAGACAAAGCTGCAGGGAATCAAATAAATTATTTTCTAAATTCAATTCCCTCCCTGCCTGCCTAACTTAAATCTAAATCCTCCAGCCTCCCTCCAATCTCGATACGAATAGCCAGAGCAGCCAGCCACACAGCCCTCCACCCTCCACATCCAAGACCTGACTGCGACTTCTGGAAGGTGCCTCGGCTTTTTATGCCCTCTGGCACATCCAGAAGTGTCAGTCAAAACCTGGCCATGCCATTGGTGGAATGGTTCAAAAAATTTGCATGGTCCCATCCCATGCCCAGCCCAAATGGGCAGGTCTAAAATAAAATAAAATAAAATAAATACGACCTTTTATTGCTATAAAAACCCACTGCTGCTACTATTAAAATTCAGGCATTTAAAATAAATAAATTTCACATGTTTCTGTGGTGATTTGGTGTGTTTTTTGACCACGATTTCAAAAGAAAAATTGCAGTCATCATTTTGGATCCCCCCCCACCGCATGGCATGGCGAGACGACGAGGATGACCCCCCCCCCAGCCTGGTGAAAGCAGCCCAGGACAGGAGAAGAGGGGGGAAAGACCGGGGACCCCCCAGAAGCCACCCCTCTGGTAGGTGGCAAAGCCTCAGGCAGGCATATTTTCGCCTGCTTTTTTGGCCGGAAGTCGGGTTTTTTAAAAAAAACTTTAAAAAACTTTTTCTGTGCTTCGCATTGCGTGATCGCCGCGATGCCACAAACGAAAACAAAAAACCCGACCAAATTTTTTCTTTTTTCGGTTCGAGTTCGAGTTCTGACGGCTTAATTATCGTTACCGTTTTCGTTACATAACGGAAACGAAAAACAGAAACGAAAACGAAAATTTTGCCGGGTCGTGTCCATGTCTACCCCTCCTGTATTACTGCTTTATCTTTATGCATTTACAGCATTTACTTCTTATATATTCTAAAACGGTGTTCCCCAACCCCCGGTCCGCGGACCGGTGTCGGTCCGTGGATAAATCGGCACCGGGCCGCCCAAGGAAACCAGGACAGAGCAAGAGGAGCTGACTCCCTTCGGAGGGGGATCCTGAGAAATCCGGGCTGGAGGTTCGCCCCATGTTTTCGTGGGATAAGAGACTGAGGGGGGAGAGGGAGGGGGAGGTCCCGAGATGCCTGTGCCCCCTCCCCTCCCCTCCCCTCTCCCCCTCCGGACCGGCTCCAAGGCACTCGCGGTGCCGCCGCCTCCGCCTCCAGAGCTGGCGGCCGCTTGGGAGCAGGTTTCTTTGTTGGCCAGGAGGAGCGAAGGCTCCCCACGGATCTCCCGCGCTGGCCCTCCTGGCCGAGGGCTCCACTTCCTGTGGTGGCAGATTTCTCCGTCTCTTCCCCTCTCCCTCATGCCCGCCCGCCCGCCCCAGCTTCTCCTCAAGAGAAAAAGAGGCGGGGGGAGAGAGAGAGAGAGAGAGAGAGAGAGAGAGAGAGAGAGGAAACACTCGCACACACAGAGGGGGGCGGGCGGGCGAGCGAGTGAACGAGTGCGGTGGCGGCGGGTGGGGTGTGTGTGTGAGGAGGAGGAGGAGGAGGAGGTGAACAAGAGGAGGGACTGGCCGAGGAGGGAAGAGCACGAGCAGCCCGGGAGGCAGGACTGGCGCCGGCACAAGCCCTTTTTTGCGGGCTCGCCCGAGGTAAGCGCGCGCGGTCTGCCGGCCGAGTGAGCGAGCAGGTGAGCGAGCAAGGGTGGGCTTGAGTGGGGCGCCACCTTGCCTTGCCCAGGAAAGAGAAGGGCCAGCCCTGCCCGACGGAGCTTGCTTCTCTCCGGCAGGAGCTGCCCCCCCTCAACGCCTCGCCTCAGCCCACCCACCCTCACTCCACCTCCTCCAAAAAAGTGTGCTCTGGCAAGCGAGGGAGAGGTGGGTGGGCTCCTGCCGGCGCCGGATGCTGGGCTGGGCCAAACCATAAGGTCCCCTCCGCGCGGAGGGAAGGCGGCCGGCTGGCTGGCTGGTCAGTGGAGGTTGGCGAGAGAGCGAGGAGGAGCGCTCATGTCCTGCCGCGCCTTCGGGCTTCGTTCAACGGCGCAGGGGCTGCCTTTGAAGTCCGCTTGGCTTCCGGGTTTAGACTCGTTTCAGCCCTTTGGCCCCTCTCCCGGGTGCGTGTGTGTGTGTGGGGGGGGAGTTATTCCGTCGAAAAGATGTGGAGGCCACTTGGAGATGGGGCGGGAAGGGGCCCAAGCCTCGCCGCCGCCGCGGGGAAAGTAACAATTAAATTAAAATTATTAAATCAAAACAAGCGGGCCACGGAAAAATTATCAAACATTTACCGGTCCGCGGGGATAAAAAGGTTGGGGAGCACTGTTCTAAAACATTTCTGTCCCCTTTTCATTTTTAAAGAATCTCACAGTGTTTATTACAAAGAAAAATATGATAAAGCCAGGTGCTAAAAAGAGAATGAAATAAGAATAAAACCTATTAAAACAGTCATTTAAAAAACAAGGGTAACTAAGAGTGTGACAATTAAAAAATATTCAGGAAAATCCCAAGGTAAATGGGCAGGTCTTGATTATCCAGAATTGGGTTCCTAGACTTGTATTATGTCATTATATGTAATTGTATTGTGTACATTTGGTATGATTCTAGAGGAAGGGCATTGATGTTAAAGACAACAGCAGCAGCAGCAGCAGCAGCTCAAAATGCTGGCTTTCATATTTGGATAGACATGTTGTTTACAAGAAACATGTAGAAATCAATACTAGAACAGGATAGAAATAGCTAGCCTAGGATTCAGTACTTAACACTGAATAATAATATATTTCATATCAATTTGCTGCCTTTTCATGACACCTCAGATCTGTGGAACTCCCTGCCACACGATGTGGTGATGCCATCTGGCCTGGATGCCTTCAAAAGGGGATTGGACAGATTCCTGGAGGAAAAGTGCATCACAGGTTACAAACCATGATGGAGATGTGTAATTTCCTGGCTTAAAACCGGGGTACTTCAAGGACCAGATGCAAGGGAGTAGTATCAGAAGAGAGAAATCTAGTCTCATGCACTCCCAGACGCATCTGGTAGGGCCACTGTGAGATACAGGAAGCTGGACTAGATGGGATCTTTGGCCTGATCCAGCATGGCTCTTCTTATGTTTTTATGTTCTTATGAAGCAGCCACTCACTTTGTCTAGCAGTAGGAAGGGTCATTGATAACCAAGGCGAAGATCATCCACACTAGTATATTCGTAATTACTTGATACATGTGTGAAAGTTGGACTGTGAAGCAAGCTCAGAGAAAAAAAAATGTTTCATTTACCACCAGAGGAATGTTTTGCATATACCCTGGACTGCCAAGGTATCCCAAATCAAATCAAGCCTGAATCTTTTCTGAAGGAAAAAAAGTGGCAAAACTGAGGCTGTCATACTTTGAGCACATCAAGAAGAGGAAAGTTTTTCTGGAAAAGGCAGTAACGCTGGGAAAAGTTGAACACATCTGGAAAAGAAGACCAAATATAAGGTGGACTGATTTCTTAAAGGAAAACACAGTCTTGAGTTTACAAGAGGTGAGCAGGGTTTGTTGAGGAGATCACTCATTCATAGGTTCGGTGTACACCAGAGACAACCCATATAACAGGCAAAGCTCTGTTCATTAAAAAAACTTCACTGTTCCAGCATTCTGTAGTACTGTAAGTCACAAGTGAAGACCTATGATTTCACACAGTGGTTTCACCCCTTTTTTTCTTTTTATTTGTGAACAAATATGTGGCATTTCCCCAAAGAGTCTCCTCAAGCAAGTGGATAGGAACTGAGGATAAAAGGGGAGAGGGAGGCATCATTAAAGATGCCAAATGATTGCAATGAGTTTTGAAATACTGCAGGGAACTCATCAAAGCTGACTATAAATACCCTCTTAAAATTATCATAAACTGTCTTGAGCTGGAGCAGAGAAACCTCAAGCAAATGGCCCTTCTCACTTGCTCCAGCTAAATTCACAATGGCGGTTACTTCACATCCTTCTTTGTTCCGTGACTAGTTTTGTACTGTGACAGTGTTGGTCACGATCACATGGTTTTGTCCCTGTTTCAGTGTTCCCATGGCTGTGATAACTTGTCTCGTGACAAGTGTTACCTTATGGTCTTGTAGTGTGACAAACATTGAATTTGTCTAGCTTCCTTTTTCCTTTTTTTTTTGGGGGGGGGTTAAAATTCTTTTTCGATATTTCGCTTCTGAAAAGTAAAAACAAAACACACAAAAAACCCGGACACAGT
Organism: Phrynocephalus versicolor; assembly: GCA_023846285.1. Classification (NCBI taxonomy): domain Eukaryota; kingdom Metazoa; phylum Chordata; class Lepidosauria; order Squamata; family Agamidae; genus Phrynocephalus; species Phrynocephalus versicolor. The sequence continues at coordinate 3,062,533 of JAHTLZ010000225.1, read as the reverse complement.
TTTCTGAGAGAAACGAGTGTTTTCTTGTATGACAGTCATCATTACTACACAGTGTCTTGTCTCAGAACAGAAAGTGGGAACAAAGAGTGACAATGGAAAACCCTACCCCCATCACCAGGTACAGTATTGTCGTGCTTAGCACCTGTTCCAGGGGTGTGGTCGAGACAAATTTCAGTAGTTGCGTGATGGATGTGAAGTAACATTTTTTTGTATCACCACTCCTAAGTGCAACACTAACAGAGACAAAACTGACGTGAAGTAACCACCCAAGTCTCATTTTTCTAATGGAAATTTTGTATTGCAGCAGGCCTGCCCAAAGCCCGGCCCGGGGGCCAAATCTGGCCCGTCAGGCCATTCTGAGTGGCCCACGGCTGGCTGGCCCGCCCCTCCCTCCCCTCCTTCGCTTATGGGTCAGTGGGTGGGGCTTTCAGTGGGATGGCAGGGTCGGGGAGCAACCGGCCCCATACACATTCTCAGCCACCAAATCTGGCCCTCCTTACAAAAAGTTTGGGCACCCCTGTATTACAGGGTTAGCTCCCAGCTCCCGAGGCTTTAGCCACTGGACTGCCAGTTTCTCTTTGTCACACATATTGGGCTGAACCTAACCGGTAATACCATCCAACATGAGTTGATGGGTCTTTCCGGAAGCAGGCAAAGACCTTCCTCTTCAAGGAAGCTTTCCCTGAATGAGGGACTACCTACTATGTGACTTTACATGGATTACCATACATGATTGCATTAATTTCATAAGAACACTAGTGTCTTCCATGTTGCTTTTCACCCCCATAATGGATTTTTCTTTTCTTCTTGCATGCTCTTTGTAGCTCTGATGTTATATTTTAATGTTCTAAGATGCCTTTTCTAATTTCCTGTTCTTAAACTGAATACGTCTTAAATGTTCTGGACTGTATGTTGTCCCTCATTATTGTAAGCCACCTTGGGTCCTGAGGTAAAAATATTCAAAAATAAATAAATACAATAAATAAAAATAAAATAATTACTATCCATGGAATTTAGGTATCTGCATGCCAACAAGGCAGGAATGGAGATATATCTACTGTAGATACTAATCCAACTTTAGCACTTTAAGGGAGGAAAATAGCCATATAATTAGAGGTTTGATAAATATTGACAGGCTTGACCGGTGTTCACAAAAGTGTTCCAGGACAGGACTATGTCACACAAGGGATTTCAGAAATGCACCATGACATGGAAGGGGGCACCAGAGCTTACAGAAAGAAGTGCTCTCACACTTTTTGTTGTTAAAGTCAAATAATCCTAGATCAGGAAAGCTGGAAGATATCTCGCAGGTCACTGAGGTAAAACCACTGTCAAAGCAGCAGATCAACAGCTAAAGCCTCCTTGACTCCTGGAAGGTGGTGTTCTAAGATCTTGAAAGACCTTCAGTGAATAGCAGTGTCCACTGCCCTCCATTGTCAAAAAGCTCTTATTGTTAAGAAATCTGAGGATTGTTTTACCTCACATGAACCTACTAGGTTTTTCAGATCTTCTGGGGAGACCCTTCTCTCAGTTCCTTCACCTTCCCAAGCTCTTTGTGAGGACATCAGAGGTGCTTCTGAGAGGCTATCTCTAGTGTTTGGAATGCCCTCCCTCGAGAAGCCATGTTGGAGGCCTCCTCCTTGTCCTTCGATTCTCAGGTAGAGAGCTTCCTTTTCAGCCAGACTTTTAAAGTTATAATGTTTTTATAACTTAAATATTTTAAAATGTTTCTTTTAAAATCAGATTTGTTTTTAATCCTGACCAATGTTCAGTTATTTTTAAATACTGTATATAGTTTTGTATGGGATTTTTTTTGCTTGCTTTATTATTTGTTAGACTAGCCTATATGACTTGTTGTCACACCTCAATAGTCTACACATTTCAGCTGCTGGACCTCACAAAGATTTCCCAGCCAGATGAATCAGTAAGAATACTGAATTTAAAAATAACAGATCTTTTCAGACATTTTATACATAAGTTACCTTTACAAAATCTTGCACAATAATATTGTATTTCTGTTATACCATGTGAAATAAATGAAATGATGTGATTTTGATTGTTGTGAGCTGCCTTGGGTTTCTAGTAAAAATTTGACATATAAAATAAAATAAAATCTTTCTAATGTAGAAGATGGTTACTTTTGGGTTGGTAATTGAAGATTACTCTTCAGGAAGTATTATATTGTGCTGGATATAATAGATCTCATTGTGTCCACCAGATTTTTTTTCTAGAAGAGAATTTGCAGAGTGGATTTTTTGTGTAATTAGTGGTGTACCCCTTCAGCACAAATGTATATTAAAATAGTAGATGGGAAGTATACAAAAAGGGATTGGACAGATTCCTGGAGGAAAAGTGCATCACAGGTTACAAATCATGATGGAGATGTGTAATCTCCAGGCTTAAAACCGGGGTACTTCAAGGGCCAGATGCAGGGGAGTGGTATCAGGAGACAGATATCTAGTCTCATGTGCTCCCAGACACATCTGGTGGGGCCACTGTCAGATACAGGAATCTGGACTAGATGGGCCTTTGGCCTGATCCAGCATGGCTCTTCTTATGTTCTTATGTAGGAATGATTCTACCACTATAGTCACTGAAAAGAATTTTTCCACATCTCTGAGGAATCCACACATGTCCACTAGGATGTTTGTTTCCCAAATATGAAAAGAAGCTTAAATTCATAGGTGTTTTCACAGGAGAACCCTTTTTGAAATCATTTTTTATTTATTCGATTTGTATACTTCATCGCTGCCACACATTGGGTAGACACCTTCATGGAGCTGTCCACCAACACACCAAGATCTCTTTCCTGATCTGTCACGGATAACTCAGAGCCCATGAGTTGATAAAGTTTGGATTTTTTGCCCCAATATGCATTACTTTACATTTGGCTACATTAAAACGCATTTGCCATTTCACAGCCCATTCTCCCAGTTTGGAGAGATCCTTCTGGAGCTCTTCACAATCTTCTCTGGTTTTTACCACACATAAAAGTTTTGTGTCATCTGCAAACTTGGCCACCTCACTGCTTATTCCTGTCTCCAGGTCATTTATGAACAGATTGAAAAGCACTGGTCCCAGGACAGAGCCCTGGGGCACACCGCTTTTCACTTATCTCCATTGTGAAAATTTCCCATTGACACTTACTCTTTGTTTCCGGGATCTCAGCCAGTTCTCAGTCCACCTGCCCTCTTATCCCCTGACTGTGCAATTGTCTCAGTAGCCTTTGGTGAGGGACTGTGTCAAAAGCCTTTTGAAAATCAAGATAGATAATATCCACAGGTTCACCCAAATCCACATGCCTGTTGACCTTTTCAAAAACTCTAAAAGATTTGTCAGGCAAGACTTACCCTTACAGAAGCCATGATGATTTTCTGTCAGCAAGGTTTGTTCTTCTATGTGTTTTAAGATTTTGTCTTGGATAAGGCTTTCTACCATCTTTCTTGGGACAGATGTAAGGCTAACCGGCCTGTAGTTTCCCAGGTCCCCCCTCCTTCATTTTTAAAAATTGGTGTGACATCCGCTATCCTCCAGTCCTCTGGCATTGTGGCTGTTTTAAGAGGCAAGTTGCATATTACAGTTAAGAGATCTGCAATTTCATTTCTCAGTTCTCATTTAATTTCTCTGCAATTTCCAAGTACTCCTTAATTTCCCCTTTTCCTCCCTCACCGCCTAGAGGGCCAACTGGTTCTCTGGCAGGTTTTCTACTTCTAACATATTTTAAAGAACCTTTTATTGTTGCCCTTTATATTCCTAGCCATACATTCCTCAAAGTCTTTCTTTGCCTCTCTTATCATCTTCTTACATTTCTTTTGCCAGAGTTTGTGTTCCTTTTTATTTTCCTCATTTGGGGAGGATTTCCATTTACAGAAAGACGTCTCCTTATGCTTTATAGCCTCTCTAACTCCTCTCACTAACCAAGCCGGTGCTCTCTTGGACTTAGATGAGCTCTTCTTTCTTTGTGGTATGCACTTGTGCTGGGCCTGTATTATTGTTGTTTTAAACAGGCTCCATGCACTCTGAAGAGACTGGATTCTTCTAACCTTCCCCTTCAATTTCTCTCTAACTAGTTTCCTCATCTGAGGGAAGTTTGCCCTTCGAAAATCAAGGGTTTTTATGTCTGATTTGGTTGACACTCTTCCTCCGACATGCATGGCAAAGGAAATTGCAGCATGGTCACTGTTCCCCAGAGGCTCAGTGACATTCACATCTCTGACCAGGTCCTGAGTATCACACAGTATTAGATCCTGTTCGCGGGTGGGCTCCATGACAAGTTGCTCTAAGTTACAGTCATTCAGTATGTCGAGAAACCCGGTTTCTCTTTCTTGCCCTGAGCTCGCATTGGCCCAGTCAATGTGGGGATAATTAAAGTCCCCCATGATTACTATCCTATCACTCTTAGACACTTCCATGATTTGTCTCCTCATTTCAAGGTCCCCCTCAAGTTTTTGATCTGGTGGACAATAGCATACCCCAACTATCACATCGCTCCTTGGACCTGGTAGTTTAACCCACAGTGATTCTATGGTGGAGTCAGACCCTCTGTCCATCTCCATTCTGCTGGATTTTACCCCTTCTTTGACATAGATGGCCACTCCCCCTCCAACCCGCCCCTCTCTATCCCTTCTATAGAGTTTATAGCCTGAGATTGCTCTATCCCACTGGTTCTCCACACTCCACCAGGTTTCTGTTATGGCTATTATATCAATGTTATCCCATGCTGCCAAATGTTCAAGTTCTCCCATCTTTGCTCAGAGGCTTCAAGCATTGGCATAGAAGCACCTGTACAGGGGGTCCCCCAACAACAGCTGCTGTTTTGTTCTTTCCCCTCCCCTAGAGCTTTTATTTTCTGTAAACAAACTATCACATTCAATTATTCTCCCAGTGCTAATACTTGCTATGTCATCTCTATGTGATTCTCTACCCTCTCCAACCTCATTCCACGGGGCTGAGGTGCTCCGAACCGGATGCCACTCAGCTCCTGTCGGCTTTCCCCCAGTTATCAGTTTAAAAGCTGCTCTGCAGCCTTTTTGATGTTGAGTGCCAGCAATCTGGTCCCATCATGATTCAAGTGCAACCCGTCCCTCCTGAACAGGTTTGGCTTGTCCCAGAATGTTCTCCAGTTCCTGACAAATCTGAAGCCCTCCTCTCGACACCATCGCCTCATCCTCACATTGAGGCTTCTGAGCTCTGCCTGCCTGGCGGGTCCTGCACGAGGAACAGGCAGCACTTCTGAAAATGCTACCTTGGAAATCCGGGACTTCAATCTTCTTCCTAACAACCTGAATTTGGCTTCCAGGACTGACCGCTTGGCCTTCCCGACATCATTGGTACCAACATGCACCATAACTACTGGCTCCTTCCTGGTTCTCTCTAACAAGCTATCTAGATTTCTCATGATGTCTGCAGCCTTTGCACCTGGCAGGCAAGTGACCATACGGTTATCATGCCCATCACATATTCCTCTGTCATTTCTATGTTGGCAGTGAGTTTTGAGAGCTGTAATTTCAAAATGGCCTTTCCACTAAGCACTGGTGTAAGGGTTCTTCTGATCTGATGTCTGTCTTCAGGTTTTTGAATAAAGAACACTCTGTTTGCAAAATACCAAACTGTTTATTGTCCTTTTCTTCCATATTAACAAACAACTCAACTTGAGGCTGTACCACGTCCTTGACCTCAACAGGGGTTAGGAAGGGGTTATTAGGATTGTCCTTTGAAAAATCAACATATAAACTACCATCCCTCGGTTCTAAACCTAATACAAAATCAGTCCGCACTACCTGATCCACCTCAGGTCTTTATGCCCGCGTCTTTATTATTGGGTCTTTATATCCACTGCTAGAGGGTTTATAGACTGGTTCCATGGTCTATTCTCGAAGTGATTTGACCACACACCCATCTCTCTAACCTTACCCGGTCTGGACATACCACCAGTTTAGTGCTCTACCCAAGGGGCTTAGACCTTGGGCTTTAATTGCTCGTTTCTACATTCAAAGTCTTCCTCCTTCTCGAGCAGGAGGCGGATCTCTTTGCGTTTCCTTCTATACTCACAGGCCTCCCATTCGTTCCAATATGAACAGCCCAGTCTCTGTGTCCACCTCAGATTACTTTCCAATTCCTTCTCAGGCATCATCATCTTTCCCCATCTTTTAGTATCTGGGCTCTCCATCTATACCCACCACCAGCCTGGAGGGAGAACCCGACTTCCTCCCGTTTTATATCCTTCCTTTCTTTCCGTTACTTCTTTTCCATCTCCCGCCAAATTCCTTCCACCAATCACCATTCCTCCTAACCGCTCTCTTAAATCTTCCACCTGCCCCTGTGTGTGCCTGTGTATTTTCGTTAACTCCTTCCACCCTGTTCTCAGGGGCAACTTTGCATGCCAGTTGTTCTTCCTGTAGGGGAGATGATGGCACTCCTCTCAGAATGATGTTTTCTTTTGAGGGACCACACAACTGGCAACCCACATTAAGAAAGGGTACCTTGACAACTTCACAGGGGTGCTACAAATCTTTCACCATATACACTTCACATGAGCCATCGGAATAATTGATCAAAATCACAAAAGCTGTTGAGACGGACATGAGCTTGACACCTCCAGATTTGAAAATAATCCGGCTAAGGCCTTGGGGCTACCTTTGTGCATACCTGTCAAGTTTGGGATTTAAAAATAAGGGAAATTTTCCAACACCCGCCGTGAGCCATTCCACCACCACAACCAAGCTTCAGTATATCTCAAATTTGTTGACACTGAAATGCTGTGAACATTCTTATGTTATAATACAATGGAAACACAAAAGGGTATATGAAGCACATTTATTAATTTTATATTTTTAGTTCATATAATAGTCAACACACTACATATTTACTGTTTATTTCACATTGTTTTTAAGTTAAACATTTACATTTTATTTTCATTGCACATTTTCTTTTAATTTATCATGTTCATTCATGTGGCTCTCTGGCATTCATTAATGACCTATAAACATGTGTTGCAGACTTTGCATCCTTTAACACTTTTTTGGAAGGAGTGTATTTGTGGGCTGGGCCAGAGTGGCTAATTTTACATGAAAGTAAAGCACAAACAGTGCCGTTGTCTAATGACATCCTATTCTCTGTAACAATCTTTCTCACCATAATAAACAACCTTTCAGAACTAGCATTGCTGTGGGGAATGCAGAGTAAAGCCTTCATTAATCTTGGCAGCTCACTGAACCTCACATCCTTCCCTAGAATCTGTCAATTTTGTCTTCTTGGGGGAGTTGCTTGCTATCTGTATGTAAATAAGTACGTAAAGAAAGCTGAAGTGATATAAATTCAATAGGCAGCTGTAACTAAATTCTGCTTTTCTCCTTACAGGGCTTACAATGTTCTAATGCCCACATTCATCAAGCTATTATCTTTTATTCTTTCAGTCTCAAACATATGTCCACTTCATCTGTTGTTTCTCTGTGATAAAATGTCTTAGTCTCTGACCATAAGCAGAGTTCAAATGAGATTGCCTTTGTCTTGGCAGAAGAGGTTCAATTCCTCCCCCTCCTTCTTAGACAAACAGGGGACTTCACTCCCCTCTCCTCAGGTTGTTCCTTTTGTCACCTATAAGCAGGCGAAACAATATCCCTTCTCTGGCACAAGCAACCAGAGATCTACATTTCTAAAGCTGCTTTCCAGGTTTTGGGCACTAATCTTCACGGCAACTAAATATTTAGTCTGCCAACTATGAATGGCGATGACTCCTCTTGTGGACACAAGTGAAGAAAAATAACAAAGAATGTTAGAGAACTTTGTAGAGTAATCATTTTTATTCTCTTGATGGTTGAAGAATCCCGGAAGGGAAATAAGAGAAGAGCCTGCCTGGCAGTTACCAGATTTTTTAAAAATACGGGACATTTCTGGGAAAATAATGATCTGGAAAGATGGGTAGAAACGGGGTAAAAACAGGAGATTCCCGGGCAATACGGGAAACTTGACAGGTATGCCTTCTTGGCATTAGCCCTGCTGCCTCCTACTGCTCTCCTACTACTCCAGAGCTTCTCTGTTCAACTGTCCCTGACCTCCTTTCAAGTTCTTTACTCAGAATTAGAATCTGTTTATGATATCTAGCAAAGGTAAAAAGTCCAAGACACTTTTCTGTCTGAGGTGAAGAAAGAAATAGTGCCTCTCCAGGTAAAGAAGTTGAAGGAACTACCATTTTATTCCAGTGTTGGCCATGGGATAATAACACCCAGCACCTCATTAGAGGGTTGCATGCCAGTAGAGTGGAACAGGTTGGGCAAAGCACACCACTTTGTCTTTTAATGGAGAAAAATGGCTGTGTGACTCAAGAAAATTACCCTGAAGACTTTTCACTTCAATGTATTCTCGAATGCTTTCATAGCCGGGATCTGATAGTTGTTGTGAGTTTTTCGGCCTGTTTGGCTGTGTTCATGGCCAAACAGCCTGAAAAACTCACAACAGTTTTCCACTTCCTTCACCTCCATGGCATCAGCTGCAGAGGCCTCATAGTGTCCAACAGCAGGGCCAGCCCCATTGACAGAATTCTGGCTTCTTTATCTCACAAAGACCTCTGAAAGTATATGATGGAATGCCGTGGAAGAATCAGGAAGAAATGGGAAACCTAAGGTTTGAAGTAAATTCAGACTGAAATGTGTATATGTATATGCAAGACAAGCATGGCTTATTTATACTGCAATTAACATAGCTGATTCTTCCGACCCCTCTGTTTATAGGGCTGTTTTTGATCCCTTGAAGCTGTAAATACTGTACTAATATCCTCATCAATGCTAACTCAGCAGTGTCTGAATATCAAAGCATTTCTGCATTCAGTGTTAACCAAGGGCAGTAGCAAAGTGATGGACTGCACCCAATTATTGAATAAATTTTCCAAGGTAACAACTGAATGATAATGCTTTGGATTTTATTTATTTAAAACCAGTCCAGAGAAGAAAGCTAAATGCCTCTTTTACTTTAACTGATTGAGATACTTCTCTATGTCCCAAACTGGCCTAGATCTCTCTAGAACCTTTATAAAATTATACATCATCTGGGGGAAACAGATATTTCTTGCCCCCTCCATCACCGAAACTAGGAAGGGCAGCAGCGAAGGAATTAGAAAATATAATAAAAGTGTACGGATGTGTCACTGGAGACCAAGATCATCCACACTCTTGTATTTCTGATCAGCATGTCTGAAGTGTGAAAGTTGGGCAGTTAAGAAAGCTGTCAGGGAAAGAACTGATTCCTTTGAAATGTAGCGCTGGAGAAGAGTCTTGAGGATATGCTGGGCCACCAGAAAGATGAACAAATGTATCCTGGATTAAATCAAGTCTGGATTATCTCTGGAGGCAAGTGAGGTTGTCCTACTTTGGGCACATTGTGCAAAGAGAGAATTAAGTGGAAAAGACAATAAAGCTGGGGAAAGTTGAAGGCAGCAGGAAAAGAGGAAGATCAAATACAAGATGCACTGACTCGCTAAAGGAAGCCACTGGCTTTAGTTTGCAACAGCTGAGAAGGGCTGTTGAGGACAGACCATTTTGGAGATCTCTCATTCCTAGGGTCACCATAAATAGGGGTGACTTGGCTGTCCCATCATTTAAGAAACTAGGATTATCTAATGGAATTGATTACTACGGCGTTTTTTGACACACACAAAGGAAATATTTAATGGGTAAATCTGGGGTGTGTAACTAAACGCTTAACCCAATTTAGGACAATTTATTATTTTGGATTATAATTCCCCATATCCAGCAGGCAGCATCTTCCTATTTATAGTACATCCATCTTGTACTTTTCTCCCTTGTTTACATACAGTGGTACCTCTACTTACAAGCAACTCTACTTACAAGCAATTCAGCTTAAGAGAGGAAAACAGTTGTTCTGCTGTCTTCCTGTTACAGTCTACACCGCAAAGGTGTTGTGGTAGCAGCAAAGTATGACGTTCCAAAATCTCTCAATCAGTAAAGAGCCTCATGGCGCAGTGCTTAAATGGCTGTACTGAGGTGAAAACTGTGCTCATGACCCAAAGCTCAATCCCAGGTTGGTAAACTGAGTACTGTACTCAGACTGCTTTTTTGGGTGGAGTGGAGTGGAATATATATAATTAAAGGAGCCTCGTGGCGCAGTAAAGGAGCCTCGTGGCGCAGTGGTTAAATGCCTGTACTGCAGGTAAAACTGTGCTCACGACCTGGGTTCAATCCCCGGTAGCAGGCTCAAGGTTCACTCAGCCTTCCATCCTTCCGAGGTCGGTAAAATGAGTACCCAGCTTGCTGGGGGGCAATGTGTAGCCTGCACACTGTAATTAAAATTGTAAACCGCCCAGAGATCACTTGTAGTGGTATGGGGCGGTATATAAGCAGAACACTTTGCTTTTTAAATTGTAGAGCCTCAGAGAGTGTTCTAAGTGCTTTGCTTTGCTGCCGCCAATGGTGTAGGGTGGCTCTATGTCCATAGTTAGGGAAGATGGTCCTCCATTTGAAAAGGTGTCCTCCTTATTGGTGACGTACATCCTTTTTTAAAAAGTGACTTGTTAATTGGCCACTCCCTGGTGAACTAGCTGAGCAGGGAAAGTTCAGACTTTGATTGGCAGAGGTATCTAATCTGTCCCCCGCTTTTTTATTTTATTTTTTTGAGGAGGTCATTTCGTAAGAAAAGATGCAAACCACACACCGATGACAACCGCTGAATAGCAGGAAATATATGGCATGGCATGGCAGTTCTGTGTTAACCTCTGCGGTGAGGTCAGTGGTAGGAGTGTTCATTCTGAAAGCACTGTTCAGGCTATTCCTCTGAAATAACTGATTGATGCCTAGCTAGCTATTTCAGCAAAACTGCAGTGAACTCTATTTTCTTTCTATATGTTTTCACATATGAGACCCAGAGCATTTCAGGGGAGGCATTCAAGAGAAAATTAGGCTCCCATCTTTCAGATATACTTTGATCTGAACTCTTGCCTGGAGCCCCTTGTAAGTCCATTAGTCTATGGGTGTTCGATTCTATTATTAATATCCTAGCTTTCTCTTAATGCTGTGTCCCAAGGTGGTGACTAATTATACTTTTGTGGAGTATGCTAAGCAGTAGAGCATTTCCACTTAAATGTATAGCAATAATGTATAATTTGTGTTATATCTGCATATATTAATTTAAATTAGCATATGCAATTTAGCGCAAACATGTTAAGGACATTCTCATTTTGGGTGTTCCTTGTCCTCAGTGCCCTCCTGTTTGCTGATGTCTGTCTTTCTTTTTGGCAGTTGCGGCAACTTTTAGTGGAAGCTGTAGTCCAAACAAATCAGTAAATTTCCCTATGAAGAACCCAGTCTTGGAGCAGAGAATGGACTGAACATTAGCAGATGACTGTTTGACAATATTAGCCTGAAACATTTTCATGGTGAATTCTTCTGCTGCGTTAATGAATCTACTAACTGCATTGATCAATTGCTATCTACTGATATCTCTTATCATGTGGCTATAAGTTAACACTGAGCACAATTCCTCACTCTGCTTTGTAGAGAAGAGAGCGCCTTATGCTAGCTATGTGAGCACACTTCCAGAAAAATGGGCTAGTAAACTATTGTACTTCTGAGTACCCCATAGTGTGGAAACTAAGGAATGCATCACCATAAGTTTGAATTCACTTGATGGCACACAATTTACTCTATTATTAAACATTATGCAGTACTGCTTCCCTTGTGCTAATCAGTCACTATGGAACTGGAGGAAAAGACATAAACAATAGCCTAATCCATAACAAGTTTATCAACTTGGATCCTGTTCAAGGGCAAAACTCACCCTTTCATCTTGAACTATTGTTAGAAGCTGAAATTTGTTAGTGTCCCAGAGATGTTACCATTAATGATGGAATGCTTGGATTATCTGGGACTAGAAATCCCATACTTTTCCATTCTAGGTGCTGCACCTGACAGAAAGCCATGGTACAAATCATTTAAACCAGTGGTTCCCAAACTTCCTAATGCCACGACCCTTTAATACAGTTCCTCATGTTGTGGTGACCCCCTGGCCCTGCTTGGAAGAGGCCACAAGCCCCCTTTGGCAGGACACTGCCAAAGGTGCTGTAGAGAGAACTTCCCTCTACAGGCACCCTCAGCCAATCACAGCCTCGGGTGTTATCCATTGACATCCCCTCCAACCTATCAAGCTGTAACTCACTCTTCCTCCCCCTTCCTCCCCCTCCTCCTGCAGCCCCAAGCCCTTTGTGCCTTTTTCTTCACTGGCTCATGATGACTCCTGTGAAATGGCCGTTCGACCCCCAAAGGGGTCCCAACCCCCAGGTTGGGAACCAGTGAATTAAATACAGCTCACCTGGGAGAAAGATCTCAACAGTAAGGGTCTGAGGCGTGCCTAGGCCTTTCTCCCGCTAGCTTCCTGTTCAGAAAGAATGTTCCCAGCTAGAACTGGTGTTAGGAACGGGAAGCTTCTGTGGACCTAAATCAAGCTCAGTAACCAAAGCCATTTTGTCCCAGTCTAGGCTTTTCTTCCAGGTAAGCCACAGTTAGGTGTCTTTAAGGTGTCTTCCTGCCAGGCAAAACCCCCAGAATGGAGAATTGTGGGATTTGTAGTCTAAGGAATAGGAAAAATCCCATCTCCTGGATGATTCAAGCAAACTGTAACTGAGCAATCAGAATTGCAAATGGAGACTGTGCCTATTTCCTGAGGACCAATCACAGAACAAAGCAAGGTAATTTGCAAACTCATTGTTCTTAGTTTCATATTGTCTTTTGTTTGTTTGTTTGTTTTCTAGATCACCCATTGGGCATCAAGGCCACTCTGGTCAGTTAACAAGGATAAAATACGTACAAACAAAGTACTGTACATTGATTAACAATGATGCTGACCACAGTGGCCCCGTGGCATAGTGGTTAAATGCCTGTACTGCAGCTAAAACGGTGCTCACGACCTGGGGTTCAATTCCCAGGTAGCAGGGATTCTGAGGTTAGGAAAATGAGTATCCAGCTTGCTGGGTGTGTGCGTAGCCTGCATAATATAATTAGAAACTGCAAACTGTCCACAGACTACTTGAAGTGGTATGGGGCGGTATATAAGCAGAATACTTTGCTTTTTTTGCTTTGATTATACTCATTGTTTTCAACTTTAAATATTGTTTATGTTATAAGAAGCCTTGTGTCTTTTAGAAGAAAGGCAGAGTTAAAATTAATTAATTAATTAATTAATTTCTACATGCATGCAGCTGCTTGTTGGGGTGTAAGGCTAGCCCGGGCTCCCTCAGTGATGCTACATGTGTTGGCAATGTTTTGGAGGCTAAGAATGAAAGTAGAGTATGGAAGGGTGGAAGCGTCTCAGTTGCCCAGGCTTGTGTGTGATGAATATGCAATAAATGCACCCCCTACAGACTCACTCAATCACACACTGTTACAGATCTAGTATTGCTCATCCAGTGTTAAGCAGAATGTGTCCTGCATGTCCCCTCAAGCCCCACCATGTGTTCAGAGGTGAATGCAAGAAGAAGGCTCTCTTTAATGCCAAGAACGGAATTTTGGAATATCATCTACTGTCAGATATTAGTTAGTGAAATACATGTATTGGACAGGATGTTTTATATATATGTTTGATATGTATTTAATTGATTTAAAGATGGAGTCTGTAAAAGTGCAAAGTCACAGTGACTCAATGTATAGTTTTTTCTAATGGAGTACAGATGTTAAGAATTAGCATAATGAATTTTGGCTATGAGGTAATGTCATTTATGATTGGACAGACACAAGTATAAAAATGTTCTGTAAATCATTGTTCATTGGGCCTTCCATGAGTAAGGCACCCGCTTTGTTTCTCTGTCATATATTTGTTCAATAAGTATTGCTTCAACTGTATGATCAAATAGCACAGGGCTGTCCAACTTTGGACAGGCCAAGGTCTACTTTTTCCGAACGAAAGCGCCTGAGGGCTACTACACTAAAACCTCTACTTATGAATTTTATCTGTTCCAAGCATATGCTCATAAGTAAAAAAAAATTGTAAGTAGAGCAACGGGGTGGAGAAATTATCCCCTCTGATTTTTAATTGATGGCTGGTGGGCTACTTTTGAACCCTTCACGGGCTACTGGTAGCCCCCGGTCTACCTGTTGGGCAGGCCTGAAATAGCACATACTCTGATATCTACTGTTGAGCTATGATCCCTCATCCTTTTCTTTGATTGATAGATATTGCCCAGAATAAACATTAGTCTTTGGGGGGGGGGGGAATCAAACTAGGCACTATAGGAATGTATATTTTAATCAATTTTCCCCTCACTGCTGGGTTTCCTCTGAGACAGAGTACCTCAGCAAAAAAAAATCAAATTAAGCCTGTCTTTACCTTTTGGTGGCCGATTGCACAACAAACCATATTAACTACAAGGTCATAAGTGAGGAAAATCAGATGCTATGATAAACAGACATCATTTACCTATTTGGAGAGCACCTCTGCAAAATGTGTGATAACTATGGGCCTTTTTACACGACCCCTGAGATCCGCTGGTCCCTTAAATTCGGACCAGAGATCTTGGGGGTCTGTCGCTCTTCCTTCCTCCCCACCACTCCGCACGTCCTGGCTGCTGGCTGCGTGAGGGGAGGGAGGAAAAAAAAGCCTTTAAAAGGGACAAAAGAAAAAGCCTTACCTCCGGTGCCTGCTCGGAGCCCGGTGGGAGCCACGATTACTTCCTGGTTCCTCTTAAAGGGGCGGGAGGCAAAAGAAAAACAACAAAAAGAAGCGAGGAGAGCCAGCACTCTCCGCATCAAAATTTTTCACCCTCTTCAAGCAGGTACAAGAAAAGTGCGCTGGGTCACGCTTAGGTGGGCGGGGTCGCACTTAATTGTCTGCAAACTCCGGAGCTGGTGGGGAAACATTTTTAAGCTCCGGAGCTTGCAGCCATTTGCGGTGGAGTTTAGGGGTCGTGTATAAACGCCCTATGTTAACTACAGTAGTTTGATTTTTTGTTGCAGCTCTACCAGCCTCGTCCCAAACCAAAAACATCCAAAGAGCTGATATAATAACATGTAATATCATTTTTACCAGAGCCATGGCTGCATAATTTTTAATTTTGCTGTCCCCCCTCTTTTTTGATTTTCATTGTTGTTTCACAAACTGGAAGGATCCTGCCATTGGTAGACCCTGAATGTTTTTTTAAAAGGCTTCTCTGCTTAGCTAGCATGTTAAGAAACTGTGTTTGAAATAAGACTCATCCTGAAAATGATTGCATTATTTTCATTTCCTGCTGAAGAACGATAGAATTAGACACTGAAAGCATAATATATCACTGCAAATGCAGACTAATGACTGCACGTTATATTTTTTCCTTCTTTAGTCTACTTTCTTTTCTTTTCTTTTAATTCACTGAAACTAGATTACATTAGCTCTGCAGTTATTAGGCACATGGAGATGAAATGTTATGAAAAAGGGGGATAAGGGTGCAACAACAGTCAGTCATCAGAAAAACAAGCTATCTATACTTGTTTTTTATATTGGGAGCTGTGTAACAAGTAAATTTCCCCAGATGTGGGATCAATAAAGATTTATCTTATCTTAACATGAAATTTATCTCGAGATTCTCTCTCTCTCTCTCTCTGACACAGACACACACACACACACACACACACACACACACACACACACACACACACACACACACACACACACACACACACACACACACACACACCACCACCACCACCACCACCACCACCACCACCTGCACGGCATGAAAATACACCATTTGGTAGTGTATGAATCCTTGCAGCTGTTTGCTGCTTGACTCAGGGCATGGCAGCTTTTCTTCTAAGCTGCAGCTTCTGAACCTTCCTGTTTTGAACAGAAGAGTCACAAGATAATTGTCTATTTGTCACCTTGCAAAGAAACCTCCTTTTGGAGCCGGTGTACCCGTGGCTTCATAGACATTTGGAGAGACAGTTAAAAAAATGTGGATCCTCATTGAGCCAGGGCGATTAACGTTTTGTTCCCCGCTGATTACAGTAGACGATAACGGAAGCCTGCACTTCATTTTAATCACAACAGAGTGAAGGACAGAAGATAGCAACTGGGACTGGGGCCAGTGTCCTATTAGCTAGGCCCAATGAAAAGTATACCCACAAAAATGATTTTCTGAAGGGGAAATCAACCCTTATGTAAATCCCATTGAGTCAATGGGTTTACTGCAGCTGGGATTAGCAACAGGATATTGGCCATGATGATCTATGGAAGGGTTGGGGGAGTATGTGGCCCTGCAGATGTTTTTACTCTCCATGTCCTATCATCCTGCTTCAGCATATCCGGTATTCAAATGATGGGAGTTGTAGCTCAGTTAAGTATCTGGAGGGTGTCATATTCCACCACTGGTGGCTTACAGCTTTCACACAGGTAAACTGGATTAGGGAATAGATCTCTGGCTGTGAAGCTTCTATAAGTTGGGCGTCTGATTCGCCACTGTGCATCCTTGGCAGGCACTGGACTTGATGATCCGTCAAATCCCTTCTACGATGATGCTGATGCTGATGATTGGCTGTTGGAACTTGATTCCACTGACAATGGAGGGCACTGAAACTTTCCCTAGTGCTATGCTCTAATTCAGGCCTGCCCAAAGTCCAGGCCGGGGGCCAAATCCGGCCCGTCAAGCCATTCTGATTGGCCCGCGGCTGGCCCACCCCTCCTTCGCCCCATGTTTTTTTTTAAAAAAAATATTCCGCCAACACTGACACCGTTGGGAAGCTTGAGGGGCTCCCTCCCTTCCTTGTTCCCCACCTTCTTTCCTTCCTGTCTTGGTTTTCACCTTCCTCCCTCCCTCCCTTGGTCCCCGCCTTCTTTCCTGTGGGTGGGGTTGTAAGGAGTCAGTGGGTGGGGCTTATGGGTCAGTGGGTGGGGCTTGCAGTGGGGTGGCAGGGTCGGGGAGCAACCGGCCCCTGACACATTCTCAGCCACCAAATCTGGCCCTCCTTACAAAAAGTTTGGGCACCCCTGCTCTAATTCAACTGAATTATCTGTACATTTGGCGACCTGGGTAAAGCAGGTGCCTTGTTTGTGCAGAACCTTCTACTCACATTCATTGGAAGCCAAGGTGAGCAACCTCTTCAAAGCTCTGTGCTCAACGCAGGGACAATCGAGCAGACAGGCAGAGAGTCACAGGAGGTAAGGGCCTTATGGAGCTGTATGTTCAGACAGATGCACGACGTTTATAATTAACTGGAAATCAACATTGGTTCCTCTGGAATGAGCTGCCGTGGCCCTAGATCCATGCCTGGTCATTTTCACCAAGAACAAATAAGCTGCCCTTTACACTTTGAAACGCTCTTATGGGCATTAAATACGCACTTCACACAGCTCTCTTACCCAGAAGAAATGGCTGCAGTGAAAAATCTCCTCTTCTTCCTGAGAGCCGAAAATGTTGTCATTTATAATAATACCTCTAATCTCCATCAGTCAGGAGCTGAGAGAGAGAGGAGGAGGGTGGGGCAGGCTTGTGCCATTAACAAACAGAACCGGAAATGCTGTGCATTGGCAAGAAATTAGCAAGAGCAAAAAATTATCTCCTCCTGTGATACCATGATCTTGTAGGTGGATTTAGTGCTTGATCTGCTGACCCATAATCAAAGGTTCACAGCTACTCAATGTCCTTTGGATGGGGTAGGTGGGATCAGAGAGAGCAAGCCATGCTTGGGTTTGATGTGCATTGTAATCCCTGCAGTTTGGGGTGGAACACTGTGGGAGATTTTGGACTGCATCTCCCATCTGTCCTAGCTAGATGTCCTGTCCTGGTGGTGAAAGACTAACTGTAGACTAACAAGCTCTCGACCACCACAACCGCACACTTCAGGATTCCATAAGACAAGTGTAAAACGGCCCAGAGTAGCTATTTGCTAAATGGGTGGTATAAAGTTTCCATCCATCCATCCATCCATCCATCCATCCATCCACCCATTCTTGAAAAATAAAATATTTCCCTAATGCTATATTTGTGCAAATTCAGATCCAGCTCTGGGAATTTTGATTGCTCTCACATTGTGCACTCAAGCGCTGGAGAGGCAAGGAACAGACTTTCCAAAACCACATGCATATTCCAAAGCTCATAAACTTTCCTTTATTATAACAAACAAAACCCTAAACAGTGTAGCAAAATGATGGCAGAGGATGTGCTTGGGATGCTGATGGCCAGGGGTTGACTCCTAGTCATCTCCAGGGAAAGGGTGCATCTATTGCCATGGAATTAGCTCATTATTAAACACTGGCATTTTGAGAATGATTCGGGAAGGTTGTGGTATTGTTAAGTTGTTAATGGGCTGTCATGTTGCTTCTTGCTTATGCTCTTTAGTCTAGAAAAAAGGAAGCTGAGGGGGGATATGATTGAGACGTACAAAATAATGCAGGGTATTTTATTTATTTATTTATTTATTTTTACAACTTATATGCCACCCACTACCCAAAGGTCTCTGGGCGGTATGAGTAAAGTGGATAGAGGGACGCTCTTCCCCCTCTCACAAAACACCAGAACTAGGGGACATACACTCGAATTGAGGGCTGGGAGAGTAAGAACAGACAAAAGAAAATATTTATTCACCCAGCGTGTTGTTCGTCTGTGGAACTCCCTGCCACAAGATGTGGTGATGGCCGCTGGCCTGGATGCCTTCAAGAGGGGA
The DNA here is from genome assembly GCA_023846285.1 of Phrynocephalus versicolor. NCBI lineage: Eukaryota > Metazoa > Chordata > Lepidosauria > Squamata > Agamidae > Phrynocephalus > Phrynocephalus versicolor. The sequence goes on along the minus strand of JAHTLZ010000225.1, from coordinate 3,043,898 downwards.
TTGGACAGATTCCTGGAGGAAAAGTCCATCACAGGTCCAAACCATGAGGGAGATGTGTAATCTCCAGGCTGGATGCAGGGGAGCAGTATCAGGAGACAGATATCTAGTCTTGTGCACTCCTAGACGCATCTGGTGGGGCCACTGTGAGATACAGGAAGCCTGACGCGATGGGCCCTTGGCCTGATCCAACATGGCTCTTCTTATGTTCTTGTGTGATCTAATAGGACTTCCCCCCCACCCCAAGGCATGTGAGATGTTCAGGTGGTTTGCCATGGCTATCCTCTCTTCCCTCCTGTGAGTTTCTGTGGCTGAGCAAGGATTCAAACCCAGGCCTTTTGAGTCCTAGTCTAACAATCTGTAATACCATCGTCTTTCATTACAGCCATCCATTTTTGAATTTTTGTTTTAAACTTTTGTATGTTGCAGTTGTTGTAAGATGCTGTGAGTTTTTTATTTAAAACATTTGTATCCTGCCTTTCTTTTTAAACAAGAATCCAAAGCAGATGTTTTCCAAAGGTGCCTAAAAAGGAATGAATGAATGAATGAATGAATGAAGTAGTGTGGCTGTGGCTGAGAGCCTGAATAACTGCTATTTGTCTTAAAAGGCAATTCTGGACATCACAGATAAATAATTTGACCTGGAATAAGGTATATTACTATGCTCTATTGTTTCTTTTAAAAAGTATTTTAAAAACCAGCCATCTTGCCATCTTTCCTCCAAATCATATAATGTCTTCCCTCACCCCTACCCCTACCCCCGGGGGCGGGGGGAATCTTTTCTCTAGGTGTGCAAAGTGGCTGTGTTGCACAAGACACACCATTTGCAACTTCAAATTGAAATGCTTAATAAATGGGATGAAGACCTGTCTCTGCCTGTTGTGGTTTAGAGTTGAACCAAGGACTCTTGAATCTACATATCCTGCCCCCCCCCCCCCGCTGCCAGCCCCTGGACCTCCCTCCCACATGCTGGAGATCGCAAATAGCCACGTTGTTATTACTGCGGAGTTGGAGGTGAATAAGTAAAATCTGCTGCAATATCCCCACCACCTTGCAGCAAAGAGCTTGGTTCTTCTTGCCTTGGGTAGTGTCTCTGATTCAGCTCTTCCCCCTTTCTCCCGTACACCTGAAATTGGCAGCAATGAGTTGTGAATAGAATATACAGAAGCTGCTTTGGTGCAAACGGCCAGTTGATCTCTGCGGTTCTCTTCTCCTAAGAGCCACTGCTGTTCTTGAATGAACAGGCTGCCCGTTTCATGCGACAGTATTTGGAGTACTCTCAGCCATACCAGAAGCAGCGAGAGAGCAGAGCCTTGCTGGAAGCTGATTAATATTAGCAATGCATCTGTGGTTGGGGCTTCTCATTACGGCAGATTTTTTTTTAATTTTCATTTACTTGTGTATTTATTTATTTATTCCAGAAAGCTAGGCAGTGCACTCCATCTTTGCGACTAACGTGGAGGCAAGGAACAAAGGAAGCCATGACTTTCGGCTTTGGAGACTTGATTGTCAGCCGAAAGAGAGCTTTGCCTGCGCTCTTTATTTGTCATTTGCTGATATTGTTTGCACACAAGGATAAGCATCGTGCAACTTCCCATTTCCCCCTACAGCAGCCCACGTTGCTGAAACGAAAGTCAACATTCAATCCTCGGGAAATGAAGAGAAACGCTGCCGACGGGGTAGCTGAGCCGCTCGTGCCTGTTTGTGCTCAAACCACTGTAGCGATTAATGAGATGCCAGCGTTGTACAGTATATCTGGCCCTTCTTCTGGTTAAAAAAAAATATGCTGACAGCACTGGTACTTAGTTCAGCTAGTTAATGCTGGTTCTATCAGGGCACTTTGGCTTCATCCTTTCCAGGGACTGACCTGAAATGCTGAAAGGTTAAAGCCCTCAGAGTACTGTATCAGTTTGTTATAAGAGTCCCGTGGCATAGTGGTTAGACACCTGTACTGCAGGTAAAACTATGCTCACGACCTGGGGTTCCACCCCAGGTAGCAGACTCATGGTTAACTCAGCCTTCCATCTTTCTAAGGTCGGTAAAATGAGTACCCAGCTTGCGGATTGGGGGGGCAATGTGTAGCCTGCTTACTATAATTAAAACTGTAAACCGCCCAGAGACCTCTTGAAGTGGTATGGGGCGGTACAGAAGCAGAACACTTTTATAGGCCTGGTGGGAGATGTCAGAAGGAAGCAGGATGGTCCCCCTTCTCTGCTATTGCTGTAGATTTCCAGCAGTTCAGTTTGGGGATGCGTCATCTCCAGGCTTAAAAACAGGGTACTTCAAAGGTCAGATGCAGGGGAATGGTATCAGGAAACAGATATCTAGTCTGGTGAGCTCCCAGAGGCATTTGGCAGGGCCACTTGGAGATACAGGAAACTGAACTAGATGGGCCCTTGGCCTGATCCAGCATGGCTCTTCTTATGTTCTTATGTTCTTATGGGTTATGGCAAACGAAGGGTGCAATTGACTGTGAAAGCAACCTGATGACCACATATTGCCAACATTCATTGTAAGTTGTCTTTGGCACTCTTGGGGAGAATAATAAAAATAAACAAACAAGCAAATGAGGTCACCAGTTCTACTCTTCCAACTGTTATCTCTTTACCTCTTTGCAGTGACGGTTGCCAGGTTGTTAGGTACAGGCGAAGAGAGAAACTTCAGGCTAAGTGTAACACTTTTGAGTTCTGCGGGGGTCTTTGCTTACTTTGATATATATTGATGACATTTGCAAACACAATTTCTCAAAACAAGAATTATTCACAAATACTACAATTTGTGTACCCAAATCTTCAGCAGCAGCACCAATGCAAAAGTTGTTTGTATAACTCCCAAGTTCAAGTGTCACATAAGAAGAGCCACGCTGGATCAGGCCAAAGGCCCATCTAGTCCAGCTTCCTGTATCTCACAGTGGCCCCACCAAATGTGTCCAGCAGCACATGAGACTAGATATCTGTCTCCTGATACCACTCCCCTGCATCTGGCCCTTGAAGTGCCCTGGTTTTAAGCCTGGAGATTACACATCTCCATCATAGTTTGTAACCTGTGATGGACTTTTCCTCCAGAGATCTGTCCAATCCCCTTTTGAAGGCATCCAGGACAGAGGCAGGGATGTGGCAGGGAGTTCCACAGACTAACACCACGCTGGGTAAAAAAAAAAAATTCTTTTGTCTGTTCCCACTCTCCCAACCCTCAATTTGAGGTGATGTCCCCTAGTTCTGGTATTTTGTGAGAGGGAGAAGAGCATCCCTCTATCCATTATACTTATGCCCTGCATAATTTTGTATGTCTCAGGGCATGTCCTTTTAAATGCCAATTCAGACAAAAATCTAAGATGTCTTTCTCAAATTATTTGGATATCTATAACCTAGAAGAATTGGCTCCACAGGCTTGATTTTGAAAAGCCTGGAATAAAATATCAATTCAATTGCTTATGCATGAATTCACTATATGGATTCACACTTCCAATGCAAAGATATAGGAATGAAACCTAGACCATGTTGGCAAGTGCCTTAGCAGTCTAAGTGGCAACAGCAGCTCAGACCTTTTCAGCTCCCCTGCTTTGTATGATTCAAATCTCTTACTCACAGCCTCACTCTTTCTTAGTCTTTGTAGCAAACCAATATTTCCTGGGGTTACATCATCAGTATTAGAGGATGATAAGTTAGCATATGTGAAGTGGCATTCAAGCCTGGGCATCCATTCCACCCAATCCCAACTGGCATCTGAGTTTACTGATTTAGGAAGATGTTTGTGTCCACCTGTTGTCCAAATGCCACAACGGACACAAGTGCCTATGTCTACTAGCTCTGTTTCCTCTCTCTTTCCCTAATTCCTGGCTTTTAGGCATGCCAATGTTTGGGCCTCTCCTTCTATTGAGAGCAAAGTGGGATTATGCTCCATTCTGTTATTTCGAGATCTTCAACAGCATGTCTTGGGTGGCTTGCTTTTTCCTCATTTCCATGTTGTTGAGAACCTCTCCACCTGTGATGACGATGGTGCTGCCCTTTGAATCAACAAGTGCTTCCGCAAAGGTGAAGCCCGAGCTGTTGCTAAGGACTAGAAGATCAGATGAAGAGGTGCAGAAAGGTAGCCCGCTTGGGCTGGTGAGTGGCTGACGGAGCTAGATAGAGGTGGTGGCGAGAGAGAGAGAACACCAGCACCTGTGCTGCCATCCTTACGAAATGAGATGAACCAGTTTGTGCCCATCTCTTGTGGCTTTTCAGGGTCCCAAGATGATCATGTGCAAATCCTTTGTCCCTCCAGACACCACCCGCCATGCTTTGTAGGAATGTAGGGTCAATGTGACATTTTAGGCATGAGAACAGAATGGTTATTTCTTAACCCTGTGCCTTCTGCTTTATTTCAGCTGTGTTTCCTGTCTCTCTCATTAAAAAAATACTTGATGCAGTGGTGATGTCTTTCATTGTTGTTTTTGTGGCCTTTAGCGTTGGTTGTTGTTTAAATGCAGAGAATGCAAATTACCTTTGTTTGATCATTTTATTGATTAAATTGTCCCAAATGAATCTGTATGCGTACCAGCTCATTAAAAGTTGGGCCACACTGTTCTTTGTAGATTATTATATATATATTTTCCACAGTAGACTGGTTCCGGAACAGCTTGATTGAAAGCAATGCCACTGTTGTATTAGCAGGCTATGAATAGACCCTTTCTGTCTCTTTGTATGTAAGTGGCTGAAAATGAGTTGATAATTTTATAAAGACGGTTGCAAAAGTACAGGCCCTAAAGCTTCAGGTCACACAACATTTTACATTATGCACCTTTTACGTATTAATCCAGTGCTTCTTAAATGTTGGTACTCCCGATAATTTTGGACTTCTGTTTCCAGAAGACTGGGCAGGGACTGTTGGAAATGGAGTTCAAATGATACAGAGGACAAAGGGTGGGAACCATTGTCTTGGATTCAGGATAACTAGTAACCTTCAGCTCTCTGGTAGTTAAGTCATGGCAACTGGACTTCTTTTTCTTGAGAGATAGAAATGTTTCGCTGCGCATCCAAACAGCTTCATCAATCTGAATACAGCTAGAGCAAGTCCCCCATCTTATAGTAAGCTTTGACCTTTTGTCACCCTGGTCTGAAAAAGGCTCATAAGATGAACAATGGCCTGAATAGGGTTGTTAGGTAGACAATAGTATCCATAGCCATAGCCTTAAGGTGAACAATGGCCTAAGGTGCTGAAACCTATAAAGTATGGGTTGCCTTGGTGGTGAAGGATTTTTGATTTCTCTGGTTATTGTTGAAAGCACACCCTGATAAGTAGCAGATAGACTATGCCTGAGGCCTCCACCTCTGTTGTGGGCGCTTTTACACAACCCCTAAGATCCGCTGGCAACTTAAATTTGGACCAGAGATCTTGGGGGTTTGTCGCTCTTCCTGTGTTCCCACCCCGCTGCACTCCCTTGCTCCTGTCTGCGTGAGGGGAGGGAGAAAAAAAGGGAGAAAAAATGCAGGCTCACCTGCGCTCTGCCCTTGGGAGCTGCTCCGGGAACCATTCCAGTCTCTTCCAGTCTCTTAAAGGGGCGGAGGGCAAAAAACCAAACAAACACAAGGCGCGGAGAGCCCGGCACTCACTGCTTTACATCCGCATCAGAAATTTTTCACCTTCGGAGACCAGGTACTTGGAAAATGTGCTGGGACGCGCTTAGGTGGGCGTGGTTGTACTTAATTTTTTAAAAAATCCGGAGCTGGTGGGAAAACAATTTTAAGCTCCAGATCTGGGAGCCCTTTGCCTCGGATTTTAGGGGTCGTGTAAAAGCGCCCATAGTCTTGCAAAAGAGGGAAAAACACCTACCTACCTACCTACATGCACACAAAGAGAGAGAGAGAGAGAGAGAGAGAGAGAGAGAGAGAGAGAGAGAGAGAGAGAGAGAGAGAGAGAATACAGAGGATGAAGGAGCAGGAGAGACACCATTGAGTGTCAAACCCCACAAACACAATTTACACCACAACAATGGTGTAAATATATGGTAAATCATGCATGCCAAAACAATTAAATACATATTCATTGACTTGAGTTAAAAAACAGCCCTGTGCTGGAAGAGTATTTTACCTTGCTTCTGGTCAAAATAACATAATCCCTTGTCAAAACAACCCATGCTTCCATGTGCATCATGCCTTTTAAACATTGATTTAAAACTTGGTAAGCCCAATACAAGGAGCTTCTTTTTCCTAGAGTAACCCAGCTTTGCAAAGAAATAACCTCAGGTCTCAAAGTGAGCCTAAGAAGAAATGCCAAATATATAGCTGTAAATGACCCCTAGCAAACGGCACAGAAGACATGACTGCCCGAAGAAAAGAGTTGTCTCACAGGATAGCCCTCCTGCAGGGAGGCCATAGAGTAGAAGGATTTGGGAAGTTGTAATTTAATTTTTTTATTTTTCAAAACTTTAGTTTTATACCCATGTGAGTGTATCATATAGCTTGCTTTTTTGTGGCTATCACTGAAAAGGTTAAATAATGAGCCCATGGCCACTATCTCATCTGGGGGAAGATCCGGATATTGTGAAAGTCCAGCTTTTCTTCTTTCTTAGTCACATGACTAAATATGTCGGATCGCCGTTCACTCATACTGTACAAAGATTTTTTTTATAAAAAAGCGCCATTCAGCCCCATGGCCAGCAGGTGGCGCTAGGAAAAAATGAGAAAAAAACCCCAGTGCTGGCACCCCGAAGGCCAGCTGATCAGCACTGGGGGGGAGCAGAAAACCTGATCATATGCGAGCTCCCATGGACTTCTGGCTCACTTTTTTTATCAGAGCAAAAAATTCCCAACTTCTCCGGTAGGTCATGGAAAACTCGCTAGAGGGGGCATAGCTAGTTTTTTTTTAAAGGGATGGTGGCCGTGGGCACAATATTTTTGGAAATGCTTTATCTTGAAATTTAATCAGCATTTTAAGGATGTGCAATGGAGCATCTAACAGTGGTCATTAGACCATTAGTTACCACAATTTGGGTGGGCTTGCGGATCCAACCCTGTAGATGGAGAATCATATCTTGGCTGGGGCCAGATCAACCCTTGGGCAGATTGTACACGTTTGCCTTTTTTCTCAACAGGAGGCTCATGCATTAGTTGTATTGTAGATTGACTATTGCAATGTTCTGTATGTGGGGCTGCCCTCGGAGGCAGCTTGGAAGCTGCAGGACCTAGGTTTATCACAGACACATTGAAATTTGACCACACATCTCCTGTGTTGGCCGGTTCGCTGTAGCTGCTGGTATGGTCCTAATTTCCACGTTCAAGATGATGGTGTTAATTTATAAGGCCCTGTGTGGTTTAGAACTTTTGTTACCTGACAGAGTGCTTCTCAATCAGGTTGACCTGCCCATCCCAGCCACACCTCCCAACCCTTGATGTTGTGGATGGCCATTCCAGGAGAGGCCTGGAAACGGTCAACCAAAAACAGGGCCTTTTCAATAGTGGCTCCCTTGCTTTGGAACTCTCTTCCAATGGAGGGGCATCAAGGCCCCACCCTTCATAGCTGAAGGAAACAAATCAAAATCTGGCTTTCCCCCCAGAAATCTGAAAGCTTCACTTCTCTTTAATTTAATCCTAATGGTATTTTTTGTGATTTCCCTTTGTCAATTGTTTCCACCATGCTGGGATCTATGTAATTCGTTAGATAGTGGTGGTGACGGTGGTGGCATTTTTTTCTTGCAATTATTTTGTTTCTATATCAGTATTTAATTTTTTGTAGCTACCCAGAGTAGTGGCTACCTGCAATTGTGCAGGGTATAAGTTTTATGTATGTATGTATGTATGTATGTATGTATGTATGTATGTATGTATGTATGTATGTATGTATGTATGTATGTATGTATGTATG
>JAHTLZ010000225.1:3012529-3036046 GCA_023846285.1 Phrynocephalus versicolor | reverse complement strand
ATGTATGTATGTATGTATGTATGTATGTATGTATGTATGTATGTATGCCATTTTTACAACTGCTCTAACTCCCAGTCCATTTTGACACATCATATGAGGTGCCAGTCTTAAATGCCTTTATGATCTCAACAGGTAAATGATTCTTTTATTGGCTCAAACCTTGTCGATCTTTCTGTCCTGTTACTTGTAATCATTATTTAAAAAATAAAAAGTTTGCATGTTCAGAGGCGCTGCTGTCTATTTTTGTTTTGTGTTGTTTTGTGTTTTATTTGTTTTCGGGGCTTTTAGAAACTCCTAGTAAGCTGCTCTGGCAGTCCCTTGGGGAACATGAACAGCAGGATAGCAAACAGCGAAATAAATACAAAGGCAGGGAATATCAGAAAAAAGGCACGCTCACACGGACAGAGAACAAAGTGAATGGCTTCATACTCTGCTTGCCACCTGCACAGAATTATATGGCTGATCACAGAAAAGGGACAATTTAATTTTTTGGACTAAAAAAAAAGTAAGTTTTTTTGCTGTTGCAATGAGGGTTCTTGCTAAAGTAGAAGCATTCTTACTCTGATGCATCAGAGCTGTGCTTGCATCCTTTCAACTCTTGTAGCCTGCTCCTTTATATGTGTGTGTGTGTTTGTGTGTGTGTGTGTGTGAGAGAGAGAGAGAGAGAGAGATTGCTGGGGTTTGGGAGCAAAGGAGGAAAATAATTTTGTTAGGCTTGAGATTCTTGATGCACTCCTGGCTGTATTGGAGAGCCAGTCCGTGTGGCCTTGGGTGAGTTGTGTAGGGCAAGGATTCCACACACACCCAAAGAAGAATTACATGGTTAACCACTTCTTAGCATTCTCTAGCCGGGAAACCCTGAAAAGGGTTGCCATAAGTCAGAATTGACTTGATGGTGTGTTGTTTGTTTGTTTAAAATATTTCTGTTCTGCCGCCATGGCAGGGGGTTGTACTAGATGGCCCTTGAGGTCTCTTCCAACACTATAATTCTATGATCCCCCCCCGAAAGGACCCAAGATGAGTGGTCATCATCATCATTAGAGGGGTGGTTGTGCTTTGATGCAAAGTATGGGTTACATTACTGCATCTTTAGTAATTATCATCATCTTAAAGTTGCAGAGCTGAGAAGGACCTTATGGATCATCATCAGACCTGTCAAGTGTCACGTTTTAGGTGAGACATTCACGGATCAATCACTTTCCTGCCGTCTGCCCGAAAAATTATTTTCCCTTGAAATGTCCTGCATTTCCGATGGTGGGCAACTAAACTCTGGATGCTGCTGGGTGGTCCAGGTGGCCCACCAGAGAGCACTTCTCCCTGCGCAACCCCTAACCCACAACCCACCAGCTGTCTGGATTGGTATATATATATCCCCTAGAAAGCCAAGACACATAGATCACAGCGAGCATTTTGAAACCATGACAAGGGATTCTGGGAATCCTATATGCAAATGAGGCCCCACCCCCTAGCCAAAGGGCCCGGCTGCCAACGCCCCGGCTCCCTGGAGCTCCCAGTCCTGGGCGGCTGTGGGGAACACTTGACAGCTATGATCGTGTCCAGCCCCTGTCAAGGAGGCACACTGGGGAATCAAACTCTCAACTTCTAGCTCTGTGGCCACTGCTCAGGATTCAGAAATAAAAATGCAAATATTAATTTTAAATGCATTGGTTTTTTTTTTTTTAACAAATTGAAATAACTCTGAAAACCCACCTGGTAAAAGCATTGTTTCAAAAGCAAAGTTTTAAAAAATTAGTCTTTAAAAATGTTAATTTTCATATGCCTTCTGTAAATGACATCTCTCTATGCACATTTCTCCCACAAAGGGAAATTTATTTGTACTACCTTCTGAATGTTAGATTTATATAAGCTAGTAGTAGGGATTTTCCCTTCTGGAATGCACACATTGTAGTGAAGGGATTTGAGTGCGTCAGTGAAGTTCAGACTAATGCTTTTAGGAGGCCAGGCAGTATTAAGATCCCGGACCCCTGGCAGAGTCATCCAAGATGGAATAGTGACAACTGAGACACCAGACTAAGATGTATTCTCCCTCTCTAGGCAACTACTGGATGGCAACAGTAGCTGAAGTGGTGAGACCCAAGCTAACAAGGGAGGTGGCAAGGGTAAACTCCTGCTGAACTTTCCTTGCCCTGAAAACCCAAAATGAATCACAAGATAGTGCTGCAGGATGAGACTCCCAGTTTGGAAATACTCAGCATGCTACTGGGGAAGGGGAAAGGACAAAGTACAAATGGTTCTGTTGCTAATGATGCAACTAGATTGAAGCTGAAAAGATGCCTAGTGGATGATGTGCACAGAAGTGAAATGACGGCCTGGTGCTGCACAACACATGCAGTTGGAACATGGAATGTGGAAAGTGTAAACAAAAGAAACCATAAAGCAAGAAATAAAACATAAAAGCATTGCAATATTTGGCGTCAATGAACTAAAGTGGACTGAAATGGGATATTTTCAGTCAAGGCAACTACAACATGTTCTAATCTAAAAATTACAAACCTGGAAGAAATGGAGTGACTCTAATAATGAGGCAAGATGTAGCACAAGGAATTACAGGCTATAATACGTCTGACTGAATATTGTTAGACTTCATACAAAGCCTATCAATATAAGCCTATCAACACAACACAATACAATAACCATCATTTTATGCCTCAATTACAGATACTGATGAAGATGAAATTGAAATTGAAAGCTTTTGTGCAAGTGTTACAAGAGGAAATTTATCATATACCAAAACAAGACATGAGTACAAGTATAATCATAGGTGACAGGAATGCAAAACGAGAAAACAAAGTGGATGCAATGTTCATGGAAATTTTGGTCTAGGGGACAGAAATGAAGCAAGAAAATGGTTCAGAATTCTGAGGAGCCAACAATCTGTTTATTGCAAAGACACTCTTCAAACAAATGACCAAGTGGTTGCACACATGGACATCAACGGATTGTCAATACAGAAAACAAATATATTGGAAGAAGAAGATCTAGGAACTCTATTCTTTCTGCCAAATAAGACTACAACCAGATTGTGAGACTTTATAATTAACTATTAACATCCAATATTAGAGCAACTCTGAAAAAGAACACTAACAGAATCATAGTGCCAAACTATAATGTACACAACATTCCTGAGGAATTTCAAGTCCGCAATAAAGAGCAAATTTACATTACTAAACTCAATTAATTGTGACCCAGAAGAACTGTGGATTGAAACAGTTGTGCAGGCTCTAGTGATCTCGAGGATCGACTATTGCAATGCCCTCTACGTGGGGTTGCCCTTGACCCTGGTTCGGAGGTTACAGCGGGTGCAGAATGCGGCGGCCAGGCTGGTGGTGGGTGCTCGTAGATTCGAGCACATCACCCCAGTCCTGGCTCGCTTGCACTAGTTACCCGTTGTCCTCCGGATTAGGTTCAAGGTCCTAGTTTTGATTTTCAAAGCCCTCCACGCCCTGGGACCAGAGTATCTGGTGGAGCGTATCTCCCAGAGATTAACTGGGGCCAGACCCATGAGACGGGCGCAGGCGCACTCACTAAGGGTGGCCTTCTCTGTGGTGGGCCCCATGCTCTGGAACCATCTCCCCAGTGAGCTGCGCCTAACAGAGTCCCTGCCTGCCTTTAAAAGGGCCCTGAAGACCCATCTTTTCAGGGAGGCGTTTGGCGACCTTACTAATTAGTTTTGTTTTGTTTTTGTTTTTTTGGTTTTTTTTGGGTTTTTTCTTTCTTTCCCCTCGCCCGTTGCCATCTTTGTTTGTATTTTTGCCACCCTCGTTTTGTATTTGTCCTGCTGTGTTCTATTGTTTTACTGTTAGCCGCCCAGAGTCCCCCCCCCCGGGAAGATGGGTGGGATATAAGTCCAACAAACAAACAAATACATAAATAAATAAATAAACCACATATATCATTAGGGGAAAATGCAAAATGAGAATTCCTGCATTAAGAAGAAGGTAAATAAGATCTTTCTCCTTCCTATGGGATGACAGGTTGGCCTCGTATTTGCTGTCATTTTGCGAGCAGGAGAAAACGATTGTCTTCAGGCAGATTTTTCCTCATTGTCAGACTAGTCTAGGTGAGATTTTAAAATGGGATGGTTTGCCTTTAAAGCTTCTAAATCCATTTCAGTAATACAGTGGAACCTCGTATAACAGGCAGTTTGTTTAACAGAAAATCTACTTAAAGGAAAAAAAATTCTGGAGATAGCGGGATAATAGCTTAGCAGAATCGCCTGTGGGGTGAATCCGTACAACAGAAAAACGTTCACAATTAGGGATTAATTCGTTTTTTAATGCATTCCTATGGGAAATTTGTACAAAGGAAAATTTGCTTACCAGAATTTCATTTGGAACGAATTAATTCCTTTATAGAAGATACCACTGTACTTTACTTAACATTCTTAATATAACATTCGTAATTCATGTTATACCTTACATAATATTATACAGCAGCTGGGTTTTTACTCAGAGGTTATTTTGGCCGTGAGTTTCGGCAACGCCAAGACTGCCATTAAAAGGAAGATCTGGGATGTAGAACTCCAAGAACATCTAGCTGCCCATGACAAACTTGGCACAGTTAGGAATAGTTCCTTTAGAATGGCCAAAAATAACCATTCCTAAGCTAAGGAGATCCTTCACCTTAGCTCGGTTCAAGGTTCTGCCCTCCAGATTGCTGGAAGGCAGATACCAGGGTCTGCCAGTTGATAGACGTGTTTGTGCTTGTAATGAGGAGACTATTGAAAGTAGAGATGGGCACGACTTAGCGGAATTCCCGTTTCCGTTTCCGTTACTCGTTTCCGTTACGGAACGGAAACGGTAACGGGAATTACTCCGCCAGAACTCGAACTCGAACCGACTAAAGAATAATTGGGTCTGATTTGTCGTGGTCGTTCCTGGCATCGCGGCAATCCCGCGATGCCAAGCGGCACAGAAAAAAGTTTTTAAAAGTTAAAAAAAAACCGATTCCCGGGCATTGCGGCCAAAAAAGCGGGCGGAAATATGCCTGCCTCTGAGAGTGCACCTACCAGAGGGGTGGTTTCTGGGGGGGTGGGTCCCGGCCTCCCCCCCTCTCCTCCTGTCCTGTCCTGGGCTGCTCTGTGGGACTCGCCGCCGCAGGCTCGCACCAGCAACGGCAGGGGGGGGAGTCTCGCCACCGGCCGCTGCAAGAGCGGAAGCGGCACAGAAAAAAAGTTTTAAACTCCCCCCCCATTCCCGGCCAAAAAAAAAGCAGGCGGAAAGCCTGTGCATGTGCAGTAGTGCACCTACCAGAGGGGTGGTTCCTGGGGGGGGCGGCCTCCCCCCCTCTCCTGTCCTGCGCAGCCGGACTCGAGTCGCCACGCCATGCCATGCAGTGCGGGCGGGGGATCCAAAATGGGGCGGCGACCGCAATATTTTTTTTGAAATCGTGGAGTGGTCCAAAAACACACAAGCACCAGAGAAACATGCGAAAATTGCTATGCTGCTGCCAGAATTTTTACAGTAGCAGTGGTGGTTTTTCTTGCAACAAAATGTCTCCTCCGGCTCCCCTGTCCATTGATTTTATTTTATTTTTATTTTTTTACACCTGCGCAATGATGGGCTGGCCAAGTGGCCATGTGGGAGTGGACCATGCAAATTTTTGGAGCCATCCCACCAATCGCATGGCCACTTGGCCACTGAGACTTCTGGGATGTGCCAAAAAGCCCACTAAACCCTGCCCTAGCCCCCTAACCCTAACCCTAATCCTTGATTCCTTACCCATACACCACAGTACACTGTCCTCTTAGTGGGTCAGAGAGGCACCCAGAGGTGCACCCCAATACTCACCCTAACCTCACCAGTAACTAGCCTAACCCTAGCCCTTGCGCTAACTCTGTTGCCTAAGCCAGATCTGTACTTGCATTGCACTACACGCAAGTACAATTCCCTTCTTGGTGAGACACAGCGCGTGCAGAAAGTCTGCCAGTCCGCCACTTGTGGCTCTGGCTGACTCCTCCTGCAGCAGCAGTGCCATGCAAACCATGCCCTCGAGTGCTGCTTGTGTTTCACCATCACCGACTGTTGCAGGGAAGGCACCCCAAAAAGAGGGGTGCCTCTGCCAGTCTGCTGTGTCTCTGCGTGCAACTTGGTATGCATATCCATATGGCTATGCATGCCCTTTTGCAGCAGCAGGTGAGGAGAGGAGACCCCCATGCCATGAGGGGTCTCCTGGAGCCTGCTTTCCCTTCCTAGCGGGTGAGGAGAGGAGGCACCCCCCCAAAAAAAGAGGTGCCTCCAGGAGCCCGCTTCCCCTACAGCGGGCCAGAGGAAGCACCCACCCCAGAGAGGTGCCTCCAGGAGCCCTCTCCCCCACCAAACCAGTTTAACGACAGATGAAAAAACGAAAAACGAAATGACTATTTTTTGCGAAGTTTCGCGAAAAACGGAAACGAGCCGACACGGGCTGCCTCCGACACACGACAACTCAAAAACGTCATTTTCCCTAGTCGTGCCCATCTCTAATTGAAAGTATTGATCATGTCCTCTTGGAGTATTTTCTTTATAGGGATATCTGGGGGAATTCTTCTTCAGTCTGTCTTGCAGAAAACTCAGGGGAGGCCAAGGGAGTTTTGTGTTCTACACCTGCTTGCAGATAAAAAGCTGGATGTAACTGTGGTGGTGGCAAAGTTCTGTGCCGCAGCCATGAGGCATCGCTGTTCCCTGCCCACTTCAGGGGGCGGGGACAGATGATTGGTAATGGTGTTTATGGCCATTGTGTATCTATCATTACATCTTCTTATGATGTGAGTTGGAGTGGTCTGGGGCACAGACATGGTCCCGGGATGGACACAATGATTAAATGCTTAGATTCTAGACTGTTATTGAGTTGACTACCCTTCTATTGGGCCCACTGGCCTGGAAAGATTTTACCTGCTCTGGTTTTGGTGTAAAGGTTATGCTACTGTGTTATGTTTGTTCTTGTGTGCATGCTCTTATTCCTTTTTATATGCTTTTCTTTTGGTTTTATGTGGAATGTATTTTGCATTTTGTCTGGTCAGTGACCGAAATAAACATCTACTGCTATTTCAGAGAGGATAGCCGTGTTAGTCTTTTCAAGAATTCCAGGCAAAAATCAAAGAAAAACAAAACAAAACAAAAGACACAAACATGTGGTACCTTAAAGACTAACTTTCATATTTTAATGTGACGTTTCGTGCACATGTGCACTTCTTCAAAACATAGCAACAGAATGAGGTGTGGGATATGAGATGAGATATAAATTTCATGTTTAATGATGTAAACCGCCTTGAGTCCTTTCTTAGGAGAAAGGCAGGGTAAAAAATTTTAATAAATAATACAGTAAATACATTTGCAAACCATAGAAAGATGTTTGTAACAAGAGATGCTACCACTTTTATTTTATTTTATTTTAAAATAGCCTCTTTGAATGTACCTGCTCCATTTTCTTGCTTTGGTCCTCAAACTGTTTTAGATGGAATCGTCTTTTAGTATGTTTACCTGTTTAATTTGTATTTTTAATATTTCAATGAATGTGTCTTGTCATCCCACCCAGTGACTCCCACCATTTTGTACGCCACATTGGGTTACTGAATAGACAGAAAACTGAGATGGAAATGAAATAAGTATCAGGTCATTGCAGGGACGATTTATGGACTGGGAATGGGGTGGTGCCTCACCTTCAGATGTGACAAGTTGTCTTCAGTTAAGAAAAAGCAGGTGAGAGCCAAACTTTAATGCAAGCTGTTCCTAGATGCAGAAGAGGCAGCTCAAACATTGCCCCAGAACCTAAACATAGCTCTTCATCCCATATGCTGTCCAAAGGAAAAACAGGTGCCAGCTCTTTAATTTGGGGAAGTGAAAGGATGCAAGCAGTAATGAGCACCAACAGTAGGTTTAGAGCAGATTTAAAGGGAATTAATTGCCAGTTCTTTTGATCTAACAGAGATGTATGCACTTGCTCAGCTGCATATACATGATCAAATCCATCACTCTTCTAGTGTCATTACCAAGCTTTCAGACTGTTCTTTGTCAAAAGTGAGTGGATCCTCTCTTCCAGTGGAATTATGAGATTCTAGCTGTTTTTTAACACTTTTCCTTACATTTTTAAAAAGCAATGCCTTTGCTTTTATATAGGAGATGACAATTATTTTGAAAATGCGCCAGTGGTGTATCTCCTCCACCCCATTCTGGCAGAAGTCCTGTTGCTTAGCATGGTAAGTTGCAGTAGACCAGACCCACTGAATCAGTGGGGATGTTGCAAATCAACCTCTTGGTAAGTTCTGAAAACAGGCGAGATCAGATGTGTTGAGGGCATCTAGGCAGCATGGAGGAAGTTGGAATAAGCCAAATAATAATTAAAAGGGGTGGGTTGGGCATCTTCCATGAGGGGAGTGGTTGAGAGTGTAGATCTGTGAGACATACATCCAGTTGAGGTGTTCTCTGAATGGGGCGAGAAGAGACCTGTTCTGGCCTGAAGATGGCACAGTTAATTTCTCCAGGGCTGTTCTTTAGCAAGCTTAGGGCAAATGCTCACCAGACATTTCTTATATGTTAGCAGGTGGACCGTCAGCTGTTGGGAATCCCCACCCAAACCAGCAGGATTGACCAGACTGCAATCCGTTTTAGCAGACATCCATGGGAGTTAGTCCCACAGAGCTCAGGGGAATATATTCTAACTGAGCTGATATGTTTAGGATCACACTCAATGTAAATATACTGTATTTCTTTTTGTCTGTTCAGCATGCTCCAGCACTGCTACAGCTCCGTCAAAGAAGGCTGCTTACTGCCCTGCTCTGAAACCTACAATTTGCACGAGGGCAAAACAAGTGAGTCTATTTTCTTCAGTCAGATGTTGGAGGTCATGGGTGCTTGTTTATTTTTAAGCAGACTCTGAGGCACCCAGACGTTGTGGTCAGTGGTTTCTGTACAATCACCCAAAGTATTCTTTTTCAGTTGAGGACTACTAGAAGGTGCTGCCGGTCTGTGTCACATGAAAGCCAACACGAAACATAATTCAAAAACCCAGCATGCTGTCCAGTTAAAAAAAGGTAATGAAACATACCAACAATCTGAATGACACACTTGAGAGCCATGTCTGCTAGACACTCTTCCAAAGAATACCTTAGATAATGAAGTCATGCTAAGACAAATTCTACTTCCTAAGTATAGTTAATATGCATTCCCTGAAATAGATATAAATCATTATTTTTGGACTGCTGAGCCTGATACCGCTTACCAATTAATTTCATCTTTGGAGTACACTAGCCTTCTAATCATAGAACGGTATATGGATACTATACTTAAAAGAAAACCGAAGTATGTGCCTGCACTGCAGTTTAACACAACCCATTTTATTTGTTTGTTTGTTTGACTTTTATAACATCCATCAAGCCCAAGGGCTATTCTGGGCTGTTTACAACATAAAATTTCAACATAACAATAACAGTTAAATAATGAAGATACAAGCAATATAATATAACAAATTATTATCAAATAAATCAACAACAATAAATAAAAGTAGGAAAAACTAAATGATTAATCAAATAACAACAAATAATTTTACTCTGACAAGGGCCGGCTGTTAGACTTCACTGTACAGTGGTACCTCGGATAACAACTGCCCTCGGATAACTGCAAATTTCCGGGTATAGGGCTGCCTCTAATAATGAATTTTCCCTATGGGCTGCCTCGGATAACGAATCGCAATTCCTAGGTATAGGTCTGCCTCGGAGAACGAATTTTCTCTATGGGCTGCCTTGGATAACGAATCTTCCTATGGGCTGCCTCGGATAACGAATTTTCCTATGGACTGCCTCAGATGATGAATTTCCAGTATGCATCAGTAAAAAAGTTATCCCAGGTGAAATTGCACCTGTACCTTTAAAGTGCACTTTTTAAAGAGTTTTGAGCAAAAAACAGGTGTCTGTGCCTTTTTCCTAGGCTCCAGAGCGGATTAAACGGTTTCCCATTCATTCCTATGGGAAACTGCGTTTCGGATAACGACGTGTTTCGGATAACAACTAACCTCAGAGAACGAATTACCGTTGTTATCCGAGGCACCACTGTATATAGAACAGCTGTTTTTGAACTATAACTCCCAGAATCGCTCAGCTAGTATGGCAGCAAGGAGTATGCATGTGTAATCTCTGTGGAGTCTTTTAACAGGACTAATCCACTGGTATCTTAATGGAAATACACTCTTGGCCAGACTTCTCTGAAGGAAGCAGCTTCCAGTAAAACTGAGAAGCTGCTTGTGTACAGGAGGGGAAGAACCCCAGTACCTCTTTCTGCCATGCATGGAAACCAAAGTAACTGGAAGTGAGTGCTTTAGAATAGCTGTTTTGAGTTTTTCAGGCTGTTTGGGCATGTTCTGGAAGTTTTTCTTCCTGGTGTTTCACCAGACCCTGTGATCAGCATCTTAGAATGCAAGGAGCTCAGGGAACTAGAAGTTCTACCCCAGACCACAGAGACAACTCCTAGTTCCCTGAGCTCCTTGCCCTCTGAAGATGCTCACCACAGGGTCTGGTGAAACATCAGGAAGAAATCTTCCAAAACATGGCCAAATAGCCCAAAAAACTCACTCATTCACTCTCTACCCCAGAGCACAGAGAGAACTCCTAGATCCCTGAGCTCCTTGCCTTCTGGAGATGCCGACCACAGGGTCTGGTGAAATGTCAGGAATTAAAAACTTCCAGAACATGGCCAAACAGCCCCAAAACGCACTCATTCACTCTCTACCCCAGAGCACAGAGAGAACTCCTAGTTCCCTGAGCTCCTTGCCCTCTGAAGATGCCGGCCACAGAGTCTGGCAAAACGCCAGGAAGAAAAACGTCCAGAACATGGCCAAACAGCCAGAAAAACTCACAACAGCTATCAGATCCTGGCTGTGAAAGCCTTCGAGAATACATTTCTGTAGTTGCTGTAGAATGAATAAAAGGGAAGAATGAGAGGATTCTGTGGCACCTCTGGCTGGTTTTGGGGCAGTGCCCCAGGGTACCATGACTGTTTGGGAACCACTGCTGTAGAGCACTGCATGGACCTCCCTGGAGCAAACCCATTTCAGAAAGGACTCCTGTGTCTGAAGATCTTTGCACGGCTGCTTGTCCTCATGGGGTGTTTTAAAGTTAAAAAAATAATAACACAAAAACCAGCAAGAGAGTTTCTCTTTCTTAGCCATCTCTTTCTTACAAATAAAAGGCGGGAAATAATATTTGGAAGAATGAGTGAGGCTGTTCATGATGTGGGTCAACCGGGGTCACTTAAGTTAATAATTTAAAGAAACAGAGAGAAATCAAAAACTAATAAAAGTGATTTTTAAAAACACATTGCTTGTGAGCTCTGATCCTGGATGCTGAATGCCAGTCAAAACATAAATGCTTTATGGCTTTAAAACACTCTCTAAACTCCACGACTGACTGTGCTTTGGGAGGATGGTGAACTTTTGACCCAGTTTGACTTACAAGGTTCTTCTGTTGTTATCTCCGTTGAGTGATTGGAATAGGGAGCAACTTAAAACTTTGTCTGAGCTGTGCTTTGCACAGAAGAAAACAGTTGGATTTGTTTGTTTGTTTGTTTGTTTTGTTTTTTAGAACTGAGCTGTGCTTTGTAGGTAGGAAAGCTGTCACATGGAATTGAGCAGGCAGGAAGTGTCTGCATTGGGATGACTTCTGAGGAGACATGCAGAATGATGCTTTAAGAACATAAGAACATAAGAAGAGCCATGCTGGATCGGGCCAAAGGCCCATCTAGTCCAGCTTCCTGTATCTCGCAGTGGCCCCACCAGATGCTTTTGGGAGTGCATGAGACTAGATATCTGTCTCCTGATACCACTCCCCTGCATCTGGCCCTTGAAGTACCTCGGTTTTAAGCCTGGAAATTACACATCTCTATCATGGTTTGTAACCTGTGATGGACTTTTCCTCCAGAGATCTGTCCAATCCCCTTTTGAAGGCATCCAGGCCAGATACCATCACCACATCCCGTGGCAGGGAGTTCCATAGACTAACAACGTGCTGGGTGAAAAAATATTTTCTTTTGTCTGTTCTTACTCTCCCAGCCCTCAATTTCAGTGTATGTTCCCTAGTTCTGGTATTTTGTGAGAGGGAGAAGAGCTTCCCTCTATTCACTTTACTCATGCCCTGCATTATTTTGTACATCTCAATCATATCCCCCCCCTCAGGCACCTTTTTCCAGACTAAAGAACCCCAAATGTTTTAGCCTTTCCTCATAATGGAGGTGCCCCAGCCCAGTAATCATTTTAGTCGTTCTCTTCTGCACCTTTTCCAGTTCCACTATCTCTTTCTTGAGATGCAGTGACCAGAATTTATTTCATTTATTTATTTACGGCCAATGGCCAAAATAGGCATATATAACAACAAAATACATAGCGTCAAAATACATACTCAACAAGAAATATTTATGCTGATTGACAGACTAAAACCAGACAAAGCCCCTGGACCAGATTATATTCACTCTGATTTTATCAAAGCGAATGCTGAATGGTGGGCTCCCATTCTAGCTTCACTGTTTACTTGGATTGATAGATCAGGCTGTATTCCAAAAGACTGGGGACTAGCTATAGTGGTCCCAATTTACAAAAAAGGAAATAGGAAAGATCCTGCCAATTACCGACCAATTAGTCTGTTAAGCACCATCAGTAAACTATACGCCAGGCATTTGCTGGAAAAATTGCAGGACTGGTTACAGGAGAAAAATATTCTTGCAGATGAGCAAGCGGGATTCAGACAGGGAAAATCTACAATTGATCAGTGCCATGTTTTACACCATTTAGTTAGTAAGTACGCATCAAATAAGGGTGGGGCTGTTTATGCCGCCTTCATAGACTTTAAATCTGCTTTTGATTTTATTTCTCGAGATAGACTGTGGTTAAAGCTAGAGACCATGAATATTGACAAACGACTACTCTCGTTAATGCGTCTCTTACATGAACATTCCTGTTTACAGGTCCTTTGTAGCTCTAATGGGATATTATCAAATCGAGTTCATGTGCGTAGGGGCGTACGGCAAGGATGCATTTTGGCTCCCACTTTGTTTAACCTATATATTAATGGAATTGTCGAGAGCCTATCTAACATAGATTTTCATCCACCTAAACTGGCATCCCGCCCAGTCTCCATACTTTTATATGCAGATGATGCAGTGCTTCTGTCAACTACGTGTGTCGGATTTAGAAGGCTTTTGAGATCTTTCTCCTCCTACTGTACACAAGAATGTTTAGAAATCAATTATACCAAAACCAAAATAATGGTTTTCAGTAGAAGAAGAATCAGGCACAAATGGTCTCTTAATGGTTATCAGATTGAACAAGTTCAGCAGTATAAGTACCTAGGCATAACATTTCAGTCGTCCGGTGCTTGGTCTGCACACATCAATTATGTAGCAACAAGAGCACAAGGGAATGCTAAAGTCATAAGAAAGTTTCACAATACGACTGGAGGAAAACATGTCCCTTCTTCTATACAAGTTTTTAGGGCAAAAATCATCACCCAAATGCTCTACGGTTCACAGGTGTTTGGTTATGCTAACCTGAAACCCCTGGAGATCATTCAAACCAGTTTTGTAAGAGCTATTTTGGGGGTTCCCTTATGTGTGCCCAATTTTTTGCTCCGCCTAGAGGCTGGACTTATTCCTATTGCAGCATTAACTAACTTCTTGATGGTCAAACACTGGCTCAAACTTACCTTCCTTTCGGATGGCTTAACTCCTCTGATCTTGTTAGATAAATTCCAATCACAATGGAAAATACTAATAATAAAAGTGATAAATAATATAGGATATTCCCCCTGTGCCCTCCAAGCAATGGGTTATTGTAAAGCCATTAACGAGGTGAAGATGCGAATTAGTGACCAGAATTGTACACAATACTCCAGGTGCAGCCTTACTATTGTTTTGTATAATGGCATTATAATGTTGGCTGTTTTATTTTCCGTTTGTGGCCCAGGAAGCCATTGCACTAGCCCAGGCATGTGCAAACTTCAGCCCTCCAGATGTTTTGGACTACATTTCCCATGGTCCTTTGCCATTGGAAATACAGGCTTGGAATTCTGGGAGTTGCGGCCAAAGTTTGGAGGGCCACACATCAGGAGGGCCAAAGTTTGGACATGCCTGAACTAGCCATATTGTCCTCCAGATAAATGTAGAACATTGACTTGTCCTTTGAATGCTTGGTGTGGGAATGTCCACATTCATAAGACGTACCTGGTTACAACCTTTTATGCTTCTTGGAAGGGGACTTTAGGGACCCTAACTAGGAATTGGCTTCCAAGGGAGAGGGAGAAAAAGATCTCAGTGCTCAGGTTCAGATTGCAATTCATTCCACAGTTATGAAATACCCACAGAGCACAATCATTTCTGAGATTAATCTCCTGCAAGACATGCTCCGGAAAAGTATTAAGTGAACAGAGAAAGTTGTGATGGGAGTGAGATAAGTGAACCCCTCCAGTAAACACATCATCTAATTTTGTTTTTCATGACTGAGTTCCTCTAACTTTATGAACGCTAATGTTGAAAAATCTTAACCACCCATCTACACCAAATAATTACTCATGGCTTAAATGAAGAGAGCAGACATAGTTATACCCCTCACTCAATTTACATGCAAATAAAATTGCTCCAAGCAAATACATTTTAATATTATTTGCCTTTGCCTTATTTAAAATTTCATTTGTTTTTTAAAGTATCTTAAGGTCAATTTGAAGTCCCCCTGTTTGCTCATGATGACTCAGGTTTGGCCTTGTACAAAGGACAGTAAGCCTAGAAGGTTGCCAACTCAATGCATTTTGCTAGTTGTATAGGCAGAAAATGTGTCCCTTTTTTTCAAGACAGCGATGCAAGATCACAGAAATGAGATTTAGGATGAACATGATTCCAGGGCATGAATGCAGAAGTTTGAACAGTACTTGGTAGACACAACCTTCTTTATGATATTAATTAATTAATTAATTAATTAATTAATTAATTAATTCAAGCTTGAATACCACCCCACCCCACACTCGCTGGATGGCTCGCAACATAATCATACTAAATCACATGTAAGAATAAGACAATATACAAATAAATACCATAAAATTGATAAAAGCACGATAATGAACAAAGCCTATCTTAAACAACAAAATAAAACAACTTAGAACATCTCAGATAATAAGCATTAGTAAAAGCAGTATTAAAGAATTACTGTCTGGCAAGTTAAGCTTGGCCACATTTTGAGGTAGAAAATTGTCTTTGACAATCAAGGAATGTCAGAAATAGTGAAAGAGAAGGGAAGGGTCATAATCAGAGAGCTGGATTCAAAGAGGTAGCTACAGATCCACTGAGAATATGAACCAAACCTTGTGTTTGAGGCAAGTGACCTCCCTTTCTCCTTAAAGTCTTCTCAGAGTTTCCCGCCGTAAACCATTCAGTTTGTAGGGGGCATTATTTTCCGACCACAGAGGAGTTCAAGTCAGATCCAACGCATGAACAAATCCCTTCACGCCATTCTTCCAAAAGAACTTTTTAATTGGGCACAACACACGAACAAATCCCCTCGTGTCATCCTCCCCAAAGAACATTTTTAATTGGCTCCTGCTCTCTGCCACTCCATATTCTGCCAATACCTAAGGCACAATGTGGGACTGTCCACAGCGTTGTGCCTGATATGCAACAGCTGTTTTATTTCCAGGTACCAGGGAGTTAAATCTCTGCTGGCTCCTTAAGCATAACCGATCCTTAGAAGCCCATTATTATTTTCCCTTGGCCTAGGAGAAAACCTGTTACAGGCCTGAAGGGGGTGGGGAAAGTATATTTTCCAGGCTTCAAAAGTTTGTTCGAAAACGGTATGCCTTTCCACTACAACACCTGTTTCCAAAAATTGTTCTCATTTTTGAACTGCAAACGGCACTGCAAAATTCAGAGAGGTGCACAGGCTGAGAGATAAGAGTCCTCTGAGGAGACTGGGAAGTATGATTTAGTAGGCTCTCTTTAAAACGCCAGCTGGATTAAATTCTCTCCGATCCCTACTTGTGAAACACCAAACCAAACTTGTCAGCCCATGTATCAAGATCTGCCAGATGGCTGAGAACCTAGTGAGGAGCAGAAAATGGACATAAGTATAGAGATATCCCCTTGGGGGAGATTACAGCACCCCAGCTGGCTTTATGGGTGAGGCCTTTGGGAATCATTACCCCTCCCCATCTGTACAGGGAGGCCCTGGATGAAGAGAAAATGAGTTCTATGGGCCTCATGCTCAGGAAGCCAAGCTTGGGCTTATCTCTTCCCCCAGATCAGCGCAAAGACACTGCCACACTGAGATAAGCCTTCCCAGGAATTCACCAGCCTACACCAGCCTGACACGTAGACCCTCGCTCCACTCTCTGATGCTCTGCCATTGTACAGTAACCCCGCCGCTGATTGCGGGAGTTAGGGACCCACCCCACCTGCAATGCATGAAAATCCACGATATGCAGAAGCGGGTCGGGGTCGGGGGGAAATCTTACCTCCTGCCGCCGCCGGCCCATGCCTGGTTGAGCGGCACGGAGCGACCCGATGACTCCCCGCCTCTCCTCCCCGCCGCCCTGAGGCTTTTCGGGGGAGCCTGGTTGAGCGGTCGGAGCGACCTGATCGCTCCGTGCCGCCCCTCTCCGCCGCCCCGAGGCTTCTCGGGGGAGCCTGGTTGAGCGCCGCCCCAAGGCTTTTCCGGGGGTGCATGGGAGGGCGGCGCGAAGCAACCGGATCACCCCCAGCTGCCCTCTCATGCACCCCCGAGGCTTCTCGTGGGTGCAGGGGTGCAGCGCGGAGCGACCCCCCCACAGTGCAGGTACTGCAATCCCGCAATATAGCGGGGCCGCAATAGCTGAACCACAAAATGGCGGGGGGTCACTGTAACTAATAAAAAGAGCCTTGCCTCATGCTTGCAGGGATGCATGAGGCCTGGCCTGCTGAACCTGACAATATGTCCATGTGTAATCATTCCTACACATAAGCTGGATATTTGATAGATCAATCACCTCATCATCATCCATGGATATAAGAGTGTCCTTTGGCTTGGTGAACCAGGGTGGATTGGGAGTACTCTGTCCAATTCTGGATACTACATTGGTTACAGACAAAGTGGAGTATATCCAGAGCAGTGGTTCCCAAATTGAGGTTTCCAGATGTTCTTCAATGAAAATGCCCCAGAAATCCTGACCAACAGAGTTAATGATGGAGGCTTTGGAGGAGTTTTTGTCCAAAGACATATGGAGACCCAAGGTTGGGACCCCCTGATAGAGAGGAAGGAAACTACGAAGAGGAGGAATGGTTGGAATGAGACCTGGGGTATGTTCAGCCTGGAACAGAGACAATTAAAGGCAGACAGAATAGTGACTGTCAAGCAAGGTTCAAGGAAACTGTCTGAGGAACTATCTGTTAGGGCAGTGGTTCTCAACCTCCCTAATGCCGTGACCCTTTAATACAGCTCCTCATGTTGTGGTGACCCCTTGCCTTGCTTGGAACAGGCCGCAAGCCCCCTTTGGCAGGCCACTGCCACTGGTGCCATCGAGAACTACAGGCACCCTCAGCCAATCACAGCCTCTGGTGCCATTGACTGACATCCCCTCCAACCTATCAAGCTAAACTCACTCTTCCGCCCCTTCCTCCCCCTCCTCCTCCAGACCCAAGCCATTTGTGCCTTTTTCTTCACTGGCTCATGGCGACCCCTGTGAAATGGTTGTTCAACCCCCAAAGGGGTCCCGACCCCCAGGTTGGGAACCACTGTGTTAGGGGGAAGCATCCATGCTAAAATGCTGATTGATAGCAGAACAGACAACCACAGGAATTGGTGGAACTTTGCTGGATGTATTTAAGGGTGTGATTACATGGGGACTTGGGACCACTTGCAGTAATGATCCAGTGCAGCCTATTTCCTCGTGATCACACAAGATACGGGAAATATCCCTCCAACCCAATACCAATCCATGACGAAGCAGAAACCTTTTGGTCTAGCAGTAGGCTTCTACAGTAGGATCCCCATATCCACAGATTTGCTTATCCACAGTCTGAAAATATTGTACATACCATGGTAACTTGTCCCCTCTAGTGGCCAGTTCATGTCAGCATATTTTTTTCTGGGGGTATTTCCTCTTTTACTATACCAGTAATGGCAAACCTTTTAGAGACCGAGTGCCCAAACTGCAATTCAAAACCCATTTTTTTTTTTGCAAAGTGCTAATACAGTAATTTAACCTGTATACAGGTGGCTGTGAAGGGGCGATGTTGGGTGCCCACAGAAAGGGCTCCGAGTGCCACCTTTGGCGCCTGTGCCATAGGTTCACCATCACTGTACTATACTATACATTTAGCATTCACTAATGGAGATTGCTCTTGTCAAAGTGACTCTTTGCAGTGAGATCAGGTTTTTTCTCTCTGACTGCACCTTACGCTTATTGGTCCCTTCAGAAGCTACCATTGCTGTAGCTACACAATGAGCTACAGGTCTTGTGTGAGTACGGTATGTTTGAAGAGATGCACCTAACCGAAAGTGATGGGGATTGGGGATTATGAATGACATCACAGTATCATTCATCTTCTTGAAGGAAAATTGGAAACAGCTGTCAATTCAACCACAGAACTTTTATTCAGAACTACTTCCATCCTGGCTCCACTGTTAGGTCTAAATTTAATTAGTGTCCATCGAGAGATTTGATCCAGTCTTGTATTATTTATTTATTTATTGAATTTTAATACCGCCCATTTACCAAATAGCTACCCTGGTCAGTTTACAAACCAAATAAATAATATCCAGAACAATTAAAAACAAAAACAAAATAATAACAATACACATTAAACAAATCACATTACAACTTAACAGATATTGAGGGAAAGGTGGAATTAGTGCAAAAAAGTGCTGATAGTAGAGTGTCAAAAAGTGGTGGACCAGGGAAAGCTTGCTTGAATAGCCCCATTTTTAATTGGAGTTTGGAAACTCCTAATGAAGGGACCAAACTGATCTCTTGGGGCGGCGGATTCCACAAACGGAGGCGCCACCAAGAAGACCCAGTTCCTCCATGCAGTCTTCTGAGCCTTCTCATTCTGAGAAGAATGAGCGACACGTGCAGTTCTTTACGGAATGAACATACTTGCCAGATATGTCACTTCATGGTGACGTTACCTTCACCTCACCTTAGTATCTGGGCTGTCCAGTCATCACTCAATGTTTATAGACCACAAAGTTCCCCTCCTTAATTTCTTTAGCTATTGACAACCATGTCTTAAAGTGTTCCTTGAGATCCCACTGGCGCAGTTAGGTCAGGGATGGTTCTGTCACTGCAGCCGGTGTTTTTCCCTCTTGCTTTCGGGCATGATTCCCAGTCTGGCTTCTGCCCTAGCTGATTTTCTGGATGTATCCTCCTACAATTAGTCCTTCCAATAGTGAGCATGGGCAGATGTGGCTTAAAAGAGGGCTCCGTTCTGGTGAAGCGAAGACAGGTTGAAAAGTACTACCTGATTCCACAGTACTCTGGTCTGGAGCATCTGCCTCCTCTTCCAACCTCACTCTACTTCTTCTCCTTCTCCTCCTCCTCCTGCTTTTCTGCAGCTGCTCCAAAGTCTCTTCTTCCTTCCAGGACTCCCTCTTTCTGTCCATCCCACCACTCATAATCCATCTTCCTCCTGGTCTCAGGGAAGAGGGTTCATTGGGGTAATGCCATGGATAGAGGAGACACCCACACCTGTCATACATCTGAGGGCCAATGGGACACTGGAGGCACAGACCTTTCCTATGGACCCAAGATCACCTGCTCACAGGGAGCAGCCTAAAGCAGTGGATCTAAAACTTTGAGATGTTTTTCACCCTCCCGATGTTTCTGTACCTGAGCTGTCAAAACCTGGGAGTAGCCACCTGCCAGAGAAGCATGTTCAAAGCATCAGAAAGGCTAAAGGTTGAGAACCACTGGATTGTACTAGAACTTTGAAAGGTCACCTCCAACTCTAAAAAGCCAAAGATGCACAGCTCTGATCAACATGCATCTGTTCTACATCTGCTGAAGGTGGAAGGGAATAGCCATTTGTAATAGTGCCAAGCCATTTGCTTTCAGAGCTGGAACTATGTATAATTAACAGACTATTAATTCTGCAAATTGCTCTGGGAAGAATTGCTTTCTTCCAGCCAACCATGGCAGGTTGCTCAGAATGTTCTTGTTCTGTCTAAGATGGGCACAGGTTCCCTGAAAGGTCTTGTGCTAAATCTGTAGTGTAGCAAGAACTGTTCCGGGCGGCAGGTTTGCAGTATAGCTTTGGCGCAGTGGTTAAATGCCTGTACTGCAGGTAAAACTGGGCTCACGACCTGGGGTTCAGTCCCAGGTAGCAGGCTCAGGGTTGACTCAGCCTTCCATCCTTCCGAGGTCGGTAAAATGAGTACCCAGCTTGCTGGGGGGGGGGCAATGTGCAGCCTGCATAATTAAACTGTAAACTGCCCAGAGACTACTTGAAGTGGTATGGGGCAGTATATAACAGACCACTTTGCTTTGCTTTGGGTGCTCCAATGCAACAGCCAACTGTGTTGAGATTGCTCCCCCTCCTCATTTTGAAGTGTTTTGTGTGGATATTGTCTGGTCTGGATGACATAAACCAGGGGTGTCCAAACTTTTTGCAAGGAGGGCCAGATTTGGTGAGGTGAAAATGTGTGGGGGCCGACTATTTGGCCCCTGGGCCAGACTTTGGACAAGTCTCTATAACAGTGGTGACAAACCTTTAGCATTCCAGATGTTTTTGGACCACAACTCCTAGAATTCTGAGCCTAGATTGCCAATGACAAAGGATGTGGTAGGAGTTGTGGTCCAAAACATCTGGAGTGCTGAAGCTTCGCCACCACTGCTGTGTAACATGCAAGGAGGCGGGGAGCATGCTACAGCAATGGCACCAGAGGCAGGTAGGCTGGGCAAGTGGTTGGGGGGGATAGACAGAGGCAGGGAGGGCAGGCAAACCATAAAACTACAAGCTGATGTCTCCATCTGGTATGGGGAGGGGCCAGCTGGTGGGGGTGCATGACAGGCTGAGCCGGTGGGGAGATGAGGCCGCGGGCCATTCGAAATTTGAAAACGGGACGCATTTGGGCCCCAGGCCTGACTTTGGACATGCCTGACTTAAACGGGTGCCACTCAACTGCAGAGAACTGAAAGTCTACTGGTTTTCAGAAACATTTGTTTTGTTTACTATGTGTGTTGTGTCGTTACAGTCATGACCGACTCTTCGTGACCCCATGTCCATGGAGTTTTCTTGGCAGGAATACTGGAGTGGTTTGCCAATTCCTACTCCAGGCATCTACAGCTGCTGGTATTCCCTGGTGGTCTCCCATCCGAGTACTAAACAGGGCCGACCCTGCTTAGCTTCCGAAATCAGGAGAGATCGGATGTGCTTAGGGCATCTACAGTATATGCTCCCGTTTTTAGATTTGTTACAGGAGCGGAGTGTCACACACCAATACATTTTTGTGTCACACAGCTACGCAATGGTAGATGGCCTTTTAAAAGATGAAAAACATTGCACAGCATATCTGTTTGATTTTTAGCAAATTTAATGGCAGTTTTCTGAGGCGCCTGCAATCTTGTTTCAGTGGGAAAATAATCTATTTAAGCTTAGCAGTTGTCCATCTCTCAATCCCCATGGTAGTCGGTTCCAACTGTTTTCACCACTTTGCAACAACCGCCAAACCTCTTGGGATCTTTGAATGAGGCCAATGCATTATACAGTAGTTATTTTTTTTTATTATTATTTTATATTTTCTTATTAACAGCAGACCTTTAGTGCCACTCGAGAGAACCAGTGGGGGATCCCTTTCAAAGGCCGAGAATGCATTACAGTATTTCGTTATGTTTCTCTCCTGCCTTCCTCCCAATAAGCTCAGCGTACATGGCCATATTATCCTTGCAACAACTGTGAGGTTGGTTTTGCACCATCAAGCGGCTCCCGATTTATGGCAACCCTATGGAGGAGGGTCTCCAAAATGATCTCTTCAACTGCCCAGCTGAGCTCTTTTGCGAGATCAAGCCTGTGGTCTCCTCTACGGAGTCAATCAATCTCATGTTTGACCTTCCTCTTTTCCTGCAGCCATAGAATCCTAGAATCCTAGAATCCTAGATTTGGAAGAGACCTCAAGGGCCATCCAGTCCAACCCCCTGCCATGCAGGAACCCCCATTACAGGACTCCCGACAGATGGCCATCCAGCCTCTGTTTAAAAACCTCCAAAGAATCCTTCTACCTTTTCCTAGCATCATGGTGTTTTCCAGAGAATTCTGCCTTCGCGTGATGTGCTCCACGCAGGACAGCCTCAGTTTCAACATTTGTACTTCCCAGAGAGAGCTTGAGTATGATTTGGTCAAGGACTGACATGTGTGTCTTTCTGGCAATCCAGGATATCCACAAAGCTCTCCTCCAGCATCACATTTCAATCTGCTCATAGGTCATATCTAGACTGAATCCTGACAGGGACTGGCAAATATTTAATTTTATTTATTCAATTGGTTTATATACTGCACTATGTGACCAAAGGTCACTCTGGGCAGTTCACAGACGTTTTGAACAAGAACAATTTTATTTATTTATTTTATTTATTTTAGAGTATTTTTACCCCACCTTTCTCCTTGGAAAAGGAGATATACAATAAAAATACAATAAAATAATATACTACATAACCAAACAGAAAAATCAATCAATGAAACATAATTAGATCAAATTACAAAACAAAAATAACAATTCAAAATACATACAAAGTACCTATATATTTATCTTAGTAGAAATGTAAAATCTTATTACTTACTAGAATTAAATTAAATTAAATTACCGGTAAAATTAATTTATTTCTGCTTAATTGCACCAATGTGTATGGTAGAGATGGGCACAACTAGGGAAAATGACGTTTTCGAGTTGTCGTGTGTCGGAGGCGGCCTGTTTCGGCTCGTTTCCGGTTTTCGCGAAATTTCGCAAAAAATTGTCATTTCATTTTTCGGTTTTTCGTCTGTCGTTATACTGGTTTGGGGGGGTAGCGGGCTCCTGGAGGCACCTCTGTGGGGTGGGTGCCTCCTCTGGCCCGCTAATAGGGAAAGCGGGCTCTTGGAGGCACCTCTCTGGGGTGGGTGCCTCCTATCCTCACCCGCCAGCGCTGCTACAAAAGGGCATGCATAGCCATATAGATATGCATACCAAGTTGTAGACGCAGCAGACTGGCAGAGGCACCCCTCTTTTTGGGGTGCCTTCCCTGCATCAGTCAGTGAGACACAGGCACTCGGGCAGGGTTTGTATGGCACACAAATGCTGCTGCAGGAGTCAGCCAGAGCCAGAAGTGACGGACTGGCAGACTCTTTGCACCCGCTGTGTCTCACTAAGAAGGGAAACATACTTGCGTGTAGTGCAATGCGAGTACGCAGATCTGGCTTTAGGGTTAGGGTTAGCGCAAGGGCTAGGCTTAGGGTTACAGGTAAGGTTACGGTGAGTATTGGGGTGCACCTCTGGGTGCCTCTCTGACCCACTAAGAAGGACAGTGTACTGGCGTATGGGTTAGGC